>LR736861.1:12675949-13112274 GCA_902654985.2 Oryctes borbonicus | reverse complement strand
TTCCTAGATGCTCCAGGACGAACACGATTTTCTATAGTTCCAGTTGTCCGATATCGCTTTATGATGTCATTTACTGTTGAACTTCTCATATTTATTTTTTCAGCAATTTGTCGCCCCGAATATCCTTCTTCAAACAGCGTAATAATGCGTGAACGTTTTTCTATATTGGTAGGCTTGCCACGTGCCATTTTGAAGTAAATTTTCTTAAAACTTTCGCGCAAGAACGACAGATGCACACCAACATACGTTTAACAGTAAAATGAAGCAAATTTATATCTTTACGCCCGTGATAAATAAACAAGAATGATACTGCGGTATATTTCCTAAATGTATTGTGCGTTAGTAATCCCCAAACGATCCGTTTCAAAAGATTGATACTTCCGAGAAATTCTTGGAGCGATAATAAAAGGGACTTTATTGTGGTTGTCGCAATATTTCTACTTTACATAATAATTTATGGCTTTAATCCCTTAGAAAAGAGTGTATGCTTAATATTTTTCTAATTTTATGTATTAATAATTGTATACAGTGTGATATAGTAGATTTTTATTGTATGACCGAACTTCACTGAACGGCAGTGTACAATATCTTCAACGAAACGCTAAGAGTACACTTCGTTATAGCAGAATCGGATGTCGGTGTAGAATAAAGAGGTAATAACATATATCCAAACCATTTCGAATACCTCAGACTATCCCACACCACCGTTGACTCGTCATATTTATGTGAGGACAGTTTTCGAGAAAGTTGAGGTAAAGAGGCACTAAGTTTCCCGCTGATATGTGAAGGACTAAGGCGAGCAGAAGTGACCGGTAACAGAGGATATATGGCGGCCACCGGAAATTACAAGGCTCGCGGAGCAGAAGATAAGTGCAGATGAGCTTTACGTAGTTGCCAAGTCAGTCCTCCGCTCTTCTAACAGAACGCAGTCCTTTTACTTTCGCCAAAGCTTTCAAGCTCGTCCGACCATTTGCCGCTACGCCCGAACCGGGGAACTTTCATTGCTCAGATAAATTCGACATTAAAGCTTGGTTTAAAAACACCTCTTCAAACCGGAGGATTTTATTTACTCTTGCGGTACATTTTATCTACCTCGCCTCGCTATAAAATTTCTCGATAACGAAGCTTTTGAGGTAATATAGGTAATACAGGGATATAAATGAATTACTAGAAAGTTAGATGGACCCTGGAAAAAATACACGTCTAGACTTTCTGTATTTACAATTGTGTGTTTCGCCTAATAAAATTTCTTGTTGTTACTTTAAATATTTTAAACATTTCTCTTAATGTGTAGACAAACCTGGAAACACTTTAAAACACATTTTTAGGTTAACAGACAGCTGAAAATAAAACCGCCAAACAGTTGTAATGATATAAAGAATTTATTTGCGTTTTTCTAGTTGCTAATTATTGAAGAAGTTATAAGTCCTTGCGAGACGAGTGCCTCTTTCTATCGGAATAGTACAGCCCCGCTCATTAAGGCATCTCGGTCACTTAAATAAAATAAACTGAAGTGTTAGAGCAAGTTGGACTTAGTTAACCTCCAACAAAGCAAATCAAACGCGAAAGTAAAAGGATTCCTTTCAAACACTTTTAATATGTTTGGTACAATATCTTGTTATTAAACCAGGTAAATTAGGTGCGTGGGCCTCAGGGTCTTCGTCTTGGGCTGCTCTCTCTGCTGTGTTCCTAAAACCTCTTGAAGGGTGGCATTCTTCATGGCAGAGTTCTCGTCCGTTAGCGTCTTCTCGAAGAAGGTTTTGTTGAGCCTTGCAAGGAATTCCTGCAACTCCGTAGTCTCGTTCAATTATGTCAATGTGTCGCAATCAGCAGTTTTGTATTCTCGCAAAGGGGGTGACGCCGTAACCCAGATGGGACTGACATAGGTAAGTATCGGGCATATGAATGAACATAACGCCTGTTTGTGTGTTGAGTTGGGAGTTGGAAAGGATAGGATACATGTGTTTGATTCCACCAAGTGCCCTGTTTCTAGCTTTTCTGAGATGCTCTGCGAAATTCAGCCTATTGTCAAGGATCATTGCAAGATACTCGATCCTGTCGTTCCAGTCGATCTCCGTCGCTCTGACTTTGATCTCGGGAAGCAAATCATGATGTTTCCAGGCAAGTGCAATCGCTTGCATCTTCCTGAAATTGATCGTGAGTCCCTAGGCGTCGAAGCAGTTAGATTTTGGTCAAATGCGCCTGCGCAAGTTTGACCGCAAATTCGGAGTTCTGCAATGTTGTCAGGATTGCTGGGTCATCTGTGTAGATGGAGCAATATTGAACACAATGTATTCAGATGATAAATACTTTTTAGATCGCAAATTACGGCACTAAAATAATTGGAGAGATTTAGAGAATCCGAACAAGTACCAAGCATTCAGCTGTAAGTCGTTATTTCGATAAACAAACTTTAAACCTTCACAGGATGTACACTCTGGGCAAATTCAGAAGTAACTACGCCACTACCTCAGAAATTAGGCGAAATGTGATTAAAATCTGCTCCACTTCAAGTTCTCACAACTCTGTCATAGTATTTGCCAACATAACTAATTTGAAGCGTTACTGTATTTTTGCTAAGCCAATTACCATTCTAGAAAAGCCGGAATTTAAGAATTCTTCTTTAAGTTGGCATTACTACGTTTCGCTGCATAATAACATACGTGTTTTCTCCCGATTTGTTACGGAAATTGTGCACACGTTCATTAGAAACGAGAATGGAGTACCTACTTGTCTAGAACAACATTTATTCTACTAATATTTAATTCCCACTGCTATTCGTACTAACTTATCCTTAACCTGTTATAAAATATTAACCCGCTTTTCCTGCAACAGTGTATAACATTTCGCTGTAGATACTAGAACTTAAATTAACGATGTAGTCCTAAACTGTTCTCCAAATAGATACAACCAACATACATGTAACGGTTACACGTTATTTGTAAACATGTGCAAAGTTCGTAATGAATATTTCGGAATAGCGTATAACATAATACCTCGTACCTTTGCGCTGAACAAATATTAAACTTCTAAACTTTCTAGGTGTATAATCCATAAAAGTTACGTAATCCTCCGTTGTAATATTTAGCTGGTTGCTGCACCGGTGCACACTATCGGGGCCCTTTTCGAACTACGATGGCTTATTGTTTAAAGTAATTAACTTCGTTAAGATATGATGCTTGTTAAGTATCGCCTATGCGAGAAAGTTCTCGTCATCAAAAATTTACTAGATGCATTAATTTTCAGTTATCTGTCATGGAGAGTGCATTGCCGCGACAAATTCTCGAAGGTAATAATGCACAAGTTTTAACGGCTTAGACATTTCTTTCCATTCTAATTAGTTACGTCAAAGAAGAAGTTTTGGAGTAGTTCTGCGGGGAACCTAAAACAAAGACGGATGTTCAGCGGCGCACGCTTCCAGGAAATTTATGGTAGATCTGAAATGCATAGTAACTGCTGCCAATATCCTAGGTGCACAACCCCTTTATTATTATTATTATTATTATTATTTATTCAATACGTTCTATACATATAAGTAAGAAGAAGAATATCTTATTTCTACATTTAATAAAAATGGAAATAGAAATGTGTAAATTATTTGTCGTAGCGAACTGTCATTGGTCGTATTGTACAAAACGATCTTGCACACACATAATATTCTGCGACTGGCTATTTTAAGCCCAGTTGAGGGATTAACTTAACCATGCTCTTTCGTACATTACAACTCATACATCCCATTAAATTTAAAAACTCAAGCATCAACAAGGATTGCGATATTTTTGTAAGACCAATAGCGGTTCGGCCTTCATTGCATCCGGACATTTTCCCGAAATCCCTACTAATCCCTCATAGCACGTACTACACGGCTATTCGCCACAATGATGCATCTGTCTTTCATCGGAAATGTACGTCAGAGGTTGTTCACTAGCGAGGAGCGCTCATCGGGAAACCCGAACGTACAGCAGCTAATGCTGTCACAATCAGGAGTAGGCACTGCAACAATTACCTCTCTGACATTGTCTTAATTTTTTACTATGGACTGCCATACTTTATTGTCATTCATGCTTTCGAATTTGTGCTTGTTTAGCATTGTTTGACAGAAACCTACTATTAGTATTAGTATTATTGGACAGAGGCACAAATGCCTTTAGTTTCTCCGACCATTGTAACAAAATGCCCTTATATGTGTTAGAGTACGTGAAAGCTCTTAATAATCATTAGTATTACTCTAGAATCTTCACTGAAATGTTGTCGAGTGCAATCCCGTGAAATCCCGTCAGTAATCTAGTCCCATTTGCTAAACGATAGCACTATTTTTCCTGTCTTAGGCTAGTCTGATATGAATGCTTTCGCCTGTTGTTGCTCTGGAACATTTTCCCAGAAGGTCTCTTAATTGTCCTCCCATGCTTTAATTACTTGTTTCATGCGGCTGTCTTGTAGGCCACAGAAGGGGTTAGGACCAATGAAGAACATATTCGTTGCTTCTCTAGCCAACTTGCCTGCCTTTTCGTTGCCTTCGATTCCTTAATGGCTTGGGACCCATAGCAAAGTAACGTGATATTTGTGCCCCAATTGCCTTAAATTATGTATACATTCGTGAATCAGACCAGATTCGTATGATAGCCTTTAGAACTGCCTGACTGGCACTGAATTAGCTATGGTTGCGCCACGTATTCCTATCTCGGCGGCATAAGCTCAAAGCAGAGATCTCTCCTTGAAATATGTTGGTGTGGAGTCCTGTAGGCATTTTAAGGTGGTGGTTAGGCCCACTAATGCTTACACATGTTCCAACACCTTCTATTCTTCAGCCGTCCGTGGACTCTCAGTACGACTTTCAATGATCACCTTATAAGACAGAAATCTAACACAGTAACATCTTGATATATGAAGAATTTTATGCGGGAAATAAATTTTGAAATTTTGAGTAGTTATGATGGATCGTTTAGCGGTTTTGGTAGATCGTTTTGTACATTAGAACTTACCTAATTATATCTAAATTATCTAAAAAAAATTCCAGCGGCCTAATTGCAAAGAAGCAAGTTTAAACTGCAACTTAAATTGGGCACTTTAATTGTTGCGCACAGCACATTAACAACAACACAAAATTCGATTTCATCTATCGATCCTCTTTACGTATTAAATAATAAATTCGCCGAGCTTCCTAAACCCACGAACATCTATCCAATTAAATATTTTCTAAGAAATCCTTTATATAATAAACCCGGCGTCTTTAATAATTGGCTGGTGTCACTAACACGCGCAGATTCCGTCTGCAGGTTCATTAAAATTGAGCTACGCAACATCGACAATTATCAAGCTATCGCTTTTGATACAGATAGGAGAGATTTCTTTAAATTAATCTAGGTCATAGGCAACCCGTATCTCGAAAACCAAAATTTTCGGTTGAATACACGAATGGAGCATATGTGCGCTAGAAGCCACAAATCTTTTGCTTCCCTGCGAGAGTTTACACGGAAGGTTAACTTTCACGTATATCGCGTATTTAATCAGAAATACTGAGGGTATTATTTTCGTGAGATTTGCTAAATCGATGATCACCCGCTGTACTTACTGCAGATTAAAAAATAGAAGAAATTTTAAAGTATAATGTATTCCTGGGTGTGGGGCGAAACAACAATGACGTTATGTATAAATTTAAAAAGAATGAAATTAAATGGGAATTTTCTATATTTTCTACACTGCTCAATCTTCTTTAAGCATAACTCAGATTGTGTTAATTGTTATGATTACCGTCAACGTTTATCTATTTCTTTACTAATAGATTATGTGGGAGAGCTCCGTAGAGAGTAAAAGTAAGGTTTAAATAAAAAGAAGCTAAAGCTACCTAAACAAAATTACGAAGACACTTTATCTCGAGTTGACCTATATATTATGCGGTATCTCCATGCTAATTTACGTATAATCCACTCCGAACTATTCTCTTTTATCCTTCTATACGTTCACCATTCGCCCTACATGTCTGAAGGAATTCACGTACGTACAGTAACACCGCCCAAATTCCTTTTTTCTAAGACGTATTCGCTCCGCTACCCCAAACTTGATGATATTCGAAAGAACAGCCTGCGATGCCGAAATAAAGAGAGACAGGAACGCCTGTTGGAATTGATGCGAGCTTCCTCCCGGCTCAACCATGTTGACAATTTTAACTCCGTTGAAAAAATTCCGAAATCAAACTTCTAACAATAAAAGTTCTCTCTCTCTCAATTACTTCGCAGCGAAGCATCATCATTTTGAATTTTAAATTACGCACCCGAAACTTTTATAACGCTTTTTTCTGCTCCGGCTGTTTTATTCACAATCGATACAGTATTCGTACGCGTCTGTACTTGTATAAGTCTAGAATAAGTAAATACGTAAATAAATTGCGGAAAAAGGAAATGAAATGGGAATATCTGTGGGAAACGTATTATTCTACGATTCTCCTGCGCATATAGGTACTGTAATGATTAAATAATGGTGTGGACTAGATAAATTTTATAAAATTGTTTAGGTAAGGCTTTCTTTATACAAGCACATATTTTTCTCACGGCGGACGCGTTTTGCAGAAATAACTTTGGAAACGCACCTTATGTTAAAAATATTTAATCTCGTTTCTCCAGTTTTTCAAGTCACGGAAGACGCTTAAGACGGTAAGTTTTTTTTTAATCATCGAATTACGTACACTCTCGATTTTATTTTTTAGACATATGACTGGAGATGGCAATTTCCCGTGTTCATTCAGAGATAATTTATCGAGATCGGTTCATTTTCTACAAAAACCATCTTAAAAACTTTTTTGTATCTAGCACCGGAACGGCACTATTCACGATAATATATCTCTTCATACTGACTCCCTTCGCGTGCAAGGGTCTATGCGTTAGCTACGCCGATGGTGCGCACCCGAATTTGCCCATTTTAGCCATGATATAGTAAATAAATAAAGAAGAAATCGCTCCGCTCGGTTTATTTTTCTATATTTTATATTTTAAAGTACATTTTTCAGAGGGAGACGCCGTCGTCATCATTCCTACTATTACCCTAAACTTTAAACGCAAATAAAAAAATAACGCAACACTGGAATTTGGTAAAGTAAAATTCAATGCATTCTGCATAAAAGATTACTAAAGTAATGCACCTTGTATATTTAAACTATTAAATACGAATCCAAATATGCAACTTGTTATAATTTATCAGTCAAATTACTAGCAGACTCAGTGCATTTAGTCGCGCATGGTTTATGCGAAATAAGCCCGAGATAATAAAATACACGAACGTACATACATAACAAGGAATTATACGTCATTCCATAAAATATAATCTAGCGTTACGTAGGATTCTAACAGTAAATTTTAATGCAAAATCCAGTTAGCGTTAAAAATTACGACTGTAATAACAGTAACGCATATAAAAGAAAGAAAAAAAGGAGTATAGCGGATAAATATATTATGATCCACGGCGTGGAAGTAATGTAAATCCGAATTTAATTAAAGAATTTAATACGGGCAAGGTTTGTGGCCAACAAAAATGGAATTACCCTTCCCATTATCGTACCTTATCGCAAACGCGTGCCCCAAATAAATTACCAACTTTAGGCGAGGACTGATTAAACGAAAAAAAAAAATCGAATATGATACCAACTTATGATATCTGGTTGTGACTTTAATTACTATTAATCTCATTCTGCTACGCGTTTGTATCCTAAGAATTATGTTTCAAAGTTAATTGAAATTGTATATGTTGAAAGTGTTCAATGGGTAAAGGCGATGATGATCTACGGCATTGTCGTTAATGTATTTAATAATAATAGTGCCCAATAGTTTGTCACATTTCAATATCTCAGTATAACTGATTGCGAGTTCTGTACTTTTCTTGAGCTGATTTTTATCAAGTTCAATCTTGTAGTGCTTTGTGGTTAATTCCGTAACTTTGCCTCCTAACACGTCTATTATAGATTTCTGCCTAGACTTTTTTTTTTTTTTGTTTTCAATTATATGTTTCCCGTTTAGTTAGATACATGAGCTTTGTCTCATTCTTATATTTCACCAAATTTCGTCAAATCGATCAATTCGTTGTTCTTTTGACTTCCGCGTTCATGATTCCGAGTTTTCCTTCCATCTCCTTGATTTCTGCGAGATCTATTTGTTTGAAAGAACCGTTTTATGCTGCGCGAAAAACAGGGGTTATACGTATTATGTTTATCCTAGAAGAGCGTACATCGTGCGAAGAAACTTTCAAATCATATCATATTTTGACTTTTTAGGAATTTATTACATCGAAGTTGTTTGCTTGGCAGATGCTTCTCATTTATATTGAGACTCGAAATAAAAACTATTTATTGTCCTCTTCCCACAAAACAAGCTTGTTTTAAAGACTGTTATCTTTTCATGGCTATCACTTTTACGTTGTTGAAGTCCATTTTATATCCAGTCTCGCGTTCTGCCACTGCTCATTGCTCGATTCTCTTAAATCTTGCGTCCCTTTCATCTTCCTTTATTATTACCGCGATAGCTCTTCCTGTTTGTCTGACGTAGCACTGCCCGCATTGACATGTTATCTTGTTACCTTCTGTACGATTTTTGTCTACCCTGTCCTAAGCAGTCGATAAATGCTGCTGGATTGACTTTGCAGTCTCAAAACGTACTTGTACGTCGTGTTTCCTCAGAATTCGTCCTATCTTTTAGATGACTCCCGCTACGTGTGGTAAACACGCCATCCCTAACCAAAAAATATAATGCTAAGATAGCTTAGCTTCCTCATGGTATTGATGAAATAATCCACGGCAAACGCAAACGCAACAAAAGGAGAGAAAAAAATTACACTAACACACGGACATGCTTCTGCCTACCCGGCGTCATCAGCGTGGTTTCGAGAGTAATTTTTTATCTCTACCTTCTATCACTGTTGCCTCACAGTTAATGCCACAACTTTCAAAACGACAAACTCGACATTTCTTGGCGCCGTCTAGTGCCAAAGAAGCGCATGCCTGCCATTCCTCTCTGTGGTTCTATAGTCGTCTTTAGATGCATCTTCTTCATAATAGCTCTTCTCTCGCTCACGATACTGGACATAAAATCGACTTCAACAACGTAAAAGTGATAACCACCACACAGCGAAACCCGAAAGAAGTCAATAGCAGTAGCAGTACTTATACTGGCCGTGAAAGCCTACGTAGTGTTATATGTTGTATATACTGCTGGCATACGCATACGCGGTGTTGAAATAGAGAAATCATTTTTTATTATTAAGCTGCCATAAGTGTCTAACTTGTAGCGCCGCCCTTTGTACAAAAGAATTTTGTTTGAGGATGATATACACCAAAAGGGAGAATCCAAGGCCTTACATTACACGACAGACTTTGTATTTTATCATCGAAAATAGTGCATTCTGGATTTCGCGGTACTCGCAATTGCCTAACCATTTACTACCTCAATATATGGTATATATAGCATATTGCTAGCTGATGCACTTTTATTAGCAGACAGTGAATCACATTCATAAGTGTACAGTTTGTCCATCTATATAGCGATTTCACTTTTGAGGGATTACAAGTATTATCGAGGACTAACCACTATCTGGTGCCGCAGGTACCGAGAAATAATGTAAATGAGGTAATGGGCCGTATTAGAAAAAATTAAAGTTTCTTAAGTAAAGAAGTTATTATGTTTCGTTCGATATAATCTACTATTTGCAATTTAAACTTTATTATTTCAAAGCAAAATATTGTAATTTATACCTTATAAATTATTAAAGATATTTAATGGTATTTAAATTAACATCCTTTTAACGTAATTAACTAATTTATAAAAATTTACATATATAAGAAAGTAATAAATTATGAAAAATTAGTTGAAGGATAGCAGAGAGCGTAGAGTTGATTTGGAGTTCACTAAAGCAACACATTCGTTGTCAAAATACCGCTCCCACATTTAGTGAAACAACAACTAAGACGATCCAAGAAGCTATATTATCAATAACACAAGATGCTTGGAAAAATTGTGTACAACATGTTATCGGTATAGAAGACGAGTATTTACTGTACGCAAACTCCATCCCGCTATTTATAATACATATAGATGATGTAGACGATCAAAGTAGTGATTCTTATATTATTATTTATTTTTTATTTATTTTTTTTATTTTTATTTTTTTTTTATTTTATTTATTTTATTTTATTATTTATTTATTTATTATTATTAAAATATATTTTATTTTTGTTATAATTGTAGTGGCGCTTCCTACACTATGTATCACGAATAAATTGTTATTATTTCCCCAACAATGTATGTTCATGTGTATATAAATAAATATATTACTCAGTCGAACATTAATCCCTTTATAATACACTTTTGCTATTATAATCTTAGTAAATACGTCCCTGTTAACCATCCGTGCTTGAAAGGGATTACAGCGGTCGGTAAACATTCAAGTCGTTAGAAATATGGACAGACTGTAACCAAATAAGTAATGCTTTAAAAAAATTGAGTTAGCAAATGGTTGATGAATTTACTTTACAAAAAAATATGCATTGTCGAACAAAGTATCTCAATAAATGTAAGCAACAGAACTCATTCGTATACATCGCCTCGTACAGAAGTTTTAAGGAATTATTTACTATATAATTTTCTCCCAGTAATGCCTAATTATTCCATTTACGTATAATCTCAACTGACATTCTTGCAAATTATATATAGAAAATTCTTGTAATAAATATTGATATCTTACACTGTAATTCAGTAATAGTCGCTTGATGTGGAATACCTGAAGTCATTTAATGAAAACTAATGATGCGGTGAATTTTATGCGTCGCTTTTCGCATGCATGTAGTAGTTTTGTTGGCAATAAATAATGCCACTGGTACAGCGGTTAATTTTAACCCTACACCAAACCACTAGCGCCATTTTTCATTCCATAATGGAAAATACGCACGATTCAATACGAATACACTTCAAATGTAATGACTGACACAGTTTGCACACATAAATAACATTAACATTTACAATAACACGTGAATTATAATCAATAAAAGGATATTGGTCAAATACTACAGGATCTGCAAGAATAATGAATAATGAATGATAGCAAGGACTGTTGTTACGTGGAATTTTTGAGGCCATCCTGTATTTTGATAATCTTGCGAACTTTTCCCCCCCAATGCGTTTCCAACTTGTTTTATAGCTAGGCAACCCATTTCGCACCGTGCGAATTATCGTTATTAAAATTCTATTTGATCGGATTTTGCAGCATCTTTACTTCATTTACTGCTTCGATAATACTCGGGAAGATTTTACATAAGTGTCTTTGTCTCCATTTATCTTTACTTTCCTAAATTTCTTAAGGAAATAATTTGTCGTCGTCTATCTTCGCAATAGAGGTCGTACCGTGTTGTATTTTAAGTAATTTATGATAGTTTCTCCGATTGGTCCGTTTATGTGATGTTTCATCACAAAAACTATTTTATTCTAGAACGTGAGATTTATCAATTTTTAAGCCTTCTTTCCGTTAAGCCATCTTACGAGTTGGGTGTGTCCCGAAGTTCTCTCTGGCGTAGAAACTTAATTTTGCCTCGAGGAAGGCCTTTCGCTTATATTGCGGCTTTTAAATTCACCCAGAGAAAGTGAACAGTTTACTCAGTTTGAGTTTTTTTGAGTTTCGAACACAGTGGTTGTAGAGGTAATTTTGTACGGCTTAGCGTGTGAACTTCGCCGTTTGACCCAACCCTTGCGTACGGAAGAACTCTAATCCTGCATGAGGTATGTACATACATACTTGAACTTTTCCTTTTTCGTGTAAATCTTCGTCCTACGGTTAATTTCTCCGTTCTTAGAGTTCTTTTGGAGGACGCATTTTATCCAAGACCCATCCTAGTGTTCTTTTGGAGGGCGCATTTTATTCAAGACCCGTCCTAGTGTTCTATTGGAGGGCGAATTTTATCCAGGACCTGCTTAATGAACTTTTAGCGGGCGCAAGACCCGAATTATTGTTCTTTTGAGGGCGTATTCCGGTCTAACATCCGAGTACCAAATACGGAGCACGTCTGACGTCCCCCCGCTTTATTTCAAATTAGGAAATTTTCCCGTACTTTTCATTATCCTTTTTTATAAAAGTTTATTTCTTTTTTTTTTTTGGTGTTTTCTTCCTTGATGATTCAGTAAATCAACTTTTAATCTATTGCTTTTTTTTATTTAGTTAATTTATTCTTTATTTGAAGTTATCATACTTCACTTGTATTGTTTTTCTGCGTCTTTATTGGCAGCAAATCTCGGTTGCCCACGACGGGGGTCTATGAAGAACATTAGTGTTCAGAGTAGGTGGCGCCTTCCTGATTAGGTGGCTCCTGCCGCGGAAGCCAGAATCTTTTTTTTCTCCTTATATACCGCGATCTACGATCATCGCCGACTGGGCTAAGCGACCACGAATATCTTTTAAAATTCTTCATCACCAGAAGGGCGTGAAAATTAATCGATAAGTAACTTTGGAGCTCTTCATCGCTCCCCTACTCGCAGTTTCGATGGCCTTAATATGGGATTAGTTCGAATTAGTGCAACATTCACCGTATTCGCCGGATTTGGCCCTCAATGACTTTTTATTTCCAAATTTGAAAAAATGGCTCCGCGGACAACGGTTCACGTCGAACGAGGAAGTCATCGCCCAAATAGATGCCTATTTTAAGGATCTACCGAAATCTTACTTTTTGGAGGGCTTCAGAAAGCTGGAGAAGGACTTGAAAAAGTGTATACAGTTAAATAAATTATGTTGAAAAATAAATAAAAATTTACAGGGAATATTTTGTTTTTCTAGCTTTATCTAAGGAGTTATTGAACGACCCTGGTAGTTATCGAGATATTTACAAGAATTTAAAGATCAAATTGATAGGTTGCAAATTTTTCGAGAAAACTGTACCCCGAAATCGGGCAATTAAAAAGAAATATATCCTTGTACCGTGGTACTCTTTCATTCCCTTAAGTTTTACGAAATCTAGATTTTCGGGTTGCCGGTGTTCCTTTGTTAGCTCTCGAGAACCGCGGCTGCGTGAGTGACTAACGACAGCAAGTACTCGGAATTACTATTTGAGTACACAAAGTTATTCTCCTTGTGTTACGTGCAAATTTACCCTGCGAAACATTGAATAAACTTACCATACGCCTAAGAAGCACTCGAATACTTAACATACATGTATTTTGCCAGTAGAACTAAAACAACCAATGCAAATATATGTAAAGGGAATGATACACACCGATCAAAATCAGAGTTCTTGATGAACACAGAACTCAACACCGGTATCGCCCGCATATCCTGTGTATTGGTTGCCATTACCCATACCATTTATATTGGCGAAGCTGATGCATTACTCAAACCTTAGTGCAGTTAAATTATGCTAAGAGCAGCACAGACGATACCGTTAGTGACACAATTACTTAATTTGCGGTTATGTGCTATCTACTTCCAGGGCAAATTCACACGAGTCAAGTAATGGACTAAGAGATAAGCTTCATCTAGGATGGAAAACTATCTAGCCACGTTCGATATCTCAGTCGGAATATGTAAATAAATTACGTAATTGATACTGCGGCGAATGCATTAAGCGGATGAGACATCCTCTCACTGACCAATGAACTTAATGTTACCATCAGCAGCAGTAATCTTAGAACATACGCATTCATTCGTACAGTATAAATAAGTAAATATGTACGATAAATGAGAACACACAGGTGACCGATTGCATATATTTATAACATAGTTTAAGACAAGTTATCCTCGGCAGCAAGGGTTTGTTTACTTTCTTGCATTTTGCAAATTAAATACAAAAAACCCAGATATTAGAACGAATTCACACAACACAGGACGATTACTTACATTCTTTTTAATAAAACATCATACTACATTGTGGTGAACAACACAAAAGTATCGGTAACCTTGACTGAATCTTGTGATAGGCAGCTACACTGCTCAAAACAATTAGAGGATATTTAGAAAAATAATAATAAAATAAATAAATAAATAATATAAGAACGCAAATATTTTTATATGGCAACTATAACGTTTTTAAAGAAGAAACAAAATGCATTGACAAGTTTCAACTTGTACAGCGCCTCAGTGCAGCGCCTGCGCGAACCACCACAGCTTGAGAGTATACAAGCGCGTATCCGAGCGATCTCGACTACAGTTAGATTTTACCATTTTCCGCATCATAGAAAATTTTAACCGTAATTACGGGTAATAATGGAAAGGCAACGCGATTTATCTCATGCACAGGCTTGTAGAGCGATAGGTCGATTGGAAAGTGGTCGGAGACAGCAAACTGTTGCTGAAGGTTTTGTTGTTAGCCAAAGCGTGGTTTCGCGTTTGTGAAATCGGTTTTTGTAAACTGGAGATGTTCAGAGAAGACGAGGACAAGGACCCCCAGCATCTACAACACCAAGAGATGATCGATACCTAACAGTATTTGCATATAGAAATCGCACCCATAACGCAACGCAGCTTAGAAGTGAGTTTGCCGCTGCAACGGTAAGAGTAGTAATCAGCCACAATTTGTTCGAGAAAGGCGGCAATATGAAGGTGAGAGTGTAATGATATGGGCTGGAATAAGCGCAGCAGGTCATACAGACCTTTATGTGATACAGAATGGCAACCTGACTGCTCAGAGGTATCTGGATGAAATTTTGAGACCCATTGCTCTTCCGTACGCTGGCGCTATGGGTGAAAGATTCATTTTAATGGACGACAACACTCGTCCACAACTGGATTGAACAATTGGGAATCGATAGAATGCACTGGCCAGCAAATTCTCCTGATGGTAATCCTATCGAACATGCTTGGGATGCTTTAGGACGACGTGTTGCAGCAAGAAATATGCCACCGCGTACAATTCGGGAACTTCAAAATGCTCATGTAGAGGAATGGAATAATCTTCCACAAGAATTTTTTAATGTTCTGATTCGATCAATACCGATGAGATGTCAAACCTTTATTGCCGTTCGTGGAGCTCATACACATTATTAACAATGGATTTTTCGTTATTTTATCATAAAACTTATTATAAAGTCTCATAATTGGGTATTCATTTAGTGATATTTATTCACTTTAGTGCCTTAGTAGCTGTACACAAACAAGTTTAAACTTGTCAATGCGTTCGGTTCCTTATTTAAAAACGTTGTAGTTAAATATAAAAATATTTACGAGGTGCTACATTCATTATTTATTTATTTTATTACCATTTTTCCAAATATCCTCTAATTGTTTTGAGCAGTGTATTATAGAGCATATAATCTCTCACTGCTATATTGAAATAGCCCACAGGTATTCACGATAAATTCCAAACTAAATTCCAAAGTGGTCGAAATAAGTCCAGTATCATTTTTATTTCAGCTTATCGGCTATTTACATAGATAAGTATTGTACTCTTAAAATTTGAATTTTTCTCTCGTTTGGGTATCAACTAGATCCCCAAACCGATTTTTTCACATTCTTTAATACGTAGGGCAACAACGAGGAAATAATTAGCTGCTTTACATGTTTGTAAAATAATAACAAAATAACCACCTGGCAAACAACCGTGATGCCGGAGGTATAAATAATGTCAACAGAAAGTTTTCCAAAAATTATTAAGAATTAAAAGGTATTTTTTTTTAATTTGTACAATATGTGAAACTAAAAATCTGTGCTGCTGATTCTTGTAGAGACTAGGTCGATCCCTGTAGGTAGCAAGGAAAACACTTCAAAAGAGGCTACATACAAAAAGATTTGGAAATTTACTTTTCGTACATCGGGCAGACGCAATTACGCGCACCTCATCATCCTTTCATCACGATTTAATTCTAGAAATTATTTTTAATAAAATATAATAAATAAAGATCTAGAGAAACAAAAAAAATAGTATTTTACCTCGGTACCGTATGCATTTAAACAAAACATGTCTCTTCATAATTTCATATTTAATTTACTAAAGAAAGCATCGGTAAAAGAATACTCAACCTGCGGCCCTGATTCAGCGACTAATAGATAGCTCAAGCAGCAACGAAGTTACATTTTTAATTGCATTAAAATACAATAATTTGTTTTCCGAAAGAATCATAACCTTTCGATCGATTTCACCCCTGTTGACGATACTTCTCCCCCATCTTGATTTGAATCGGACTCCAGCTTTCTTTAGTATTTTCTAGTAACTTCTCTTATTTTGAATAGTTGGGAATTATTACCTTGTAACTTTATTCATAAATATCAAACTACCAGTTTCCCTTCTTAAATCGATATGAAAAAATATAATTAGATGGTATTTCGATAGTACTCCATACCATCCATTCTATGTAACTCCCTTTAAATAAACTTAATTCTCCATGGAAAAAGACTCACTAGTAACGTTGGCGTAACGATAACTACGACGGACGGGGTGTCGGACGAACTCTCGACGAGCTATAGAGGTATAAAAATAGGATTTTTTAAAATTCCCCCGTTCTGTTCGCTCTTTTCTCGCGTCCCTTTGTAAGCATTAGCGCGTCGCGTAGCATGAAGCGCGGAATCGGCTCCATAGTTGCTTCGCTTTCATGTGATATTCACTATCTCGGAAAGTTAATACGGTTCCGGGAGAAGCATAGAATTCATAAAATTCCTTGAGCAAACTTCGCCGCCCTAGCGAATGTAAATACGTTCGTATGAAGTTGGTCAGAGTGTACGGATACATTTTTGCAATTCCGAAGGTGATTACATAGAGTGCATACATATGTAACTAGTCACGTATTTGTACGTGACGTATACCTCCTACCTTCTTATATAAATGCTCGTATCAATATCGAGCTGTAAGAAGCATTTATGGCGAGATAACTGAGTGCAAGGTACAAATGTGCACCGGAGAGATTTCCATTCGCCGTATTCCCATCTCAAATAGTCCTTGCTGCTTCAAATATATTTGTGCATACACTTTTATATTTATATGCCGAACAACGTATACAGGATGAATCATATCTGCGATATCAGCTTAAGCAATTTCATTAATTTTAACAATTTTGTTGTTATCCAGTATGTTTATTTGTAACGCTCTAATTTGCGTGATGTGTTTTTACTCCTACTCACTGACTCGGAAATTCGTGTATCGGTTCTGGTAAATTTTGGTTTTTTGAAAATACGGAAAATTAAGGTTGATTAATTTTAGCAAATTAGTAACTTGTGCGTTCACTAACAAATCAACCTTTGGGTAGCAATTATGTCCAAGTTTTATCGGAAATAAAAGAGGTAAGTACACTTAAGAAAAATAATTGTTTTATTTACAAAAGAAAATAAACAAATAACTTCAGAGAAATAAAATCAAACAGAATTCAAACAATCTTATGTAAAAAAACAAGTAAGGAACTTAGATCAATGAAATTAACCGGAATTCGGAAAATAAGTTTGGACACATTTTTACGTACAAAAGATATAGAAATTAGAAACAGTATTTTAATATTCAATGTGTTAAAAAATAATAAGAATCGGTTATCAATCTAAGCGGTAAACGGAAAATTCGGCAAAGTACCGATTGATAATCACGGTGAACAAACTTACGGTCTTTAACGTGAATTGAATAAGATTTAATTTAACTTTGCAAGATAAGAATAACACGGTTACGGGGAGGGCTCTGCCTAGGCCAGTGTCTAGCACCGACAGCGATACGGAGAAGACGTCCGTCTAGGCCAGCGTCCTGCGCCGGCAGCGATACGGAGGGAGGGCTCCGCCTAGGCCAGTGTCTAGCACCGACAGTGATACGGAGAGTGTTCCGCCTAGGAGAGTATCTAGCACCGACAGCGATACGGAGAGGGTTCCGCCTAGGCCAGCGTCTAGCATCGACAGCGATACGGAGAGGGCAGGAGTAGACTCCTATCGAATAGGATTTTCGAGCGGTTTATATACCATTCCGGGCGATGACGCGGAGACTTCTTCTAGATGACGTACGGTACAAAAAACACAAGTCAAGAATATGAAAATATTGAAAGATTATGCACGTAGGCACTGTCATCTAGAAGAAGTACATAGGGTTTTCCAAAAGTTTGTTCACATAAAAATAAATAAATTTTGATTAAACATTCGCAAATATGATTCAAAGAATGAATACAAAGTTATTATCTCAATAATAAATTGTCTCTTTCTTTCAGTAAAAGTTTGAATCTGTTAGGACTAGCGATTCGTTACATATTTTGAACGGCAGTGTATATACATCAATGTTAATTTCAGTCTATTCCAATATTGAGAGTTCTTAGTTTTTTTTCTTTTGCACGCGTATGTTCGACCGAATGAAATTTTCCTTCGCCCCTTCTCTTATGGCTACCAGACGTGAATGCAATTAATTAGCTATTAATTTTTTTAGATTGGTGATTGCCTTTTCCTAATGTATTTAAATTAATTTTATCTTGTAATAACATTTTCTTGCCGAATCATTTGACTTTATCGCATTTACCTAATTCTATCGCACAGCCAGGTTAGGCGCCAATTTTGTATAACTTCAGTGGTGTACTTAGTGTCTCCAGCTAGCGCAGTGTTCTGGCTGGTGTATGACAGAGGTCCATCAAAATTCATGCAATTATTGAAAAGAGCGCCAGCAGTTTTGTCTATTTTAGAAAAAAGTGCCAAAAGCACTTGTTGCACCTTGTCTTAACTTGTGGAAATGTATAACACGTTGTTAAAATAGATTAGTAACAATAAATAACAATAAGAAGAAGTAATAAGGGATAAGTTTGGAAGGGAAACCTATCGATCCCAGGCAAGATGCAACGCGGCGGCTCTGGTTATCACAGTGGCACCTCAAAATAAGCTTTCGAACTCCTATTTTAATCCAAATTTCTACACCCAGTTCGGTCACCTCGATAAGTAAGTATTACACAGCTCTCTTACGCTACAATTAAAAATATCATAATCTATGCAACTGTTTACATATTAAAACAACCTAAACATTAAATTTGCTCTAGCGATTGGAATTTGAATTGTGCAGATATAATGAGCTGACTGTCGCGGAACGAAAAAAAAAAGTTTAAAGCATTGTATTGTGGCATATGTCACCGTATCAGTCGGTGAGCGAAGAGCGATCGCCTACTCTGCAGAGAGACCACATTATACCCACTCAGATAATACTCTTGCGGTATACCTCTAGGTGGATGTACACCATCCGACTCGAAAGCCAGATACTTGAGCAGTTTGCGCTGAACAGTTCTCTATAGCTAATGTATAAACTTCCTATAGTGGATTCCAAATAACGCTTCCGTACTCAAGTTTCGAAAGTACCAACGTAATAAATGTTCTGAGACCATAGAATTTGCTGCTAATTTGTAGTATAAAACTGAACGTCCTATTAGTTGTTTATAAAATGGTTGACATTTTCACTTTTCAGCAATTTTTTAGAACCTCTTTCCTTTCTCTAATCATGGATGGTAAATTTTTTTTTTGAATTCTTTATTAGGTCCTGGTGACAGCAAATTGTTGACGGGGTTAAAATAATCCGGCTTGTCCAAGTTCCCTTTATCTGCTTTCAAATAAAAACAATTTTTATTTTTGAGGCCTTTAATAGTCCTAAATAGTCCTAATAGACGTTTCTAAAATTTTGCGTTTTTATTAATATTTCGTCCTTTCTTTAATCATGTCCATTATGTTTCTCTCCCAACCAGCAATTAATAAAATTAAAAGCTTTTATTTGTATGTTTTATTTTTTCCTGATTCTGAAAAATGTTAAAAAAGATTAATTCCTTGATGCTTCCAATCGGCTTATTGCAGCATAAACGTCAGCATATTTATAATACTTGTGCCACTGGATTTGCTACATTTACAAGCACTAACATTGTCATCACATAGCGAACAGGAAAAACATCACGAAATCGAAATTTATTAAATGTAGACTTCGACTGTCGGCTTACATAAAACGTAGGTACTTTAATTTGAAAATAAATTCGATTCTCCCGTAGACGAACGAAGGGTAACATCTTTCTTCCATCTATCTCATACATTGCCAGGCATTGTACATCGCCGACTAAATTGAAGTCAATTTAGGATGATTTGGCTTTATATTGCAGTAACGTCGGGATGACGGAAATCATTATCCGGCGTTATTTGTCCATTTGTCGTCTCGTCGGTTCGTATATCGGTATCTATATATGTGTGTAGTCTGCATTAAGAGCGTTGCATGGTTCGAGCTCCTCTAATTAATTAGAAAATGCATGGGAGTTGTAAAGACGACAAGTTGTTGCTTCAACGAAACAACTTCATGATTCAAAGCAGAAGGAAAAATCCACGCTTCTTGACTAGCTCGTTGCTTTAGAACTTACTCACAGTGAGCAACGATGGGCGTATTACACCAGCAAGTGCTAATTTTATTACTTTGCATTAAAGAAACGTAACAGAAAACGTCATTGGTGGCTGGCTTCTCTTTCTAGAAGTAGTAGTAGATACAATAGAAGCCATTTAATAATGGATTTAACAACAGAAAATGTACATTTGTTTTCTATTGGATGTGATTAATGTTGGTCTAGAAACCTATAAAAAGATACAATATATTGAAAGGCAATTCCTGTTAAGGAAATATTAATGTGTGCGAAGCAACAAAACAACTTATGTCTTGTAAAATTCCAGAATTATGTGCTGCAAATTGTTAAATGTTTGGAAGAATAAGATCTACTTTTATCATTTTATAACCAACTACCGCTTCTTACGACAAATATAGAAATAAAAATAAGATAATAATAATCCAGTTCTTACAATAAATATAAAGAAAATAAAGAGAACTCCAGCACTAATTATAAGTTATAAAATAACTTTATTACTTATGCTCTATGGATGGAAAACTAAAATAAATGCAGACGAACACGAGTTTCATCCCTAACTGATGATAAGAACAGAAACAAGCTGCTAATTTTTGAAATACTTTGTTTGACGAAATAGTAATTTTCTTTTTATCACATAAGATACTACACATAAGATTTACTTCTTTTAGGAAATGATGAAATAACAATGAAGCGGTTGTGTGACCAATTCTGTCTTTAACGTTTTAAAAAATTTATGATTTCATAAATACAACTTAATAGAATGTATATCTTGTTACAAAGGCCGAAGTAGCACTAAATGAAATGCCCTCACATATGTTAAGGTCCTTTTGTTGCAGCCTGCAATCATTGCATCCTACTATAATGGATTTAACTTTTTTAGTTAGACATCCTGCGCAGAAATTCACAAGTCATTTTCTCTTGCGAAAATCACTTTCTTCGGTTGAAATTAAAAGTTCTTTTAAACTATTTAGTCATCTTCTTTACATTTACCACCAATGGAACGTTTGGTCATACAATTATTAACAGTCAAAGTTTCGAAAACGGGCAAAATCTGAGCAACTTGGATTAAGAGTTCTACGTTAGTGACTTCCAAAGAGTCCAAAAGCTGTTTCAGAGCATCCTGTTTAGTCTGAGGTAAGATGCGCCTTTTTTAACGTAAACGTTCCATTTGTTGTAACAGTGAAGTTTTTCACTAATGGAAGACATTTGGTTTCATTATTTTCCTCAATAAACCGCATCGTTTTCAAAACTGCTAAGGCATCGTTCCAAAATTCAAAAAGGCTTGAACGAAAAGAAATTGCTGCTTCAGCTCCATTTATAGTACCGGAGTCAAAGAATCAAACACTTGATTGAGGAACAAAACTGTGGAACAACAAATGTTTGCTATTTGGTTTGCTATACTTCTTTAGTAATATCTTTTTACCAGATAGTTACTTGTTGCAGCAACTCTCTAACTGAGCACTTACGTGCAATACTTTGAGTTTTGTAGCTAGAATGCTGTAGTTCAACATGTCGTTAATTTTGGTCACAATCCCAAGGCATCCTTACTAATCCAAAACCAATTAAAAAAAATAACTGTTGGCCATTTAGTACGCCTGTAATGCTTTTTATAAAGAAATTATTTCGAATACCTTTCAACATGTGAGGCGCAACGGGCAATTTGGTACTATTTGTTTATCGTCTATTTCAAATAGGTCTTATTATATGACCGACCAAATCTGGTATTATTCTCCTTCGTTTCATTCATTATTCAAGCTTACTAGCGGCGCCCATATTTGTTGTTAGTGGGCCACATACGTTAAATAAAACGGTCAAGGCAATAAAAACTGAAAAGCGCTTATTACTTGTTTCAAAAGAATTGCTAATAGCACATCGCTAGTAGCTAGTACCATCAAAAGTAAATGCCACTGGTTGCTTTCACTGTTTAATAATTCTACGTTCCGTGAAAACCAAAGCACGGTCTGCAAATTTAGGGTAGTGTCACTTGTTAAAATGGTTGAATAGATCTGTTCAGGCGTTTGGAATTTCCTTGCAGACCCTAATAATAAGCTCTATTCGGACGAATGCAGCCTTGATCCAGATAGCAACAGTACAACTTTCTAGTTCTTTCTATAATTTTCATTATTTACAGAATAGACAAATGCCTAAGGTTGTAGCATACGAACGAACGTATAATATTAGTAAATAACTGTTCTGCACTTTTGCCAACATTACGTTGAGAAATTTCATTCTTCAACTTCTAAATATGTAAATGAAAAGTATCTGCAAGCACTCGAACGTGTTTACTTTGGCGAGGTCCCGTGCTGATGAGCAAGGAAATAAAAGAAAATACGGACTTGCGCCACAATCGACATAAAATGTTGAGTTAAAAATGAAAAGCGAGGGCGAACGCGAGAACAAATATAACCGGAAGCGACGCGGACTTCAATTACGATTGATAGAAAATTTGGCGAACGGCGTTTTATTGGCTGGTGAACGAGCGTCGGACGCAATCTTGACGTCCAATTAATCATAGATTACGAGCACCGGTGCGACATCTATCGCTTCCAAGCGTTATACTACGATATTGACAAATGGTTACGGCCGTGCATATAAGCTAATTGTGTAACCATTTCGTTTAGGTATTGAATCATCATTAATACCAACAATAACGAGATTTTGAGCGAAAACATCGTTATTTGTGCTTCCCTTTGAGAATCTATTATTTAGTTTTTCCATTCTAAAGTTTCAATTAGGAAGTCTCCATAATCATATGAAAGTTTGCTAGATTAACTCGATTGAAAATAACAACGAATGTATATTGTAGTCTTAAATTAGTCTTAATTAAAAAACGGTTTGAGTGTTACAAGTTTTGGCGAACAATACGAAAGTATCGGTACACTCCGCACCACACAAGCTTAATTAATTAATCCGGGACAGCATTTTTGAGAATGACGATCAATATTTACTATTACTCCACAGTCCTTGCTATAATTGTCTACTTACTAATTTTATTGAATATCGAAAAACACATTTAACATAAGGATAAAAACAAAATAGAAAAACTCAATAGAGACAACTAAGTGCCCTTTGTTATTTACTAATTTCAATTCAAAAATAAAATGTTCTAATTAACAAATTAAACTTGTATATCACTTCCGATTAATCCGGAAACAAAGCAGCCAACACTCCAACAACAACCAGAACACATGAGAAAATACCTAGAAACAATAACCAATTGCTCATAGTATTGATGGAATAATTTACGGCAGAAGTAGTGCAAGGAAAGAAAAAAACACTACCCACGGATATGTTTCTAGCTACCCGGCCTCATCAGCGTGGTTCCGAGAGTGCTTTTACTCCACCTTGTATCACCGTTCGTCCCACAGTTAATATCGCGAGCCAGATATTTCTTGGGGCCCCATCTTTTCTCTGTTTACATTGCTTTTGCCGTAAATGGGGAAGCCATTTTATTTTTTCGTTATTGTTTCTAGGCATTCGTTCTGTTACATACATCAAGATAAGGCTGTGGGAATCGTTTACAAGTGCAGCTTCCCAAAGCGCTTCCACGCCTCTTGTTAAACAATCCGTGAACTGCTCGAGGGATGGCTTGGGGAATAGTACAGTGTTTATGCAGCTGCTTTCTAAACGGAAACTAAAAAGATTCCCAATGCAGGTTCAGCATTTTCAAAGACTTGAAGTTACGAACTGTAGTACGCAACAGTGGTGGTCAATACGATATCGATCATTTATTGTTTCGGATTTTAATATATCGGTGTTATTCGTTTATATTCATCCTTTCTTAATCCTGCAATTTCAGCGGCATTGATACTTGGTAAGCCACTAGGACCTAGATATGTCTTTAAAATAAATGAAACGCGATTCATTGTCAAAGTTTGTACTACATTGTACTATTTATGGCTTAATAAATACTTTTTGACTACTACCACGAATATCTGATTACGGAATCGGTAAGCCATAAATTGCTGTTCGAAGTTAAGTCGAACCGAAAACATCAGCGTATGTCGTAAATCACGGTTTACCAAAATCATAAAACTTTTAGAGCCACCTTTATCAACTATTCCTTCAGAACTACGCGCAAAGTGTACGGGTAATCGAAAAAGGCAACCTCTACATTAATATCGTAAAACGTTAATTTTCTTGAAAGAAAAGTTTTGTAACACTTAACAGTTATACCGAGCTTTTTTAGTAATCACAAGTAAATGAACTCGTTTAGGAAGTTTTAAGCCCTTCCAACGTTCCTCCCCTCTCGCGTAAAATGTAACCTCCCGCTCGACAGCCAACGCGAATAATGATTCTGTTCTGTAAACGTGAAATATGATAAATTGCTTATCCGCTTTAAAGTTACGAAAGCAGCTGTTTCGTATATTATTGTTATTAGCATTACGATTATTACTATTCGTCGCTATGTTTATTCATGTTTTAAATTTGTGCGTTAGGTGGAAAACTTTGCTCCCCCTGTTCCCGTCTTTGAACGTTCCTCTTTTGATATATGAGATTGTATCAAAATTGTTTAGAAGTTCGCGATTTTCTTAGTCGGGCGGTAAAGTTTAGAACGCACAAGTTTTCGTGTTATTACCAGTAGCGAAGATATTGCACTCCTACAATAACCATAATCTCCGAGCGCCGGTAGTACAAATTAACCGGCTTATAAATTATCTCTCGCACATAATGTGCCCTAATTTTATGTATTAATTATAGTCTTTGAATTACGCCTGTTCTTCTCTTATTAGACGTACAACCATCAGTGATAAACTTCCGCAAATCATGAACATCTCCGAAGACGTAGCCCAGACAAGTGTATGCCCCGAAGACTATATCTATAACTTTGAGAGGATATTCTGCAGTACATACCCTGTAATACATACGCATACGCGTGAGTTCTATTAGCCCGTAGTACTCGTGAAATCCATATGCCTTACATACGCTCTATATACAACTACAAGCCCTCCAATTAAGCAACACATTGTTTCCGTAACACTGCATTAGGTGTGCCGAAGGAGTCTATTTCGGATCCGCTTATACTTTATACGTCCATGACCTACTAACATTATTTGGCTGGGAAAATTATTTGCGCGGACGATACATTCTATTGGTGATGTGAGGCGCACTTCGAATCGTTTAATTTAGACCAAGAAAAGAACGGGTTTTGTTTTTTTTTCGTTTTAGTCGGTTTTTACTTGGTTTCTTCAACGTAGTTCTTGGTGATGTGAGGCGCACTTCGAATCATTTAATTTAGACCAAGAAAAGAACGGGTTTTGTTTTTTTTTTAGTTTTAGTCGGTTTTTCCTTGGTTTCTCCGACGTAGTTCTTGGTGATGTGAGTCTCACTTCGAATCGTTTAATTTAGACCAAGAAAAGAACAGGTTTTGTTTTTTTTTTAGTTTTAGTCGGTTTTTCCTTGGTTTCTTTAAAGTAGTTCTTGGTGATGTGAGGCGCACATCGTATCGTTTAATTTAGACCAAGAAAAGAACGGGTTTTGTTTTTTTTTTAGTTTTAGTCGGTTTTTCCTTGGTTTCTTCAATGTAGTTCTTGGTGATGTGAGACGCACTTCGAATCGTTTAATTTAGACCAAGAAAAGAACGGGTTTTGTTCATTTTAGTTGGTTGTTCCTTGGTTTCTTCAACGTTGTTCAATTTAAATGATGAAATAAATCTTTTATCGATGGAAGTCAATATATTGATCGTTCGTAGCAGAGAACTCAGTGCGAATACAAGATTCTTGGAAATAATCGTGGAGGGCAGGTTAACTTTCGAAAATAACACGCATTTTAACAGTGTTGCTAACTCAAAATTGAAATCTGCACATTTTGGTTTCTTCAAAACATCATGAAATTTGAATTTTAAATGAGATTTGTTGCGAGTATTGAACTCTAGAAAACAGTTCCTGATTTAACCGTTGCTCCGTCTTCTAATAATGATTACTGCGGAGACTGTTAATAAATATGCCATATAAATTTTCTGTGTAATTCTGTTAATGTTAACATTATTATGTACACTAAAGATAACACTGAGCAATAACACCTTTTGAAAAATCGCAATTCATATTTCGATAGCTGCAAACTATTTTGAATTTCGTGTTCCTGACGTTGTTACTAGAATAAAATTTAGAAATCTCTCACAAAGAAGACACTAAGACAAAAGTACAAGTACTTGTTCTTATTGAAGTGAATTATGGAGAACTTTCTTATATCTGTCCATAAAATAACCAATAAATCACTTGCAGCGCTAGCGCAGATTGTCAAAGTTGCATGTGCATGTCATGTAATTTTATTACGGCACGTGTTCCCTGAGTTTAGTTCCACTTACGTTCTCAAACACGTTATGTACATACATGAGCATAAAATAAAATTGAATTCCTTCAGTCAGCTGCACCGTAACTATGTAGAATCGAAGCAAGCAAGTTCGGTTGTCATACAATGGCATTGAGCCAATGTACTCCTTTCAACGTAGATAGGGATTAAATTTCTACGTAACCGAGGAAAAGAAAACTGACGTACATTCACAGTATTTTGTATTTTCCGTAGATGGAGACGTGTTCGAGGCTAAGTGCCGCGCATTCTTGGTTAATAACTATGCAAAATGTACTACAATGGCGTTGAAATGTCGGGACAAAAAAATAATAGTTAACACTCACATTTTACATCTCATGCATATTTTAAGCAATTTGCAACAACGCCGATATTCATATTTTTACCAGATTATTTTTCACGTCACTCAGTTCAGGTATCAGTATATCACAGGGCATGGATGAAGGTCAGATATTGTCTCTACCAAATGATTTCGGCTGGTTTTAATAATGGATGCATGTGTATTAATGAGCATCTTTTTCAACGTACTTTTTGTGAAATTCGTTAGTTAGAAGTTCTAATGATGTTATTGCGAATGGAACTCTGAAATTTTGGAATAGGTAATCAATCGAATCAAGAAATTTAAAATATTTTCGCATACAAAGTACTTCCGGTTGAACCGGAAATTATCAACTTTTTTGTTATAAATGTATTAGGGCACTTTCCTCTAAAGTTAGATGATATCGAGGTATTTACGATCATGTTGAAATTTTAGAATTGCACCGCTCTTGTTGAAATTAAACATTTGAGAATGGAGACTAAGGTGGAACGAAATGGAAGGTTATACGTTATCGTTACCCGAATCTTATACAGGCTGTTCATAAATTGTTTCGAAATACGAATTTCCATGGTCCTTTTAAAAAATTGAGATTTTTCAATTTGAAAATATCTATATTTAAAAACAGTTTATGAACGCCTTGTATGTGTTGTACGGATTACCTGCCATTTGATTCCACAAAAGTAACTACCTTAATCTCCATTACATTCTCAAATATTTAATTTGAGGGCGGTGCAAATAAACATCTCGAAAACAGTTAATTTGATTTTAGGGGTGAAGTACCGTAATACAAATTATTTACATGCGATATGAACACTCGACTAAGCATATTGTTGTATTTAAAATAAGAAACTTGGCAAACAGTTCCGGTTCGACCGGAAGTACTTCGTAGGCGAAAGTATCTTAACCTAATAGGTCCGATGCTATAAGTACCTATTCCAAAACTTCGAGTTCCATTCATAATAACATGACTAAAACTTTTAAATATGAGTTTCGTATACGCTTTATACGAATACCTTTAATGATGTTAACGTGTACTGACATGCTTCAAACGTAGTTAAATATATTTCTGTTTTCTAAATACTAAGACTATTAACAGAAAAAAAAACTGATAGATTCTCTGTAAAGGACCTTGCGAAGAGAAGAAATAGGTTGAAAATAGATTTGAATGATCTGTTTCTTTCCGAATTAATAACACATGAAAACATGGAAAAGCAAGCTTTTGAATAGAAGTTATTATATACAATTTACAAGTTTAATAAACTTTAATTCTCAAGTTCAATAAACGAATAACTGTCCATTTCCGAAGCAAATAACTTTATAAATGCAAGCCCTGCCTCCCTGAAATTAACAAAACCCCAAATTCTACTTATCATTGGTTCGAATAATCCTCTCTTTTAATGACTCTCTCACGTCTGAATAAAGAAATATGCTGTGTGTTGCAGTCTCGCAGTGCAGCATTCAACTCAAGCCCATGTATACTGAAAGGAATTAATAACATACTTGGAAGTGCAATTATATCTTGTCTAATAGATTTAGTGATATATAAACAGGGGAAAAAATTTGTATTAATTTCACGAAGAACAACAAACCCAGCGTTAAGCTGTTATGATTACATTTTTCTGTTTCTCCAGTGGTGTCTGCCGCCCTCTTTTAACACTGGAGTTTAACTAAGTAAATCTGCATCCAGCCAACGATAATTCCAGGTAAACGGCAATAATAGGTACTCGTCGTTTTTAAAGTAATAGCTTTCTACAAACAGAGAAAATGAATTCTTTCGTGTCTTTGCAAATTAAATATTACGTGGTAATAAGTCGTTAAGTCCAGTAGTAAATGTCCACATTGTACGGTTTCTGATGCTCGCTAATAGTTACATGTCAGATCGCGAACTCATGCCATACGAATTCACGATCAGACATTTAACTATTACAGGCTGCAATATATTATTTTTAAAGAAATTTTAGTTGTTTAGAAATTTAATTTGTAAGAATATAAAATATTGTTCATGTGAAATATTTATCGTAACCGGCCTCGATATTTGACAAATGCTATCCGTAACAAAGAAGCGAAGAGACTCTAGGACAAACAACCCTGTTTAGCTCCAGTCGTCTTTAAGAGAAAACATACTTGGCTAAGTGATTATTTTTCAAAACAAATTCAAGTGTAGGAATCTTCAAATTTCACTTCAAGTACAATATTGATTGTGAAGTTTGGTTATTTAAATAAGCATGGGGTTTCTTTACGAGACGTTACAGTTACGTTCAGATTTTTCCAAACCACCGAAAGAGTTGATGTATATATGATACTCCCGGACCTACTACCGTAAAAATGATCTTTCAATATGCCCAAACAAAAACATTATCCGAACTTCTAAAGTTTAACATTCTACGGCAAAAATTCAATTTTGTCTACGTAAACAAAAATAAAATTTTTCGTTGTTGTTCAAAACTGGAAAGACGGAGTAGAAACAATATCCCCAAGGTAAATATATAGTCAACATCTTAACATCTATAGCGCAAGTTATATAAAGAATAAACGACATTCGAATTTTTTCCAGAATTAGAATTACTTAGAACGAAGAATGAACACTACATACGGAGTGTTCCAATCTTCTGGATTTAGAAAGCTGTGTCTGTAGTGTAAATGGTAGGAAGTTAAGATTTTAGAATTAGATGGCAGGCCCCACGTAGTATTTTTCAAAAATATTTCCATATACACTGGATGATCAATAAGCAGCACTTTATTATCTTAAACGGAACACATATGTTATAATTACATATTTGGCTTCGCCATCTTCAAATAAACCATAATTAAATGTGTTTTTCTAACGGCTCGATGGCCTAGTGGTAAGAGGGCCTGCGCTTGACTGTGCAGAGTTAGGCACTGTGTGTTGGCACTGAGTTCCGCAAGGATCAAAAAATTTTCTTAGTGGGTCCGGTACACTCCCGAGTCACCATTCGCAGTTGGGGTATAATTAACTGCGCGTCACCCTTTACGGCGAGGGGATGGCAGTAATAAGGCCGTGGAACACTTTACACACACAACTTACACACTAAAAGGCTCCTAAGTTTAAAAAGCTTATACACCCCGTTGGGCCGTCACCATACTAAAAAAAACCTTGGTAGCGTGTTTTTTCTCTCTTTTGCTTTCGCCGTAAACAATTCAATTAATATCGTAAGGAAACTATTTTAACATTAACATTTTTTTCAGTTCTTTTTGAAGAGCTTATTTGTACGGGATATCCGGATTTCTTTTTCTTAATTTGCGACAAGGTATGACATGCGTAAGATGGCATATTTGCAATATCATTTATGGATAAAATATAGTTGTAAACATGTTTACACCCCAAACGATCGTATTCGCATTTGATTGAAGTTATTATCTAACTAAAATACCTTTAATACGATAATACTTCCCTCTAAAATCTATTATCTATCAATTATTCAAATTTTACTGTTTACGCTCTAGGGAAGACATAATTTGGTTCAAATAAATAAGATCCTTCCCTTTCTGAGAGTATTCATAAAACAGTTTGTAGGTCACAAGAGCCGTAACTTGATTTATTGTGTTTTCTTTTCTCAGAGTATTCGCCATCTATGCAGTCGGCTGTAGAAAAAAAAATTATTCCGGACTGTAAATTTTTATGCCTTCTTATTTAGCGTAAAGGCGGAAATTTTCTACATAAATACGAATAATGTTAGCCGTTTCGTACATATTTTCTTATTTTTCATGTTCCTCCTTTGTATATAGCGCGGACCTTGGAGATGTGGCTCAACGAATACAGGAAGAATAAGAGCAGTGCGTTAATTAATAATAAACATTTCACCTCCATGAACTGATCTCGCACATTTTTTTTTTAATTTAATGAGGGCCAATCCTTTTATTTCTTAAGTCTCACTATTATTCGTGACAATGTGTGTGTGTCCTAATAGAATTTGTACTAACATGATTTATACACAACTTTCATTTCTTGCTCATATATGTTGTTGGCGTCATCACCGTGGTTCTGAGAGCATTTTAACCCTACCCAACAGCGATACAAGGTAGGATTAAAATACTCTCGGAACCACGCTGATGACGCCGGGTAGGCGGAAACATGATCGTAGGTTGTGTATTTCCTCTCTCCTTGTGCTGCGTTTGTCATAAATGATTCCCTCAATACCTACTACGATTTATTATTGGTTAGCACATAAATTACTCAAAATATTCGTTCTATAAGGGCATTCATAAGGATTTGCTCTAATTTTGAAACAAGCCACATGTGGCTACATGCAAACTATAGAATAATAATTAAAGTGTTTATAATGGTTGTAGTGGTTCTCGGGTTGCGCCGTATTACTTGAACCCGAGAATCGCGCTACAACCATGACTAACAGGCATGGATGCCTGAAATATTATTCGGAAATAATTATTTGATATGTAGCTATTAAATAAGATTTGATTGATAACCGATATACCTTTGTCAACGCTCCATTGATTAGTTAGAAACCACAGAAGCTGAGGTAGAAACACATCGAATCAAATTAAATCTTTACCTCCATAAAGATCTTGTATCCTATTCCCCTACTGTAAATATATACAACGGAAAAATACAGTTGAGATCAATTCTATAATTAGGACTCTAATACGCGTTTGCTCCAAAATATTTTCTTAATGTTAAATGGTTACTACAAGAAATTTATTTTTGCGCGAATAAAAATAATAGGTTTTCACTTGAGACGTTAAGAACATTCCTTGTTTCGAGAACTTTGACGCAATGTTCCAGTTTAACTGAAATTAAATTGGAGCAACCGTACTTATACGATATTTAACGAGGGAAAATGGGCAGGATGTATTGAATGCAATCCAGGAAATATAGGTAATTGCTGCTGCATCTCACGTAAGCTCAACAACGTAAGCGAATGGAGCCAGCAGCAAGTCTAGCCTGGTGCTTGTTTATACAGCCCGAAGCTTTGCCAGCGGAAAGTCTTGAGTCAGGATTAATCTCACTTCTGTAGTTCCAACACTTATTGGTTCATGTATTTACGTTCATACACACACAGGTATAACGTTTATATACCGCAAGGCAATACGTTGAAGTCGTTATTACTGCAATACCTAACATGTATTTGTATGTTATCGCTTTAATTTATAACGTTTCTAGTAACGGTATATGTTCGCATAGTAGATGTACAGTCTGTCCACCTAGTACGTAGATCGTAGATAATTCCTTCTCAATGTAATATTTTTAATTTGAATACTATTTCTCTAAGTTGCTCGTGTAAACTCGCACATCATTAAATACTTTCGTTAAACATAAGATAATTTTCGTTCGTTTTCATCTTTATCCGTTTGTTTTGATTTTGCAAAGTTTTAAGGATAAGAATATATACAACCAACCTAAATCTAACCTATGGATGCGGGAGATAGATCCTTAATCAGAAAGACCAACAGAAATTAGATATCCAGGGAAGGAAAATGCTAAGAAGGATGAACCGTACGAACTATTTGGAGACAAGGCTATTGGACAATTCATGGAAGCAAGAAGACTGCAATGGTTGGGATACCTCGCAAAGACGGAGAAGAAGATAGAAAAGTAAAAGGCGCAGCTTGGAAGAAACCTGAAGCAAAGAGAAAATAGTGAGGTAGTATAGGAAGATTTGAAAGAGAATAGGATTCGTAACTGGAGAGACATAGCAAGAGATAGAAAGGAGTGGAACAGAATCATACAGTTCGAGGCCTAAAAGGTCTATTTCAGAGCTGTTACATATAGTATGTCCCCGGATTGAGTTCACAATAGGTATGATGGACCAAAAATTTTTGAATTGAATTTGGAAATTTTTCTGAAAAATTATTCGACACAATGAAGATAAGCGAACTAAAAAGTCATGGACATCATGGTGTTTCACTTCGAAAGGCAATTTACATCAATTCTTGAAATTTTTAAAAACGTTTCAATCGACCCTAGAAAAATCAAAAATTTGGTGATTTAAGTCTCCTTCACGCTTCTCTAGTATTCTTTCATTTTATTTCTTCAAAAGTGGTATAAATAATCATTGTCGACTTGTACGTTAGCGATAACAAATAAAATACTGTTTGCCCTCGTAAACTTAACGAAAACAAAATTTTTGAGAACGATAGAAACAACTTATTTCCAGCTCGGAAAAACGTCGCCCCTCAGTTGTTAGATATATAGGATTACGGCTGCCTTTATGATACAGCATATTTTTAGGATTTGCGTCGATAAAAGTGATGTAAGACACCGACTGAGGCTCCTCCAGAAAAGGAGAGGAATATACATGTATAAAGATGAGAGGAGTCGGTGCGGGAGGCGCGGGTAGGTATAACACTTTCGGGTTCACTCGACGAAAACATTTTATTTTCTATCTCCTTGCCCATCCGATTTCATTCATAAGTGTGACCTGGGGTACGCATGCACGCGATATCCGACAGAGGCTTATCTTAAGGGACGTAAGGCGCGATCTGTATAGATTTTTTTTTTTTTCGGTGAAGTCAGGCCGTTCTCTTTTCATATTTATATTTCTACTGGCGCTTATAGATGTGTGCACGTGAATACGTTCGATTCACGCTATTTAAACGACCGACATAAATAAATATCTTTTCGGGGGGATTTTCCTTTCGGCTGCTTATTCAGGAAGCTTTATTTCGTTTTGTTTTTGGTAAGTCGTAAAAGAGAGACCGTGTGATATATGTACATGCGTTCCGAAAACAAAGAGGTATTTTTCGGAATGATTCAATTTAACCGTATACTTTTCGCGAAGGGAATATTTTAAAGAACGTGCGTGATACGACGTGACATATATCTATTTTATCGAATTTCAGATGTAGCATCACTGAAATCTTATGTTTCCCATTTTAGTCTACACAAAACGTTAGATATTAATAGCAACATTTATTATGCAATATTATGTTGCCATCTGTGGAGAAATTTCCCTATATATATGGTGATTTTCGTGTTTATGGTTTTAGTGATGAGGGAAAAAATGATAAAATAAGGAAGTTCGATAAGAAAATGAGGATTTTTGAACAAAATTACGAATTAAATTTTAATAGCAGATTAACTTAATTCAGGAATAAAAAGCATTTTTTAGACATGCAAAACAAATTAGACGACAAAAGATAAATTTTCCAAGCACTATGTAAACCTCAGCGTTTTGTAGCAGTTAAATTTATTAAAATTAGCAACTCGTCGTCTATTTGCACCATTAGAGAATATTGCCTACATCAAATTTATGTGGGAATAGGCAATTATCTATCAGACGAGCTTCCATCTAGATGCTGCTACTTTGAAATATCCTTTTGTCACGCTTTGCTGGTTCAACAGATCAGGTATATGTAAGTGGTAGTTTTAGATTTCATTAGAGTAGCGAGATATTACGTGAAAGATTCTCCATGGCTTAATTATTCGTTTACTGCGCTTTCGTAATTAACAAGAAGCCGTAGCATTCTAAGCGCTACAAAAATTAATTAATCAAATTATACGTTAGTTACTTTACGTACGATAATTTCATGCCCGATATTGCCGCTCGCTTTGACGGAACGTTTGATCTCTTTAGTTTGTCGTATATACGTATCCCAATTGACGTGGAAAGTTGCTATGCTTGTAATTGTAACTTCCTTGAATATTTAATTGCGTCGGATGTCTATCAGTGAATTTCTCTGCATATTAACGCATATTTACTTTCCACTTATAGATGCATGCTTCATAAATTAAAGCTAAAGAGTGCATTACTCGGTGGAACTTGATGTTAGAAGCAGACAACCACACATGACATATTACACCGTGCATTTTTTCTATTTCTATACGTAGAACGAACTGTGAAAAACGAGTCAACGCAGAGAAATAAAGTGTGATTCACACTATATTGATCGGCAATGTCGATCCACATATCGTGGATACACCTTTAAAATCATCTGTATTTACTAGGAGGGTCGTTCAATAAGTTCTTAAAAAAAGAGAAAAACAAAGTATTTTCTATTTATTTTTCAACATAATCCCCATTTAACATCTATACACCTTTCCAAGCGTTCCTCCAGTTTTTTTAAGCCCTCCAAAAAGTAGGATTTCAAAAGTCCTCAAAATAAGCATCTGTTTAGGAGATGATTTCCTAGTTCGAGGTGAACCATTGTCCGCCAAGCCATTTTTTGAAATTTGGAAGTGAAAAGAAATCACTGGGGCCAAACTTTGTGAATATGGTGGATGTTGTATTAATTCGAACTTTAATTCCATAATTTTGGCCATCGAAATTGCGCAAATGTGCACTTCATGGAAAAGAATTTTTTTCTTTTTGAAATGGGGACGTTCTTTCTCGATTTTCAATCGGTACAATAACGACGCATAATACTTTGTAGTTATTGTCCAAATACCAAATCAATGTAAATGATTCCGGGTACATACCTAAAATCCTTGCCGGCCGATTTCACCGTCTTCGCCTTCTTCGGAGCCCGTTCACCTTCAAAACCCCACTGTTATTGCTGCTCCTTTGTCGAGTGTATCCGTATTTCGTCCATAGTTATCTATCGACAGAGGAACTCGTCAGGATTGCGACGGAGAAGCGTCAAAAGAGCCTCAGAGTCGACCACGCGATTGCGTTTATTTTCCACGCGGCACCCATCTGACTGTACGGTTACGTTTAAACTCGTTTACCCAGTTGCAAGCAGTTGCTAACATAGGAGTGGATGCGCCATGAACTTCACCCAACTAAGCTTTGATCTCTTTCGGTGTTAAACCTTTTAAATATAAATGTTTAATCACCGCTGTAAACTCACTTTTTTCCATTTTTCTACACAAACAAAGATTCTTTGCTTAAATCGACAATAAAAATGAATCCATGTGATGGATATAATTGAAACTTTGATAGCTGTCTAGATTTTCTGAACCACCTTCGTATAATTTCACAGTCTGAATTGTCGGTTGCCTAAACCTAAACAACCAGTAAAAGTATGAACAAATTCGTTACGGCTCCCAGATAGCAAAATTAAACACGCGAAAGAAAAAAAATAACCGGATTCAAATACAGAACATGACATCGACACCGCCTAAAAAAAGCAAATGGCGTTCGTTTCTTCTGTGCTGTCACCGTTGATGCATTTTTTTTTCGTGCACGCTTCGATTCGTTCTCTTTTTTAAATGTAGATACACACACATATCGTTCGATTTCGAGCCGGGGCTCCGTCGCTACGCGCACAAAATTACCTTAAAACAGATCCGTTATAGATCCATCAATGCGTAGCGACTGACAAAACATTTTTTATGCCCGAAAACGTGTGACAGCGCGGTGTGAATTGAAAGGCCCAGATAAATTTATTCGCTATCGCGCACCGGTTTGTATTGGAATGCCCTTTGTAACCGGCTGATGTCGTTACCAGTGTGGGCAGACGGCAATGTCAATTTGAATTCTCCTTTGTGCGAAACATTAAACGGAACTTTGCCGTTAATAAATTTACAACAATTCCAACTTGCTACTGGATCTTTTGTTGATAGTACTAGGTTAATGAAGTGAATATTTATGAATATGAGGACCGATAAAAATATAAGTAATTTTTGTTCTGGATTACGTATAATTAGGATGTCATCGATATACCACCAGCTGGCTCCGTTAGTGTTTCCGCGGAGTTTAGCGTGAAAACAACCAAAGATGGAGAAATGAGACTTTCTGTATTTGTAAAATTATTTGCAAATATACGGGGCGTTCCCAATTTCCGCAACCGCCTTCACCTTTTTTATTTTAAATAGATTGCTACATTTTTTATCGATTATGTGTGCTTTCAATAATGACTTGTTTGTATTGCTGATTTTCTTAGTTTCTTAACATTCTAGTTTTTATTTATTTTTTTCTACAGTTGGCCATAGAAGAAAAATCAAATAGCCTTCAATCCTTGGAGAAAACCACTAGAAACTTCACCATTACATCAAATACGAAAAAGGTGTCATCACCATGCCATCAAGCACAAAATATTATGAAGAAATATTCCAATAATAGATATCAAGGTTCGGCTATTTTTCTTCGCATCTTAAAAGTAATACTCTTGAAATGAGATGATTATCAATTGAGCCAACAAAGAACATTTATACTTAATTTAAATGAAGTAAAGTAAACGTTTTTCTATCGATTAATTTGTGCTCAAAAAAACACAGCAATTAGATTCCAGACACTAGGTACCCGATGTTAAGATTTCAGCTATAGCAACACAAAATATTAGGAACTAATATTTGAAAATGCAATTGTTATTCCGAGCAATAAGATGCGGATACTATCGCCAGCGTATCCCGGAAATAGATTCCAGGAGTAGCGTTATATTACTTTTACCTGAAAACAGCAGAAATTGGCTCTCGTACAAAGGCGGAGTAATTTTCAATAATACAGTGTTCCTACATTGAAAACAGACAAGTATTTCGGTAACTTAAACTTTCAGAGAATCGAGTGAAGCAGTCAATAGGATGACCAGTCCTATCTCTCTGTAGAATTGAGGTCACCCCTTGCCGGTTCGATATTAGCTAGTGATGATCTCATCACAAACTGTGGGATCTCCATCACGTATTGGTAGGTAAACGCTAGAAATTTGTTATTAAGTTTTCTCGTGTAATAAATACATCAGATTAAAGTGCCCTCGCTGTAAAGTTATGTACTTATTGAAAAACGAAACTTTCTTGAACAACTGTTATCAGACTGTTCGTGGTCAAATTTTGGCAAAATAGCACCTTACGTAAACTTGAACTTCAGAGCAATTCTTCACTCTGTGGAATCGTTCGAAAATATCAGACACACAAAACAATAAAACGAATTACTTACGTCACAACTAGAAATGCAGTCAGTCACATCATATACAGCTTTGCGGAAATTTCAATGCACTTTGCTTTTTCCCTTTACTATTTTGCCTAATTTTCAATTCATTTTTCAGTCCTAAGCGGTTCTCACAATTTAATTCATTGGCCACCATTTTACAGAAAAATTAATAAATATTTAATCACGAATTACTACGTTAATCTGCGATTAACTAAGTTCTGTGGCATCATTAATGGCGATTTATTTGTACAACTTTAATCATGGATTAAATTGATTCGAGATGAAGACCTAAAATCACTTTAACATCATTGCTTGGGACATATGCGATGCCATAGGTAACCCTGAGGTGTGCGTGCGCTGGGTTCAATTTGCTCCGGATGTCTATTATCAATTCTCTCGAATTAGTTGTCACGTTATTCTCAACTAAACTCAAACTCGTTCGTTACGCTTCCGAATTTCATTTCCTATTGATCTGTGAGTACACATGACACGCTTGTTATTAATAGCTAACCAACTCCGGCATCTCGCTATCTTGATGAACGCCGTGAAATTTACTTTGCTGCCTTTTTTTTGTGATATCGGTACAATTTCGCCACGGTAAATACGTCAGATATCAACTACAACTTGTGTATGCGATCATCTAGAGTGGGAAGGAGATGCCTCCTTTCTAAGAGCGAGTTCGCGTGCCAGCGAGTCCATTAGTTAAGTTCATGTTTAGGAGTTTAGGCGAAACGGCCGGGCTTGCAATTAAGTAAACCGCCAAATAATCAATCATCCCTTCAAGAAAACGACTTCGGTGCCGGAATAAAAATATATTAGCGCTCTAGCGCATTTTCCACCACACGTCCGTCTCGGAGCCGCAGCGAAAAAGGGAAAGTTGAAGAACGAAGAAGCATCACATTCGAGGAAGAGGAAGCGGAAGAAATCCATACACATGTAAGATTCCTACGCGTACAAACACTAACACGGATGCACCCGTATCGCTAAATAGATTTAGTGGTCCCTTATAGTTCGGACAGTAATAAATTGTTAGGAATAATAGCCATTGTGGGCTTCTTTCCGGGCGTTTTTTTTCTTGCCGAAACGATATTAATTAAGCATAATTTATTAAATTTTACTTCAAGGAAACGATTTATACGGACGTTTGGAAGGCAATAAAATACGGGTCACTTTCAGAAAGCTTTCCTTTCAGAAAATGTATGCCATCAGAGGAATTATTATCAAGGGACTAATTTTGAGTTCTTTTCCGTTTGCAAGCAGCTTTCATATATCTCGTAAATTTACCTCAAGTATAGCCGATTTTATTCGGAATGATCGTTCCTCGACCTTTAGTACACGGATTTCGCAATTTGTCCTATTTATTCTTCAAACGAGGAATAAATATTTACTTATTTAAGTGAATTAAATAAATTGGTCGATTAGATAGGTACCTACTTTAATTTGTATTTGTTTAATCTTTCGGGAAATAAGCTCTTTGAAATAGATGTCAATAAATTACATTTATTAATTTCTACTCTTGTAAGTGCACTTGTTTACGCTTGTTTAAAGCAACGAGGTAAGTCATAAATACAATTGGAATTCCTGCTTTTAAGGAAATTATCTGTATTTGTAAATAAGATCTTCTCTAGATACTGTGGCTTTTCAATGAACTCTTCTTTTGATAGTTATAATCCATGGATGTTATTAATTAGCCTTGTTCAAAAAGTAGCTTTAATTCACCTAATTTTTGTTTTTAATTTAATTGTACTTCAAACTACTGCAAACACGAACATTTTGGCATAAAGGTGCAAACACCGAGGCCAGTTTATCAACTATAAAAGTGTGTGGTGTTATTTTTATTAACTGAACTAAGTGATTTGGTAATATTAAGGAAATAACATTAGTTGTTCAATTGTTGGTAAAGAGATGAAGGGTATAGGCAAACATATACGCCGCACGTTCTCCCAGGGGCATAGGGAATTAGTTTAAAAGATTAGGATCTGGCGCACGAATCAAAGAGAATACCCAATTTACGGCTACCTGCAATTATCGTATTTGAAAACACGAAGAAGCGTCGCAATGTGATTCTGAGAGCTTGCAATCTCCTTAGAAGTTGTGTAACTAAGAAATTAGCCGGGCTTGCACTTATATAATTTAAATGTTCCGTATTTGCGTTTCCGCTTTACTTTAGGCGGAAAATCCAAGGAGGTATTCAATTTACTTTCTGAACTAGAATTTGCAGTACACATTTCTGCAAAATCTGCACGCCTGTCTATCTTACTATATTTTTAATTAATTCCGAGCGCTAGAGGAAATTGTTTTGCGATTGAATTAACGAGCGTAGTTCTGGGTACTTATTATTCTAATTTAATAATGGTTGTTCAATATCTGGAAATCTAAATAAAATTAGATCTCGTTAATTGTTTGTCTCTGGCAATTTATTCAGTTTTGGTTGTTAATTGGGAAAAGGGAGAACTGAAAAGATAGAGACAAAAGAATAATAATAAAACACAGCCAGAATGTACGTACAATACGCGAACATGTATGCATGCAGTATGTCCTCCTAGTGTGTGGATTCGAATAAAAACTATATTAGGATGTCTCGCACGATATAGAATTGCATTCAAGGCACATCAAAAAAGCGCCTACAGAAACAACCAAAGGTCCCAGTAGAACCGGAAGATTGGACCAATGTTGGCTACGGGTATATATTAGATTGGCGCGAATATATTTCGCATATCGCATCGATATCAGCACATTTCATAAAGTTGGTCCAATATACCTTTGCTATATCGGTCGGAGGGTAAGAAACGATATCATCTGGATATCCATAATATATAATATCCAAGATAACATAAAAGTTTCGACCCAATATTTATGAACAATCTCAATGCATTATTGGCTATCTGCCAAATACCCTGTAATATACTTTGGTCCAACTCCGTGAAGTTTACCAGTACAGTGCACTTGTTAGGTGGCTGTTAAATCCACTGTCCTAATGTTCATCGAAATTGTTCCTTATTTAATAGCTAAAAGTAACAAAATAGTTACTCTTAGCCAAACTGTGAAGAAATTAGAAATAAAAATGAATTGGTTGAAAAAATTGAGTTATGAATGGTTAAATTACCGCATAGTTTAACAATCAAAATGTATATTGCGATATAAGAACTTTAATTTAAAAATTAAAATGACCGACTTTACTAACAATAAATCTTGATAGGCATTACTTGAGCTTTTCTCCTACATTCAATTATTAGAAAGTCGGTGTTGACTCTGTGTGTGTTCATCATGAAAGATTCAATAGAACTGGGTCTATTTTCTCACAAATTCCATAACGCAAAGCTTACCGACCGATTTCACGCATCCTCAACTTCATCTTTTGACAAACTTCATCGCTATAATTGTGGCCTGAGGATGCGAAACCGGTCGCTAAGTTTTACATTATAGACTTTATGAGAAAATAGACCCAGTTTTATTAAATCCTTTATTCAATCATTAATTTTTGGAGAAAAAATTTTAAATCGTAAATGGGTTAAAATATTTATTTATTAGTTTTATTTTGACGGCGTGAGTCGAACAAGAGCGCATGTGATGGCCTACAAGAAAGAAATACATACTTGCTACTGCTACTAACTTCTTCCGGGTTTCGCCGTGTGTCAATACTTTCGCTCGACGTTTCTCCGTTCATGCTGACAGCTTCTTCAGGACAACTCAACATCGAGCGAAAATTTTGACACATGTCGAAACCCGGAAAAATTTAATAGCGGTTATACCGGCCGTGAAAGCTACACAGTGAAAATACATACCTATTTTAACTGATTAAAGATTGATAAAGAAAACATTATTTTAACAATTGCCTGAATAGAACTTTGCAATAATAAACACTTCTTACCTTTCACACACTGTACCTACGTGAAATAAATTCCAAGACTTCTATCTGATCAATCTCCCTCTCTATCCCATCATTTCTGTGTTTCCTTCTCCATACGCTCGTTTTCTTCTAGGTGTCTTTGGTTATTTATTTCGAGGGCATTTAGACAAATTGATTTTGCGTACTCAATTGTGCTGTGCCACCTCTTTCCCCAATGTGTCGCGTGTAATAACTAGAGATGACCAAGGCAGGCGAAATTATTATTTCGACAAAACACGAGTCTGTCTAGTTGGTGCAAAAAAAGTAATAATTTCTCCTGCCTTTGTCATCAGTAGTAATAACGTGTCAATATGTCCCAGGTGTGTGCTATCAGTTTGACTATACAGCTATACAAAATACAATGATATATGGTAGCAACATAACCGGAAGTGCTTGGTACTATAACTAGTTCCAGTCATAATAATATAATCCAATCTTTTCATTGGTGGTATCTATTTTTGTCATATTCAGCTAGCTCGAGATGAAAACTAATAAATTTTTTTAAATCCTACCAAATGGAATCTAGCATACGTACTATGTGTAACGTTTTTAACTTTTTAAAGGTTAAGTACGGCGTCACGAATACAAATGTTAAAACCGTTTAAATATTTTGGAACGACTAAAAATTTCAATGTTCCATTTATTCGTACCACCCCCTTGGCTAGTCAGGAAACTGATTGGAAGGAACAAGTTAATCCAAAACTTACGAGAAGATATTTAAACGTAAATTGTATTTTTAAGAAGAAATAACTAAAGTTTGAAACGGAGCGAAATACACAACGACGTTTAAACGAAGAAACCGCATCTTAACGTATCGCGCCACAAACATTCAGCGAAAGATAAGACAACGTACAACAAAGTCTGAAACCGTACGTAACTTCCGCTGAAGTTTTATCGTCAATGAGATCCGAATTATAGAAACAAGTTATCCGAAAACACTCGTTGAAACATGCCGTTGCTGCATTCCACCTACTTCTATTTCTTCGTGCATGCACTAATTTCGTACCATTAAATCTTGAATAACAAAGTTCGGATTGGAATTTCGTGCACGCCACCCGAATCGAACCCCTTTCGCCTCCATCAACCTGCGCACGGCAGTCAGGTATCAGGAAATTGAATTGAACAAACAAATATATAAATCGCGAGTGTGGAAGTTCGAATGTGTGTACATAAGAATTGAAACGGGCTGGTTGAACGTCAGCGACTTATTTAAAATTCAGATCCGCTAGAGTCGAAAGGTTGTTTTCGATAAGGTGAAATAGTACCCCCATTTATATTTCGCTTTCATTTTATAATTTACCTTCCCGTCTACCACAGTAATAGAGTAGATCTGGTGAATTATGTTGTGTTGTTATTATTTCCGAGTTATTATAGATTATTTATTAGCAATAAACAACCAGAATTGGTGAGATTGGCTTTGTTTTGCTTAAGCTGATGACAAATTAACACCGTGACATTACGTTAACTTGTCAGTGTTTATTATGCGCCAGAATTGGGCAGATTTTAATGGCCGAATACGATTACGACTATAGTTAGATTATTAATGGTTTTGCAACGAAATTATTACAATTATAACTACAGTGCGACACGAAATTACGAATAGAAATTCCGTAGTCGGTATTCGTGTAATCGTATTAGATGTTATCAAATATGCGCTAAAACAGCGGACGGTCGCGAGCCAACTTTGGATCGTGAATTTTGAAAACTAGGTCGTGGAAAAACATCGTCCATCTTTTATTACATGTCCGCGATTTTTCGCAAGGTAGAAAAGGTTGGCGGACACTGTTATGGAACATATATCTGATCCTCTCGCAACAACATTTAATGCATGCATTGTTAAAGGCGTGTTCCTTGCAGAGTTAGAGATTATCAAAATTACACCAATCCATAAAAAAGGGTATAAAACAGAGACAAGAAACTACAAACCCGCAGCTTTAGTGCCTACCTTTTCTAAAATCTTTGAGGTAGCACTTAAAAGAAGGCTATTAAGCTTCTTCGAATTCTGTGACAGCCAGTATGGATACAGAAAGGGAAAATCTACGACGTCAGCAATAGTGGTAGATTTATTGAAGAATGTAACAACAGCACTAAATGAAGAAGATGATCTAGTTTTAATATGCTGCGGCCTAACGAAAGCTTTTAATTGTGTAGATTATCAACTGCCGATGAAAAAGTTGCATTTATCTATGAAAACGGTATGTCAGAATGTGTAAGTATAAGCAAAGGCGTATCGCAAGGATCTATACTGGACTCGCTCCTGTTTCTCGTATAAATCAACGATAAACCTGATTATAGAAGTTCCAACAAAATATGTCTGTTTGTAGATGAAACCTCCAAGAGGTCCAACACAAGAAACTGTAAACTAAATGAAGCAGAAGTCACAGTATCGGAAGCAAACAAGTTTCAACCATCTACATTTCAATCAATTAAAGCCAAAACAACTGATTCAACTAAACATCTTCCAAAAGATAAATGATGCACGGTGCACTTCTTAGGCCTCATCACGCGGAAGAAATTAATAAAAGGCTAACAGCTGCTATATATGCAATAAAAAGAATGAAAGAGATCTCAACGCATGAAGCAGCAATACTCATATTCTTTTCATTGTTTCACTCACGCCCGACATGCGGTTTTCTTCTGCGGAGGCACACAGCATTCTTAAAATAGAAACAAGCAGTTGTGCAATGCGAATTATAGAATATCTTGTAGAAAGCTCTTCCTGCAGCAACAAATACTCACCTTGCCATCAGAATATAGTTTGGTGTGTTTGGAATACGTGCACAAGTCTAAAAACACAAACCCTGTTTCCATAGCTATGGCACATGTTTTTTTTTAATCTTTTATCTATTATTAATTCATTTGTTTTTGTCTCTATCCAGAACTTGTCCACTTTTGGGAAAGTTTTGACAATGTTAATGCCCCTTTTATAGGGTGAAGACAATAAATATTATTACATTATAGACGTAATAGAAATTCGTAAAATTAGTGTTAGCAAAATCGTAACCACCCTACTTGAATAATCCTGTACTTCCTATAGGTACAGGGTTACTCAGGCAGGGCGGTTTTACATTCTAAAAGTAAATAATCTACTTTAAATAATCGAAATATATCGTGGAAATATGGCAAAAATGTCTAACGTACTGATGATCCATTTCTTATTTGTAAACTTTCTTACTGGAACGCGGTAACTATTCTCTTTGTGAACAGTTGTTAGGTTATAAAAAAAATGTTTACCTACAAAATCAATTTCTACAACACGAAGGAGCGGTATTAAGTTCGCAGAATGGGAGAAAAGGAGATAAAATAAAAATACAGAATTATTTTCTTCTTCAATATATTCACGGGCAGCTTTCAGATTTTCCAATTAGCTATGTCTAAAAAATACGCTAAAACTGCGTCGTTTACTTCTTCATCGCTTGTACCTTTTTTTGCCATCCAGTTCTTTTTTCATTTTTGTGAACAGGTAATAATCATTCGAAGCCAAGTCTGGGCTATAGAATGCACCTCGATTCTTATGGACGGGAGCAATGCTGACGACTGTTGCCATCAAGACAATTTAAAAAATCAAGCTGAATTATAGTATAACCCTCAAACAAAGTCCTCTTATCTTAAAAAAAAGTAACGATTAATTTAAATGTTTGCGCAATTATTTAAACAATTTCTCGATTCCATTCAATTTAAAGCAACGGTAATTACAATGAATAAGAGCGCCGAAACTGTAAGAGCTAATATACTATTTATTTAGTTAACTATATTAACAACTGTTAACTAACTATATAAACAATTATTATTGCGATAATTTTGTCTAAAAAAATTATTTCAGACAACAGTGTTGCTAATTAAAGTTTGTTTTTCTCGTAAGTTTTGCTTTAAAAGGCAATCTTTTTTCACAGAGTTACCTACCGTCTCGTTTTTTGCTTACTACGTCTAGACGGTTCTAGTTTTTTTCAAACCGTTTTCTTCATCGTTATATTCTACATTTCAAGCGTGCAAGGCTGTTTCATTCTAAAAAATGCAGATTGTTTTTAGCCAATATACTTTTGCCATACAGATGTTACGAGATTACGACATAATGTTTTGTAATAGAAAATATGAGACTCATTTTCAACGACATATATTAACATGGTTGAAAGGAGTTTTAATACATGGTAATAACCAAGTAGAAAGACGAACAAGTAATATTTCTATTTTAATCAGAACTTTCCGTTGGTATGTTTTAAATATTTTTACTCACGTGGTTAATAATGTCCGGATGACGGTCAAAGTTTCAAAAAAATGTTGAAGCTTTTCAATTTCACCAATATTTCGCAAAGCTTGATCAGAGTCATGGCTGAAAACGAACATTGTTCTTCGAAAAATATACATTTTTGAGAACGTAAAAGAATTCAAGACAAGAAACACTCAATTTAGTTTGCACAGTACGTACGAGGTTTTTTGCTTTGCTTTCTTTAAAATAAATGGTTCCTGCATTCTTCCTACCAGTGCTGGAAGGTTTTAACCGGAATCGCCAGCAGCTCCTATGCATGTTATCAGTAATGCCAAGATGACGTCCCTTCAAGTAGTTTATGATTCTAGATAACAAAAAAATGACATGGTCTCAGATCAGGCGAATAAGGATGGTGGGGAACCACAAGAATCCCCTTTTCGGTGATCATCTGGGAAGGAGTGGAGCATCCAAGTCCAAGGTAGGACGCCAAGTATTCTTTTCCTGGGCCTCTCGAGGATTTCTTGAATTGAGAGAGTTGAGAGTTAATCCTGGAGGCACAAATTCCATTGTTCCAAACATTGTAAAGATACTGGTTCAAACAGAGAACAAATTTTGATTACATTGTATAGGAACTTGTGAAAGCGTGCCGCCACCAGCAAATCCAATGAATGATGAGCTAGATAAATCTGGAAAGAGAAGATGGAGAGCACAATGCCACGCCTTGCTTATCAAACATTATTAAAATGTGGAAATATAGACGCAAAGTAAAGGCATATCTACATATATAAAGACTCAGATGCGCTATCCCCACACGTATAACTAGATGAAGGTTTTACCAACATTTATTCACATATAACTAGACGAATTCGCACAACCTACATACGCTCCTACAAAGCCGAAAGTAAAATAAAGTCACAGGCAATAACGTATAGCCCTAACGAAACGTGACGTTCGAGCAAAGCGTATCGCAAATCCATTTTATTCCCGTAGTAATAAATATGCACGTTGAAAACGTGCGCGCGGCCCGGTAGCACATTTGTACCTTATGGAGAACGTAATTTAGAGCAATATTATACATACCTAGCATATTACCGCGCCTTGTATACGTAAATATGTTCCTTCATATAGATGGGAATTGCGTCGTACTCTACGACGTAATTCAGTATGCATTCATTTATATCACGTTCGCGCAAAACAAATTTGTGAGCGTCGAAATTTCCTATCAATGTCAGAAATTACTATTTGCGCGCCGCTCAACGGGGAGATAACAAAACGCTGACGCGAATAAATGAATAAATCGATTTAAGTTTCATGTCATATTCATAATGACAAAATAATATCCTATTGGAGAGTTCCTATCGCACGCCTTGTATGTACACTGCCGTTCAGTGAAGTTCGGTCATACGATAAAAATCCATTATATCACACTGTATACAATTATTAATACATAAAATTAGAAAAATATTAAGCATACACTCTTTTCTAAGGGATTAAAGCCATAAATTATTATATAAAGTAGAAATATTGCGACGACCACAATAAAGTCCCTTTTATTATTATTCCAAGAATTTCTCGGAAGTGCCGATCTTTTGAAACGGGTCGTTTGGGGATTATTAACGAACAATACATTTAGGAAATATACCGCAGTATCATTCTTGTTTATTTATCACAGGCGTAAAGATATAAATTTGCTTCATTTTACTGTCAAACGTGTGTTGGTGTGCATCTGTCGTTTTTGCGCGAAAGTTTTAAGAAAATTTACTTCAAAATGGCACGTGGCAAGCCTACCAGTGTAGAAAAACGTTCACACATTATTACGCTGTTTGAAGAAGGATATTCGGGGCGACAAATTGCTGAAAAAATAAATATGAGAAGTTCAACAGTAAATGACATCCTAAAGCGATATCGAACAACTGGAACTATAGAAAATCGTGTTCGTCCTGGAGCATCTAGGAAAACAACAAAAGCTGAAGATTTGAGAATTGTATTATTAAGCAAACGCAATAGAAAATTAACAGCGCCACAAATAGCAGCCGAAGTCAATCGCGGCCATGAAGAACAAGTTTCGGCGAGTACGGTAAAACGTCGACTTCAACAAGCGGACCTTCATGGACGCATTGCCATTCGAAAACCCTTATTACGTCGGGGCAACAGAGTAAAACGTCTACAGTGGGCCCGTTCTCATCTAGATTGGTCGTTAGATGATTGGAAACACGTGCTTTGGAGTGACCAGTCAAAGTTTGAGGTTTTTGGGCAAAATCGACGAATTTATGTCCGAAGATCTAAAACCGAAAAGTGATCCCGAACTGCATTGTGCCAACAGTGTAGCAAGGGCGTAGTTCTGTGTTAGTGTGGGGATGTTTGCTTGCTTTGCTGGGCCGCGAGATTTATGCAGAGTGCAGGGTGTAATGAGGAAGGAAAATTATTTTGCAATACTCCAGAATCATGCAGTGCCATCAGGATTGCGTATAATAGGCCTTAACTTTACAATCATGCATGACAACGACTAATATTCCACAATTCGTTTTAACAAAACTTATCGAAAGAATGCCTAGAATAGTTCGAGCGGTGATTAACAGCAAAGGAGGTTTTTTCGATGAAAAAAAAATATAATGTTCAGTATGTTATATTAGGCCAGAATAACTTTTTATTTATTTATTTTTATCTTTTTTACCTGTACATACTATAAAATTGCATTTTGTTTTTAGTTTCGTTTGTTTCTGTAACCTTTTCATGTTTTTTTACCAACTGACCGAACTTCTCTGAACGGCAGTGTACATCATTTTCAAAAACGATTTAATTTTGTTACGGCATTCTATCTTACAAGTTATACGAAACAAAAGCAAAAGCAAATATGTAGCAGTTTAAATAATAACTGGTAGTTATAAGAGTAATAGGAATTTTAAGGGATGATATGAATGTGAATTGGGGGATATTAGCAGCCAGATTTTCAATAACCAAAAATATATTTTTTTAAATTTCGCAGATAATTTAAGTCGGTAGTTCCGGCATTAACGGACAAATTCGTCGATTCCTGCCCAATATTGCCGGATCCACCACCGCGAAATATTAAAAATACCAAGCTTAGTGATCACTATTGGTACCTCCTTATTATTCAAGGGTTCATAAAAAACGAACCACGTCAGTTATTTAGTTCTTGCTTTGAACATATCTACCGTTCTACAGAAAAGGATGTGAGTAGGATTATGGCCAGGTTTGCAAATAGGAATACAGCAGTCGCATTGACGAGAGAAAAGTTGCTGAAAATATATCGCTTACATTGTGCAGAAGTTAAATATATCACTAAGGAAACCATTATAGGAGGTAGCTAAAGGTTCCTTCATGTATAAGTAATGCCGAGGTGGATGGAGGGAGCCCGTACCATGAGTACTTCGGTTGGGAATTTGAAATCGAAAAAAAAATTTATTATACAAGTATTCTGGCCCGCAACACGTAAAGATTTTGTGATAGAATAGCGTTAGTAACTCTCTATGATTGCGCAATGGTAGCCCCGGCGAGCGTCAACGAGTTTGTTCCAAATGCTATAGAACTTCTTAAACAGGAATTCTTTGAATCAATCGCAGGGTGATATATGGGAAAGCAAAACTTAAATCGCGATAATACCATTATTTCGGAGAGGTGGTTTTTTTTTTTTTAACTAAATTCTATTGATGTATTTTTTTTTTTTAGTTAAATGTAAGCAAGCATTTATTTGATCTCTGTATTTGCAATATTAAACCTAAATTTCTAGATTGAGGTAAGACAGGAATATCGTTGGTCATTAGCTAGACTTTCATTGTTGTTCCGTTTGATTATTCTGTATTTGTGATGTTTCTAAAGTAGATCAGAATGCCAAAATAATACATCTGGTACTAATTTAGTTTAATGCAGCGGCATTCTAACTTATATTAGGTCAATATCGAGCTGTCAACTATACCAATCTTATTGTTTCCTTTTGATCTTCGTTCATCTATTATTTGATGGTCTTAATTTTGGTTTTGTTTATTGTAAGCTTCTGTATTATTACAGCTTTGAAACACATACTGTTTTCTTTTATTTCGGCAACATATTTGACGATTTATTTCCAACACTTTTAGGGGATTTTAGGGATTTTATAGTGTAAATATAATGGATACCAAGTGATAAAATAATACATAAAGTGATCGTGTTGTGGAGCGAAGTTTCTACCTATCTAAGACCCTTTTTTTCGTATCTGCCAAATATCTTTCGATAATTCGCATTAACACAGTTATTTTGATGGTTATTAGTAGATAATGAAAGTCACTACTTTTCTGCACCGACTAAATAGACTCGTGCTTATTCGACTCTAGAAAGGAGTTCGTGTTGCTTACTGGTTTTACCGAGAGTCGACAAAACACGAGCCTATCTAGTCACTGCAAAATTCTCCTACCTTGCTCATCTCTAGTTATTACAATGTACTGATTTTCCTTGAATTTTCATTCTTTTCGGAACAACTTCACAACGTTGCAATTTTCATGACAAGATAAAGCGGTAGTTAATGTAATGCTTTATGCTGAATTCAATGGTAAATTAATATACGTAGTGTACCATTTAAAAAGGAAAACATTCTTCATGCCACTCTGCACTAATTTAACACCCTGTATTTCAGAAACATGTACAAGCGCAAATACTGTAACATTTACATTAAATATTGTATCCTTGTATCTTCTTTATCAACTCAGATATTGAACTTCCTCGCGTTAATGGGCCATCCCGTATGTAACTGTTATGTGTGCTGTGTCATATATATATTTAGCCTTCACTGACTGGATAGTTAGAACGACAAATTGAATATTTTGAGGCGTCGCTTTTCAACCTTAACTTATCGCTTTTCATTCGTAAAGCCTAATCTCCGTATTTTTCCGAAGATTTCGATCGTAGCCCGATTGCCAATTTTCCTATCCCATAACACAAGCATCCCAACGTCACAAATCACATATTATTATATACTGCCTTATACGTTACCGCATGCAGCGCGATCCTATATATGTGGAAACATAATACACGCGAATAAGTCATTCGATTTCCAGTTCGCCGATGTAATAACGCGGTAATGTTTCCGGTGACACGGGAATTTATTTCTCCTGACTACTGGCGACGTGCATTCGACCGACGCACAGGAATTTTCAAATAATAATAACATCATATAATGTAATGGGTTCGATAAGAGCTCAGCCGCTCGGATTTTCTCTAATTGCCGGTGGTCGTCGGGTCGAAGTGGCGGTCGGAGGGTACCACCGGTTCGTTTAACGGCGAATGATTGTAATTATAATAGGAAAGTTTCGTTGCCCGTAGTCTATAATAATCGATTTGTAATTTGTGTAAAATGACGGGTTGTTTCGGTATGCCGTTGTGTATAAATACGTAAATACGGAATAGAATAGGTTAACATTACAGATTGAGGCTAACAACCCCATAAAAGATAAGATTGGAAAAACGTATGCCGATTAGAGTGGCATTACGTAATACAGTATAACATTAATGCTACAGGCTGAATACTATTGCGCTGTTATATGTGGTCGTTTGATCCAAATTGGTTGAGGAATACTGGCCTAATGGAATTGTATTTCTCAACCTTTTTTTAACCAAACGACCGTTTCTACAGATCCGCTTTTTAATTCGTCCAATTTAATTTTTAAGAGCTTTAAATTAAAATTAATTAAATAAATTAAATAAAGAAAGAAATTTAAAAGGAACAAAAAGAAAATTTTTGCCGAATATCAAAGTAAGGCACCATCTGCTTATCAATAGATAAATGATGTTTGAAAACACCAAATTACATAAAATGTTCATTAATCTCTTTATCGAGTGTTTCCATTGTCCAATAAATAAATATTCCGTTTTATATTTCTATCCTGTTTCGAAATATGACATCTTTTACAATCTGAACCTCTTCGTCAGAAAACCATTATAACCATATGTAATTGGGAAAGAATGTGGTGACCACTAAGAATTGGCATTTCCGAAAACTTTTATGGCTGTTAAGATTAAAATCATGGGGATAATTGTCGCGAGCCTGCTTCAGAAGAAATTTTATGAGTACATCGCCGTATTATCAAAAAATTCAGCAAATTCGGGGTCAGAATTTTTAATTTTGTATTTTCCTTTGAGATTGAGAATTCTCATAATCAACCGAAGTCTTCCACTGAGTTTCTGGATTAAATTTTCTTTTCTTAGCCTTTTCACTCTATTTATTTTTATTTTTATTAAATGCTGCTGGTAATATGTCATTGTCTGATTCTCTGATAAAAAAAAATCAATGTCTATTGATGGCCAATTTGGTCATCATCATTAACCTCTTCATCTGTAAATCTGTAAGCTCATCTACGTCAACAGGTGCCTACATAACATACTGACATATATCTATCTCCTCATCAACATTTAAATTTTTGAACATATCTTCCAGCTTTCTCTGCGTCAAAACGGGTTTAGGATTATTCCAATATTTTTTGTGGAACTGAAAACAATATGTATGTTATGAAAAATAAAAACAGAAATATTATGCTCAAAGCTTTCATAACCACTAGCAACATGTATTTTTGCAAAAGCATACTTTTTACATAATAAACGAAGCGTTGCGTGAACGCAACATTGACTGTAAATGAGTTACGATTCTAACAAAACATACGAAAAAGACGCATTAAAATAAAATATTTAGTATAATTTTAACTTAACCTGCAGATAATGAGCCATGTAAAATAACCTTCGCCCCCTAAAAGCGGAGAGTCAGATAATCACCCATTTTAAGATGTCAATCGCTGAGCAGAAGGTGATGTTGCCTACGTTGAGAAACAATATTCTAACAAAATTACCAGCTATTTTTAGAGTCATAGAAAAAGCAAAAAAAAATTAAATGATAAATCAAATGAATGGAGTAGTATGTGTTGTCACTTCTACTACGCCTAGACATGTTTCTCATTTGCATGTGCCACTCTGTAAGAACTGTATTTTCGAGTTCTCTCGGATTAGAAGGTGCAAACATGTGACATCATACCTTTCTTTTAAGCATCTTGTATATATGCCCTATCGGATTTGCGTCCGGACATTCTGGGAGCCGCTTTATAAACATCATTGAGATAATCCAGTACGTCCCGAGACACGTGAGGTTGGGCATTCCCTTGCATAAATAAAAGATTGTCTCCCACAAAAAAAGCCAAAAGGCATCATATATTCAACTGCATATTTAAAAAATTACATTTATCAATCTGTTGAATAGAAATTAACTCTGTACGAACGTTATAATAAATTCCGCCATAAAACATTACAGAGCCGCTAAGTGACGGAACTTTGGAGTAGAAATTGCAAGAATACATTTATGAAAGTCTAATGAAAGATCGCTAAAGACTGGATTCAACCTGATAAGCGTAATTCACTGTTGTAATGAATTTATTAGTTAATATAACCACTCTTTCCTTGATTTAACAAAACGAAGTCGAGGAACACGATTTATTGGATTATTTTTTTTTGGGTGCCGCTCCTTTTAACCTTCTTTTGACTGCTCGAGCAGAAATTGAAACATTACGGGTAATTTTCGGATCACTTCTTAACACCGGACTGGTTCTTAAAGCAAATTGCTTAGGAAAAGCCTTGCACTGATGCACAGCTTCCGCCCTTGTGCTGAACCTGGACAATAAAGTCTCATTTCATTAAAATATTTAATCACACGACATGCTGTACTGTGGTTTACTCCAAACAAATTGGCCCATTCACCACGTAATGTTACTAATGTGCTGACTCATGTTTCATCAAATTTCTTGAACGGTTCATTTTCTTCAACTTCAAACTATTCTAATTGAACATAATTGATGCCCAATGTATTGCTATACTTAATAACATTATCAATGAAATATAAGATTCTTCAAAAAGCTCCAAGGTCTATTAATAACACTAATTAAAATAAAGTCTTTGGATTTATTACATTGATGCGTTAATTTGGTCCAGTAGTATAGTTTATTTGTGTTATTTAGGTTACGGTTAAAGGAGGGTGACAGATTAGGACCTGTGTAGGCTAGAAATTATGTTTACTTAATAAATCTCTATAGACGCAGAGAAAAAATTCTTTTAATTATATAGCTTTCCTTAGCTTTCATTTAACAGTAACGTACTACACTGTATCATTAGTATCATTCTAACTAACGTGTAGTTAGAGAATGCAATTACTGTGAAACCCACGTTATTTTCTCAACCACGACGTATAGTTTCAACAGGTTGGCTCACTCTGTATATCAAGAAACTTCGATTTATCCACCTGTTCTATTAATCACCAAAGTTTCAGTAGTAAACTTCGAATGATTACACATGCGTAAAAATTTTATGGGGAAGATTTTACGTAGGTTATATTTCACGCTAAAAGTCTTAAATCCGCAGAAATTCAATTTGCTACTGTAAGGAAAATTTTATGTTGCTGCCAAAGACGATGTGATGACGTTGTAAAAATAATATTAAAACTTTCTTTCAAACGAAAAATATTTACGTATATAATCAATTTTGAAGGATTATTTTTAGTATTTCACCGTTTCTCGTTCTTTTCTTTTAGCTGTTTAATTTTTTAATTTTATTCATTTATCTGGTACATGAGTGTCTAGTAAAGATTCAAAACTTCACTCACTAGATGTTAATGTGCATGTTGAATTACACGCAATTCTCATCATACCTTCCGTGGCTTAACAGTGTGTTTTTGTTACTTCAGTAAGTTTCTTGTAAGAAATATTGGAACGTTGTGGTGTTTCAAACTTACACTTACTAGAAATTGCAACTGGTAACCATCTGTTGTTTAAACCACCTCGACAACTTTTGTTGTGTATTTGGGAAATTCACCCCAAAAACCCAAAGGGAACCAGTCACCGATTTCGTTAAGAAACATTTTGTTTGTCCTCTTGGTGATCAAGATAAAAATGTTGCATCTCATATTGCTTTCATAATCTGTACTACTACCTTAACTGGATGGTTGAAAGGAAAACACCGAGTCATTCGCAGCCATTATGTGGTATGAGCCTAAAGACGAACTTTGTGAAAGCTCTGGATAAAGGAGGTCAATCGTTTGAGAGAAAAATTTCTTAAAGTGAGTGAAGCAAAGCTGAAAATAGATATATTTAATGGACGACAAATACGAAAACTCTTGAAATGAAAACGTAGGTGTTCACGGCCAGAGTCAGTTGAAACTAAACACGTTCCGGGTTTGAACCGTGTCATGTCGTTGGTTAAAATAAAACACGCCCACAATCGTATAAGGCTTCTTGAGGAGAGGGAAAGCTGGTAGGCGACAGTTAGCACGGTAACTCAATGTGTAAACCACGCCAGAGGCGAAATTAATTGAGCGGGAAGCAGTTGATCGCAGTAACTCAGCATGTGAACAACCATGCCAGAGGCGAAAATCAGCACACGAAAATTAGGTAAGTCAATCCATTTACAACCCAGATTCAGAAAAACGTTAAAACTTCTTGACTGGTGTAATTTAAATCCCGTTTTCATGGATTCCTAAGAGCTGACCATTATCTACTAGAAATACAAGGTAACAGTAACAATGCAAGCACCGTTATATCTTCCTTTAAGAAATATAACAAATACTAAAGTATCAGCACACATCAACATTATACAAAGTATGTGATTCGGATCAATTGTTTCGGAAATTCGTGGATTCCCATTGTACACCGTAGAACATCATTCCGTCGCACGTCATCTACGAATAGGATAATCTAACAAGTTTTAAAATGATACCTAGTTGTAAAATATTTTAATTTTGGATATAAATAACAATTTGAACATTGTAAATATTGTTATATTCTTGGGGTCCAAACCTTGGTCATATACTTCACATAAACTTGGCACCCAATGTGGGGCAAACATTTCACAATACATACTTAATAGGGAAAAGTACAGTACATACCTTGGAATAAGTAGGTAGGAAGGTAAATATTTACGGTTATTACATACGGGAAAGTGTTTGTTCAACTATTAGTCAAATATCCTGCCGAATACATAAAGCTTTATTAGCACTTCAATTATGCATTCGTGAAAGTTTTGAACAAAAAAGTTATATGAACCCCTGTGGCAGAGTTGCAATTTGCGTAGTGGGAAGATCGGCTGGTATGCTTCAATTTACTAAAGAAAGGGCAGCTAGTAATATGCATTATTAATGTGTAGCGGTTATTAACACCTGTTTATTTTAACGCTTTTAGGCCGCTTTGTTTATTTTGTTATAGTTCCATTCATGTATCTGTTTCATCGGCTTATTTTAACGGAATTACATTTAATTATAATGTTAAACTAAGTGGTTAAGAAGGTCACGCGGTTATTTTCTATATGGCGCCCATTGCTTATGTAACACTATCTATAACTACATTATCTCTATGCTAAGGCGCTTCACGCTCAATTTGAGCTATATTTATTCAATTTCTTTTTCACCCCATTATTCGTTTAAAGACACCAGTAAAATATTGTTATTAAGTTAGTTGAAATATAAACAAAACTACAGTATTTTAATTATAATTGTAAATTAATCAGAATATTTCCATGAAATATGTAAATCAACATCTCCATTAAATAGAAGTCCATTCTGGAAGGAAAGAATATTCATTTGGGACAAATTTAAAATGATCGATTTATTGCAACAATTCTCTCATACCTTCAGTTTTTTTTTTCCATATTTTAATCGATTTTCTTTTTTTCTGTGACAATCATATTAATGAACAGCAAGGGGTACTTCTGCGCTGTGTAACACTTGTCAGTTATTTATGAGTAAAGTTCGCCACTTTCCGTGCACTTCACGAAAAACGGAGACTAGACAGACTCGTGTTTATTCGTGTCATGAGAATGGGTTCCTGTTGCCTACTGGTTTCCCCGAGAGTCGACAAAATACGAGCCTGTCTAGTCTCCGCTAATTACGTGAAGCGCAAGGAAAGTGGAGAACCTTATTTATGAGTCAAAGTGGTATATTTAGCAAAGCCGCAATCTTTCACGTGAATGCAATATCTAATGAGGTGTCCCTTCACTGTTAGTGTTAGAAGTAAGGGTTTTACGACAAATGAGAATTTTGAAATTCGAACTGAATTAAAAAAAATTAACGTTGCTCCTATATGCATTATTTGTACATTTCTTACGGCTTCTGAGCTATTGCTGCAAATCAACCTATAAATTCGTAAAGTTCAATTTAAATCAGAATTCTTGGCCTGGCTGTGGCACTTCGTTGTTGAATCTTTCTGATTCGCGGAGACGGGAGGGTAGTTTAGGCGTGAAAAAGATCCAAGCACAAAAAAAGGTGGTAACGATAGAATTAAACAATGGAGTTTCAAGATTCGTATTCAACATCGTAACAAGTAACGAAACTTATATATTCGTAGCTGCCGGAAATTAGGCAACAATTAACGGTTTGGGTATTCTCAGATGTGCCGAATCTAACAAAAGTTGTTTGTTCACGAAACATTTCCAATAAAATGATTGTATTTGTGGCTTATTTTCCGCTCATGAAACTTTATATATACTCTACAGATATAATGTTTGCTGAATTTAATGATTTTCAACGTACTTTAAAAGTGATGGTTGTTTGAATGAATCATAGAAAATAAGAAAATAGAAATCCACCATTTCGCATACAGGGAATATGAAATTCGAAGTAGATATGCTCTACCTCTTTTCCGCTGTATTTCGAATTTTCCACATTTCGTAATAGAATTGATAAGAAGCTTATCTATTTTAAACGGCGAGTGGCTCTCCACTATTTTCCCTATCGCATTCGCCGTCTATTGTACTTCACCAGGAGTGATAGATGGCGCTGTGTTCTCCGCAAGCAGAACATTGCACGATCGCATTATTAGTAAATGAGAGCCAGCGAAGGATGAAATGGTGAAAAAGAACGGTAGCTGGCAGTAAACTGAATCAAATGTATTTCGGATGAAGATGATAAAATAACTATTGTTCGCTAATTGTGGCATACGTATTTCTAAAGGTGCTACTGACAATAGGTATTCGTTACACGTAGAGATGGTGATTTTAATTTAATTTACGAAGGAAGCATGAAGTGAAGAAATATGTATATACTTATGTATATACAATAGTATGCGAAGTTGATATATGTATACTGGTTCAATTGAGTACAATTGTAACCGTCCCTCCCAGAGAAGGCAGTAAGAAAAAAAAATTATATGTGCGTACCTTTCGCTATTGACGGCTGGATTCAAACGAAAGGTGTATCTTACCGTAAAGAATTGGCATAGAATTGTAACATTAATATTGCTTCCATTCCATTCATTTAGCTTTCAGCGACGTGATGAAAATTCCTGCTTGTATTCCAGTGAAGTAATATTTGCGTATTTAAAATCCCTCATTTCATAGCTTTCACTATCGGGTGCGTCACTTATACCCTTGCTTATAAATCGCATTTTCTGTAGATCCGAATTTTTACTGAGAACGGTTGTAAATTTCTGTGATACGTGCTGTCCTATATTATCCATCAAGTTTTCCAGGACGATTTTCATCTTATTTTCATCTTATCTTATTAAGCGCTTCCGATAAGGGCAATGCACTATTTTGCAATTTTCCAAGAGATTCTCCAACAACAAAGTACTTTTCGCAAATTTTCGCTGTAACTGTTTCAATTTGATGATCCAGAAACAGTTCTTGCCCTATTCTAATGGCTTCAGAATCTTATGGTTTCGATGTCGAAATAAAAAATTTGATACTCTAAAAACGTTTGCAGTACTTCGATACTGCTGCAAGCCAGATACCGCATCTGGTTAATACAAATTCAGGTGGTTGTGGAATTCCTGGACAAAAGTTCTTGAATTGGCGAGTCCGTTTAGGGGATTTGAGAAACACCTTCTTTGTGTTCGCTATGAATTGGTCAACTCTTGGATAACTGAGTCTGATGGCATCTGCCACAATATGAAACGCATACAGTAAACACGTTACGTGAAGGAGCTGCGGAATATCTGTTTTTAATAATCTGCCAACTTTAATCGTAGTTGCGGCTCCATCAGTGACCAATATGCTTAATTGCCTTCGCTGTACACCAGCTAAATTAACAGCGTCTTTTATCACTTGCACTATAGTTTCTGCCTTCGTATTTATAAGACGTTGCTGCACAAAATAAATGGTATCGTCGATCCATCAAAGTTGTCACTTGCACTTGCACTTCTGCCAAACGATGAAATCGTTTCAAAATTACTGCCACCAGCTACCTAACTACATAGCACTAATAGCATATTGTGAAAAATTCAGTTCGTTGCAGCCCGTGTTTGACGCTGTCAACTGCGACAGCTCAATGCTGCCCGTGTATTCCGGGCCGTAGTAGTTGGTTGCCTACAACCGCGACCATTGTGAGCAATAGGAATATATTTGGGAAACACAATATGACAATATTAATGCAAATTGTGGAAAATGAAAAAAAAATGTCTATAATTTTAATATTTTCCAATTACAAAGAAAATAAAGAAACAGCTTGGAATAGGCTTGCCAGTCCAAATAGGATTATTAGGCCCAATACTGGCCGAACGGGATTGTTGGGCTAAGTCGATTTAATAGTAAATATTATTTCAATATGAAAGGTAGCGCCATGTAACGTATTTTATAACCAGTGTCCACTCTATCGACTTCGGACAAAGTTGGAAACGATCTGACCTCTTTCTCGGGTACTACAGCCACTTATATAGGCTCGAATTTTCGTCTCCCTGTCCTTGGTATCTTATTAGCTAATGTTATCTCTCTTCAATGATAATCCCTGAGGATTATCATATTAGACGGGGCTCGATTTGTCTTCATTTTCTTGACGTTGCAAATGTTGGTATTTAATGTAGAATGTTCCTACAAGTGGGTATCGAATAAATCCTAGTTTATTTTTATTATTTCGTAAATTAAATATTCGATAAGAAGTCGCCAAGTTCGGTAGCAAATGTTCACATTCAAGGGTCAAATTGGCCGTATTTTAGTGTGAAAACTAAAGTAAATTCATGCTTTGGTTATTCAAGCAGATACGGAGTTTTTTAAGTCTGTAACGCGTGGCCATAAAGTGTTGACGCAACGTTAAAGTTGATGTTAGTTCTTATATTTTCATCCTAATTCTCGTAAAATTACTTAATTGATTTAGAAAATTAATTTCTCAGATTATAACATTACAGTATGTTATCGAAGAACTTGACTAACTCAGCGCGAATAGTATAAATCTTATACCCGATTCTCTAAGCTTTTTATCTAATCTACACCTACCCTCGCGACAATCCCACGCGGTAGATTTCGTTCCTGTTCGAGGGAGGCGATGAACGAAACTAACTCAAATCCACCAATATATGTAAATAGATCAATTAAGTAGATTGCCGGGTGCGAATTTTATTGCGCAAATAAAGAGGGAAAGGTAACACGAATTTTCAGTTACCGACCGTATTTACAGTATACTAATTCCTATGCGAAGGGAATACGTAAGTTCCCGTTTTTTGCATTTATTATGAGAACATTCGATTCGAAGAAGTGCTCTACGTGCTCCAGGATTCGCATTTGCTGGTGTGTCACATTTGAGGAGAGCAATTCAATTTTCTTTAAAAAGTATTTTGAAAGAGAAGAGAACACTACACGTCTATACGTGTAGCAGAGGACGCATGCTAATGACAACGTATCCTTATATTCCAACAATTTGTATCTTCACATGAAGTGGATTGCGTAACATCAATAAAGCTTACCCTAAATATATTTACAACATATGCAATCTAAATATGGGTAGTAGAAGGCAATATGTGCTATCATCCTTTTCACAAGATTTTAGTTCTTATTTATATTGTAGAATTACATTCAGAACGGATATTTGTAGAATTACCCGGATTTTCCCAGGTTTTTCCAGGAACGTCCGACCGGGGATAACACGGTCATCCGAAGACGATGCAGTCCTCTGGGGAAATCCACCTAGGTTGTCAAAGAAAAAATTAAATTTCTAAAACTTAGCCTAAGCTAAGCTAAGCATGTATCATGATGTAATAAAAACAGAACTGAGAGCGTTTGTTAAAATACGCGATCAAATCGTGGCCTTAATATTGCGAGTAGGCAGTTCCCGGAAATTATCTTCCTTTACTTTCCAATAATTTGGTAGATTTGCCTAATACATGTTACAAGTACATTTTGCGTTTTAGAATTACTCTCGACAAAACCATCGTTAAAAAACGCCGATTTAGATGAAGCTGACTTATACTTTTATTTTATTCATCCTATTTGTATGATCCAATAATCGCTTCGCTATGAGTACTTATACAATAATAATTACCAACGACACTAAACTGCAATAACCATCAAAGCATAATTTCGTCCCATAACATTGGAAACGACATTTCAATTATACGTTGGTATTTATTCGCCGGCAGCTCTCGGAATGTCCATTATTAATAAAGAAGCGCTTGAAGAACAATGCCGTTGTATGTGTAATAGGAGTGCTATTATTGCTTGCGACATTATCGATTGTGCCGGAATAATATCGTCTTGATTCAGTGATTTAATTGTACGGAATTAGAATAATGGACGCTCTGACAAGGAAGAGCTGGCACAATTACGTCGTAAATTTATTAGCGACCGTACTATATGTGACATTTGGATCCAGCTACGTTGCGTCTCTATCATTGAATAAATAATAGATAACTCATATTACCCTACTGAATAGCAATAAGGGCAATTGAATTTAAGGGTTTAGCATCAAAAGAAACGTAATTGCAATGATAGTAAAGAAATAGTAATCAAACACAAATGTTAATTTATCATTATTTGCTCTTAAAGACGTGTATTTTAATAGAATCTGCTACAATCGTTACCATCTAAAACTAGAACTAATTCCGTTATTTTGCATATTAAGTCAGCAATGATAGCAAGGACTGGGAAAATGTATGGCAAACAATGCAAATCTATCGAAAGATTCAAACTTGACAGGTTTGATTTCTTTAAGACCGCGTAATAGACGCAAAGCAAGGCGAACACCTGAATTGAAAGAAAGATCACATGCATCATTCATTTCATTTAAAATCAGAAAGGCAGGAAATTTATATCTAAGAATGTTTTTATCACCTTTCACCCAGGACAATTTAGTGAGCATTGCACCAAAAGATTTAAGAGGTCGCTATGGCAATCGTACAACTATATCTCCTTAACTCAATTGGAAACCATATTAACAGTTCCAAACCAAGACATTATACTCGTCGTAAGAACCCAGAATGAATGTTTGACAGTCAGTTCTCCGATTATCCAGTCGGCTTCAGACTTCACACAAAAAATTAGTTCTGTCTTGACAAGGTCCACATTTCGGAGACCTCGGCGACTGGTGGAATCGCTCCCCGGGCACATTAAGCTGCTGGGAGGTGAGAAAAATAGAAACCCAGAATTATACTTACTCCTTAATTAATTGTCCAAACATAGCGACACCGAGAAAGCGAGACTTTTTTTGACGCGCTCCAGGAGTCCGCAAGTCTGGCAGACTCACGCTGATGACAAGCGCGAGGTACGCTTGACAGACGAGGATATCGACAGTGTTGGAGGAACTAAGAATCTAGACCCCCCTTCTATACGAGAGCTGCAATCTATTCTTAGGCAGCTGAAGAACAAGGCAAAGGCACTAAGGCAAACTGATCAAACTGATGCCTGGAGATCGTCAATGCAATTTTGAAGCTAAGATACTTTCGTAGCATCTGAAAGTTGGCTCCCGTTATGATGATCCCAAATCTGGGAATGTATTGTGCATCTCCGCAGGGCTACAGATAGATTAGTTTTTTGTCTGGGCTTTCGAATGTCGGATTGGTCTGCCGTCTCTCCGACCGTATTTTCTCGGTGACAGTCGGTAGAACCATGTGGGCCGCAATGCCTTTGACGGCGGGAGTTCCGCAAGGGTCTTTGCTGACCCCAATTGTACATGTCGAATATTCGACTTTACCACAGGGATATTTGCGGACGACACGATTATATTTATAGCTCGCCATAACAAGAAGTGCGACATACGGAACATCCAGGGGACGGGACGAGGGCCCAGGGATGTCCGAACTTCGACTTGGATTTTACGCGAAACTCAGATCATGGATCGATCGCGGAGAGTGCCGATCAGAGGACTAGTGGACGTGGTTAACGCAACTTCAAACGATTAGAGCTCGCGAACTGGATCTAGTATAAGCGCATAGACTTCCGATAGGAGAAAGAATCAAATAACAGCGTAGATACAAAAAACACCATTGATCGGATGTTAGAAGAGGAGGTCAATGGGTTACGAATAGCCCGACCTTAACCTGATAGTATTGTTCTTTGAGAGAATTTTTCTTTTGAGCGCTTCTTACGTCAACTTTTGGTTAAGTTGCATAAAAACTTATCGATACTTTCTGCCGCATTTCATGCCGACCATTCCTGAAAATTACGTAGACCTCTTGAAATGTTGAGCTACTTGTGACTACGCAATAATAAAAGGCAACGTAAATTATAATCTAATAATAATAATAATAAAGATCAATTATCTATTATATTATTATTAGCATTATTGGCGTTCTTTTAATAAGTGACAAAATATAATACACCTTCCGCCAGGTATAAGAAAAACGCAAAACAAATCTAGAGCATTTCCCTAAAAAATTCACTTTACGACCGCTAATAAAATCTTCGAAAAGATATATGACACAGAAATAAAATATATTCACCGTAGTACATACACGCAACTTAGGGAAGTATACCGGTGTATACCTTACCCTCATCTATCAAAACGCGTACAACAATGGAAAAACGCGTCCAGAAACGGTCACGCATATAAATTTTTCGGTGGTCTTCTCCCGTTCTCCATCTTCCTGCCACCGCACGAATACCGTAGAACGAGATTCGACCAAACAAGGTCCTAAGTCTGGACGGGCATTATCGACGTCGCAAATGGAGGTGAACTGATCCTATCCCAAACCCAAAACGTGAAGAGTTGGATGAGTGTGGTCAGCGAGAAAGATAGACGTCGGATGCCGTTACGTCTCGTAACAAATCAGATATCAACTTGCTTTAAGTGAAATAATTTCATGCGTCTGCACAAATGGGAAAAAATAAATAAGAGTAAGTACGTACATGAGTACAAGAGAAAAGCAAGTTCCTCAACATTTTGCCTGACATTTTATATTAATATCGGGTATTATGTGCTATTATCGATAGTAATAACCCATTATACTTGGTGTCCGTTTAAGGCCGACAGCCGACAGCGGCTCTATGTCAGCAATGATAAAGCTTAGCTTATATATGGTCAAGCGAAAATCTCCCCGCATCAGTCGAAAGTAATTTTCAGCTCAAGTTTTCGGTAAACGTGTGGTGTGATACAGTCCATAGTATTTATTTTGGAGAATCATCTCACAGGGGAGCACTATTTAAATTATTTACGAAATACAAGGATCTTCCTCTAAACATCAGGATGCAAACGTATTATCAGCACGATGCAGCTCCTTAACATATTAATATTAAATAAATATCCCAGTGCAATTCTTAATATTCACGTAATATGCTTCATATTTCATAACCAATCCACGTCCAGGTAACTATTTATTAAAACGGAGAGAACCTACGTAGCCAATTATGGTGGCATTTCAATTTGCGAATATAGTACTGTAGATTCTTCGCTGATTTTCATTTGCTCCCTTACACGCTTCTGTTTCCGGTTCATTCACTGTTTGCATTCGACCCCAACGCTCGTAAAATTACCGTTCGTTAATTGGTGCGAGATCGTGTTGCCTAGGGGAGATTCGAGAATTTTTAATTATCCTCCTTCAGTTGATGGGCTGAACCCATCATTGAAAGAATAAACTATTCCATACGATAAACGAAAACGTATAAAAGAATTCTGATTGCAAGAGCCTAGGCATGTATTTTAATCGACTAAAAAACAACGCCTATCGGCGTAGTTAATTAGATATTCCATTTGTACGGTGAGAATTCTTCTAGGCGAAATGTTTAAATTCAGCAGACGTTTCTTATTCGTCCTTTTAAAAACCTATTTTTAAATCAAAATGTAGAAAATATTCAAACAAGAAACATAAAAGCGTTTAGTCTAATGATTCATTAAACAAAATATATCTTTATATTATTTATGTAATAAACATATTTCTATACAATATGATATGCAAAACATGAAATAAATTAAATTAAAATATGTCAATATCGAAAGAAAGAATGAAATGGGAAAATTAGAAACATATTTAATCTGTGTCCTCACTCTCGTCTTCTGATCCACAATTAACCGTCAGAACAAAGTCTTCTACGTTTGCTTCACGTTCGTACCACTCTTTATTACTATTTTGTCTGTATGGTTTATGCAATTTTTCCAGATGTCTGGTGTACAGCTGTCCAAACTTTCTTGCCACATATCTAACACTTAACGTTACCTCTTTTTTCTATACCGCCGTCTTGCCAACCTAACAGGGTCGGTAAGTTAGGAAATTTATTAATAGATTTGCGCGGTTAATTTAAAATTATTCACCGCATGCTCATCATTTCTTATTTGTTATGTTATAATTTAAATAACCATAATTATATTACCACACATACATAATCTTGACATAAAATGTTCATCAGTAAATTAAACCATTTTAGGATATAGTTAAAGAATTGTTACTTCCCAGAGTACGATTTATGTTTAAGGATTTCATGTCGTTCCAAGCACCGTGTTAAGTAGCTCGCCAAATTCAAGATAACATGCGGACTATTTTACTCCCTTTAATGCACTTTACGCTTTTGTCGTCTCGCTGTCTACTCTAGCTAACTCAACATTAATTTGACTTGTTCGCAGATAAAAAGCGAACACCATCTCTTAGTTATTACATAAATTCTGTCTAATTTAGTTTCCGCTTTAATTAAAATCAGCTACCCGTTAATTTTTTCTCCGCTCTCTACCTTCCTCCGCGCATTAGCGTCGACTTCTGTACATGTTTCCTATTTCTCTCTTTGAATTACAAAAAATTACGCTGCGAAATTAAATTGATCTGCAAATTGCGCACACATACTTTTCTAACTAATTTGCGAGGTGTTCTTGTTATCCTTTTTTTGTTCAGTTTTACTCAACTTATGGAAGTAGTTTAATAAAATCTAAAATAAACGAATACACTCCTTGTTAAAGATATTCCTAAAACAGGAAGGAGTAGTAAGGATCTTGAGCAACATGAACTGCAAAACATCTTACAGAACGCAATGGTATACTTGTATATCGTGTACGCTGTACATACACTCTAACAAATCAAAGTACGTAAGGCACAGTACAGCATAAAGAGGGCGCAGGTTTGCACTATCTATTTGATTGTGAAATCATACAATCATCCGCCCAAAATATACAAGCTCCTAAACGAAAAGGAATTTAGCCAAGCCATGCCAACATAAATCTCAAAATGGCCCCCTCTATTCCATAGCATTGTAATGGAATTTTAATCATAGCTGCCGAAAATCTAAATGAAATTGGATATTTTCCATTGCTCTCAAAGCGAAGGTATTTCATTTATTATTAGAATTATGTAACAACAACCGTGAACAGAAGTTCTTTGCTGTTCGTCGCCTACGAAGGGACCATAAACAATCCCTTTTATTTCGCGTGATCGAGATTGGCAAAGTTTTCCTGCGATAGTTTTAATTAAATTTAATGCTATATAGCCTGTTTACCTAGTGAGTGGACGGACGATAATTCCTTTCTTGAGCAATTTAGAGAAAAAGTTTTTAAATAAAAGCAAGTTTCACACGACAAAAAAATTATATCGAAGTATATGGGTGTCCAATTCATGTATAGTCTGCTTTACCCAACATATATTAGAAATTTAACGCCATTTATCTAGACTTTCAAAGGGCATTTGATTAAATTGACCGTTATGTTTTTTTGCAAAAGTTAAGATCCTCAAACCGCTGTTACGTCGCCTTAACTCTTAATTATTAAGAAGAAAGTTTCGCATAAAACATCGAAACTGTACTTCCACTGAGTCCTCAGCTGCCTCAGAAATTGTGCAAGAGTCCACTTTTATTTATTCCATTCATTAGCGACGACCTTAATATCAAAGATTTCGAGAAACTCACGTTCGGCGACAACCTTAAACTTGTATTTAAAAACACGCGCTTCGGAACATCATTAACAATGTTTTCGCATTGTGCTGTGAGAATATACTTTTCGTTCGAGATCCGGGCGTCTTCTTCCTGTTCTTTCTCTCTTTGGCGCATTTCGTGATTAGTACGAGACTCTCTCAAACTATACGGTTCCACATACCGCAATTGCCGCGAATTTCACCACTTGTAAGTATTAGAAACACTAATTTCTTACTTAATTCGTTCTTGTCTTCACTAGGTAAATCAGGCATAGTTTCCTATTTATGAGATACATATTGATACCACCGAAGGTAGATTCAACCTCTATCCTCTTCACACTGGAAGAAACGTCTCCCTTATTAAGCTCTTATATTCTTTGTTTAACAATAAGATTGATTTCCCTTGGCGTTTGGACAATCCTAACTTTTTTGTTTCTACGCCTAGCGATCGATCTACCTTCACATTTTATTGACCCTCTTCCAGGACGAACACCCTTGGAACGTATTGTATTGTTATACGTACCTGGTAACAGCATTTCTAATGCGTCTAATATAGATACCGATCCTCTTATTAAAATAACGAATTCAGCTTTCATATATTTCAATGTCACCACGCAATTTTCTCTTACTTTCATTGTTTATTTAACTTTAAATTTTCCAACAAACGAAAATATGTAACACGTTTTACTTTGTATAGTTTAAACTCTATTATTTGTTTTTGTTGTATATAAATTTATATACACATATATATTGTAAGTGTAGAGTATCATTTTATTTAAAGTTTTTTGTCGTAAATAGCATGTATGAGATGTTCATTCGAGAAATGCACGTTAAAATAACAAAGCCTATTTACTGCTATTCTCATGTTTAATGGTTATCTTTGTAATTTTAGCTAGTCTTACAGCGTCCGAAACGACCTCTTGGCGTCGTCTAGTGCCAAGAAACACATACCTGCCGTTTAGGAAGCAGCGATACTTGGAGAACGGCGCCGGGTTTACATCGCTGCTTTTTAAACGGCAGGAATGTTTCTTAGATGGTACTGGCGACCTGGCTCGTCGAATCGAATGTTGTGATATTAACTCTGACGCGAACAGCGGTGCAAGGTGGAGTAAAACGCTCTCGGAACAACGTTGATGACGCGGTGACAGAAACATGTCCGTGGGTAGTGTGTTTTTTCTCACCCTTCCATTGCTTTTGCCGTAAATTATTCCAGCGATACCATGAGGAATCTATTTTTGCAATATTTTTTGGTTATTGTTCCTAGAAATCTAGAGATTGCTACACTAAACATGTGGATAAATGAATATGTTTATTTAATGTTAATTTAAAATAAAATGTTACCAAGAAGCTTGCTGTTGTTTAACGTATCATTATTAATTCCACTCACACGCGTATTTCTATCCAATTAGACGCCTTACAATAGCTACTACGTATTCAGCTAATGAAATTAACTACTAAGCTAATCGATATTCAATAGCACGCCTTTTCGATTATCGTAGTAATTTCCACGTTTCCAAAAAGGCGATTGAAGCACTCCCAAACACCCCGCAACTCTAAAATTACATTACCAGAAACATTCTGCAGAATCTACATTAAATAGTATAGCCTAGGTAAGTAATTTAATTCCATGCCGGAGCGCATCAGAATACATTAGACGGTGCCGACTTGTTTTAGATTCGAACTTATATATACCAAAAATTCGGAAGGAGGTCACTACCGTTGGCTTACTGCGGCTCGACAGCAAAATTGTCGCCCCATCGTGTTTCTGTACCGCGTGCACGTTCGGTTCAATCAAGTTATCAGGTGACCATAATCGAATATTCAGGTCAACACTTTCGAGTTTGCGCGAGCTCCGATCAAAACGTGTTGCGCACACGAGACCAACATGAGCAATCAGCGCTGGTGTCGAATAATAAAATTTTCCTATTTATCTCCTCGAATGTTAAAATTAGAATATGTGGATTATCTCGAATTAATTTTGGTACTGCATCGATTTTAGATTTATTTTTGGATGAGAATATTTGAAGAGAAATTTTCTATGCTGCTGTTTATTTACCCATGGACTTTTTATTTACTTTGCACCCTTAAAAAAGTGAAAATGCTTTCGAATGTTTTTGCAAAGAGATGACAAAATGCTAATAGGGCGCAGATCTTTCATTTCGAATATACATGGAGCCTTTGCTAAAGGAACAATCAAAAATTCTTTGCTGAGGAAATATTCCGCGATGAATACAACAATTAAATATCTGCTAGTGCAATTTTTTGGAACGAGAAGTATTTTTTTATAACAAAGCAGCATTGGCAGCACACTTATATGTTATCTCTAGTTTAGTAACTTTACCTTTATTTCTGTTACATTTAGTAAGTACCAACTTTACTTCACGCAATAGTGCTTAAAATAAGATTTCACAATACGTAATGCATGATTTTACGCCTGCTTATTTAGGCTTATTGTGTTATTAATGTTCAAAGCAGCTGCCGTAAGACCCAATTTTTGATTATTAGCAAGTCCGCTGTAACTTCTCAAAAATACCGTAATTCGCTGTAATTCTATGAAACTGAAATGCATATAAGATCATTATTGCAACGTTGCAGATGAAAACGTATCGTAAAAGTCCTCGATAGCAATATCTAATAAGAGATAACTAGTGATAAACAAAGGAACAAATCTAGATAATCTTATCACGGCTTCTGTAAATTAACGAAGCCTGAAATAATTTCTTCTTTGAATCCGCCTAATTAAAGAGAGATATTTCCGTAAAGACTCCCATATTTCAATTATGCCGCCAGCAAATGATATTATCGCAGAAAGACCTGAAATGTTTAAGGCAAATGCCAAACAATAAGATGAAATTTCTAAAAGCCTCGAAACGCACGTTAGCTCCGATGATTAAATTGCTTGCCGACAAATTTAATATTTTTGCAGAGATCATAAGTTGCAAAGGATACGACTTTAATCCCGCGATTATATGGACGTTAAATTACCTCTATACCGGCATCGTTTTAAAGAGAATCAGAAGTTCAAAAGAATAGAATAGTTCTACCACGAAGTAGACTTTCATTTAAATGCTATCTGAATTTAGCAAGTATTATTCAAAATAATTTCTGTAAGGATAATTAAATTAATTAACAACAAATTTGCTATTTACAAATATATAATTATATGAGACAGTAAGCTTAAGAAAAAGTTTGACCGCTTTTCGTAGGAATATTGATATTGCGAAATTTTACTTGATATTCTGAGGGAAAAGGCGCGAAATCATCCCCAGCATCTTTATTTAAAAAAAAGGCTTCTTGAAGCGGGAAAGGCGAGTGGACGGGTGACCAGCGACCAAGCAACTGCCAAAAAAAAAATGTAAAAAGTAATTATCCCCATTATCCTCATAAGAGAATATATACTAGCGATATATTGTGGCCGCAGGAATTAAGTTGCTAGGTGCCCCACGACAAGAAAACCGTTAACTACAGCCTGTTGTGCGTTGTAAAAGTGATAAGAGTGTTATACAAAGGAGCTGGTCACTATCATCTAGGAGCCGCAAGCCAGGGTCATCATTTTCCACCTAAGAAGGCAACAATCACGCAACATCAGAAGTCATAGTCCGAAGAACCGCGCGAAATCAGGTCTAATGGCCAATTATTTGCTTATTTATCGTTTTCCTTGAATTGTTGAAATCTTATATTTTTGTCACTATATTTTGCCTATTCAATATAATTAATATTTAATTTTATGGGGCCCACTTTTGCACATTTCTGTTCTCTCCATCAGTGTCAATACTTTCTTACCCCAGAACCGCACGACCTGAGATCGCTTCGTGCTACGAATTAGTTACTAAAAGTCTCATTATATACGTATACTTAAATAAGCATTAAAAAAGCAAGTAATCATTTTACTCAGTACATTTCATTTAGTCTGCGATCGGCCCGGTAAATTCCAGCGCCGCAACATTGGCGTTCTATTACATTTGGACCGCATTAGCGCAAATTGTTCCGAGAATTCGTAGATTCTCGTCGATAACGACCGAATTTGTTCATACGGTTGGTTTATAATCCAGGAATTCTCGATACAATCACTGAATTAATCAAACAACTTGTGCCGCGAGAAGTGTGCGGATACTTTAATGTTTGCCGTACTACTCCACAGTTCTTGCTATCATTATCACATAAAATCAAGTATCTTCCGGCGGTTGCATTCTCAAACGTTACGTACATAGGCTCTGAAAGCGTATATATATATATATATATATATGTATATATATCAATACCCGTTTTCTGTATATTCGGTGAAGCTGTATGCGATATGATTCCAAGAAACTGAGAGAGAACACATCGTAGTGAACAAACATACACTACAATGTTATGGAATCGAACCGATACTGTGTAAACGGTGATAATTGTCGATCAATGTATCCGTAGCACCCACCGTGTGCACAGCGAAACGTCAACTTTGCTCCAATTACGCGAACTGATTTTCGACGTATTAATTGCTGCACGGGAGAGTAAGCCGGATTCCACCTTTCCAATGAAAGAAAGCGAACAGATAAACACGATCGTTATCTGTACGGTAAGTAGAGTGAGATTCCTGTTTCCTGTTTTTCCCGTTGTTCTCGCTGCCATTCACTCCCACTCGCCCGTTCTTGTAATGTTTGTTCGTTTACACGCGTTTCTGCGTTTCGTTATTATGTAATGCACTGAACATGTCAGTTGGTGCTAATTGATATCTTTCTCGTTCGGAATCCGCATCCAGTCGAGTAGAGAAAAACATCGATTTTCGCTGCTGTTGTCAGTTGCCAAATACCGAGAAGGTTATTTACAAGATTCATACAACATTTTTGGGAAAATCCATTAATATACACGCTAAAAAAAATAAACAAATTATTGCGTTATTTTATTTACTTCCCTCTCGAATCTAGGAAAATCAATAACAAGACAGTACATACAGATATTACATGCAAATACACTGGCTGCAGTTAAAAATGCACCACCTAAATTGGAGTATTTCGTTAAAATGTTATAAATGTATTTGTAACGTAAACTAGATCACTACTAGATGTATCTAGTATATTTCTTTATCTCAATCTTTATCACTTTGTTTTAGAAATTCTCCCTCCAAACGAACTAAAAACATGTGAGCAGTTGTTTGCAAATATGGTCGCAAATTTTTCTATACTTAGTGGCCTCTTTCAGCATGTTTAAACACATAACCCCAAAAGTAATGTCTCACTTTACGAACATAACGTAATTAACCTCCATTAGTTACAAAGGGCTGAACGTATGTCGTCAAAAGCCGATATTTTTTCCCTAATAGCAGGAGCTTACTATTAGTCTGTATATATTTTTTATTAAAGTCCTACATAGAGAATTATATCAAACGAGCACCGACTAATAACCCGAATATTTCAAAAGAAGGGAATTAGTTAACCTCGAAATTATCATCGGCGGCTGGGAAAAAATGATTGAATAAACGCTGTTCCGCGACCAACTTTTTTTATCTCTAGACCCGGAGCTCGCATTTACATGCGCCCACATGCGCGCATTAAAATAAAATTTGCGGCGGGTCGTTTAACACGTTCCACTCCGTTTAAATAAAATAACAACACCTCCCTGTCTGCTGCCTCAAAACCCGACCACGCCAACCGACCCATAAATGCTCATTCGAAAATTCCTGACGAACCTTCACGTATTCAGCTCCGGAGCTTGCCGGGTACCGCTTCGGTAAGCTTTTTTAAACTGTTTAGAAGTTGAATCCGAAATTTGTTCGGTATATTGCAACAGTAATTAAAGGGATATACGACGCACGATGCCTAGCGTTGTCTGACTTTCGAGAATTATCCAAATATTGAGTAGTATTTGCATAATACAGACTGATGTATGCCGAAGAACTTTTTATTGTTGCTTGCTTGAATGGAAGATATTTTCCTAATAACGTTAGCTAGTGCGATTCTTTGCGTTGTAAGTACAGCAATGTCAATTTCAAACGTCAAGAGCTTTGGGGACTTGTTACGCACCCTTAGCACGTTACCGAACTTAAAAATAAGAGGAAGAAAACTGCGATAAATTAACTAAGTTCGAAATTGTTTAACAAACTTAAAAACAAAAGGAAAACAAAAAGGTGTTCTTCCTACCCAAAGTCGCTTCAAAGGTACCTTCATTCGGGGTGCCAGCCAGCTCGTCAGCGTAGAAGTGGTTCAAAACAAGATCTCCAAAAATAAAAACCTAAGACGCCCTCTGTTTTCGAAACCCTGGCAGGTGTAATTAATCAACTAAAAAAACTTCTTTACATTCAATTAACATTTTAAATGTTGTCAGATCCGATCAAACAATAACTTTAGTCCTTTAATTTGCGTTAGAGGTTAATTGCAGCAAAAGAAGGTACCCATAGCTATGGCCGATACTCTCATTCACAGTTTTAACGTTTGCAAATAGTAACAAATAAAGGAATTATCTAAATTATAAAGTAGAATTTTAATAATAAGGTAGGCTTCCACGGTCAGAGTCAGTTAAAACTAAACGTGTTCTAGGCTCGGACCGTGTCATGTTTAATCAAAAACTCGACGTTTCACCCACAATCATATGGAGCTTCTTCAGGAAAGGGAAGACTGGTAGGCTATACCGTGCTAACTATAGCCTACCACTCTTCTCTCTCCTGAAGAAGCCCCATATGATTGTGGGCGAAACGTCGAGTTTTCGATTAACTATGATACGGTCCAAACCAGCTTAATTTTAACGTTTGTAAAAGTGTCCAGAAAAGAAGTAATAGTGTCGTTCACGCTTACAAGATAAAGAATTAAAACTCGGGTAACGGCAATCTTAAATATAAAATATTTCACCCGTTCAATTTTTAAAATCTCGCTTAAGGAAACAACTGAGGCAAAACCCAATTAATTGAATTATTTATAAGCTTCTTGATAAATTAAGAAATTTTTAATTAATCTGTACCATTATCTTTAATCCAGGTGCATATACGTATATGCACCTGGATTAAATCAAAATTTGCAGGGAACATACAGACCTATATATATCCGCCAAAAAATATCACATGCATGGATACACATAAATTATACGGTTTCTTGCATTACAAAAGTAAATACTATCAATCATCACTGTGGAGTAACACACACGCGTACCTGCAGACATGTATAAAACCGTGGCAAAATGGACATGCATATAGGTCACATCTAGTACATTTAACCATACGTTCCGCATACACTCCATTCTCTTTTTACAAAGAAGAGTGTATTTGATGTATGATATACTGGTAGGTGCATGGAATTGATATTATGTAGCAAGCCCTCGGTGAATACATACCCTTTTATATCAATGCAGCTTCGGTGCTTTGGTGACATACGTGCTATAACACATAATGGAACTTTAAACACACACATAGGACAGCAATTGTGAAATCATTTAAACGTTCAGTTTGCTTATATAAATAAAAATTATTATGGGGAAAGTTAATGTAATTCGCAAAGATCAAACGCTTTTATAATAAAAAAACATAAAACCTTTACATTTTGAATATACACGACAGTACGATATTTTATACGTTTTAGCTTTGCGCAGTAATTTAAAGCATTGTTGAGTTCGGTTAATTAAAATTTCCTACGTTCCTTTCTAAAACAGGACAGGTAAATATTTACAGGTTGCAATACGCGAAATTAAATTCTATTTTTGTGAATAAAGTTCATAGATGTTATTTATTTTAAAATTTAATATTACATTATCCATTGAATTACACATTCTCCTATTATCTGTTCCGATAAATTTCCAATTTTATTTTTAATTTAAAGTTTAATTTATTATTTTGGTGTGCCGGTTTATGTTCACTTCTTTAAATAATGATCGATTTACGTTTCTGACTCTTGTTTTATTCTTTTGCCATTTGTTCTTGTGCTTGCTGATGTGGTTAGGCCATCCAGTGTTTATTAGCTTATACAGTTGCTGCATGCTTACGTTACATTTGATCGCGTTCCTCGCTTCTTGTATTATGCTCCATTCTTATACGTTCCAAAGGATTTGCCTCGTCAACATACTTCTTCCATCGCGTAGGATTTCTTCGTAGTCTCTATCTGGTATCCTCGATAGAAAGTCTGCTACGTACATCTATGTGCCTTTCTTGCAGACCAATTGAATATCGTACCTTTGCAATCTGAAAATCATGCTTTGCACTCGTTTTGGTGCCGCTGCTATTGGCTTGTGAAAAATCGAAATTAATGGCTTGTGGTTACTCTCCACGATCACGTCTTTTCTGCCGCAAATATATTGATCAAATCTTTGGCATGCGAATAGTACAGCTAAAGCTTCTTTCTCGAGCTTTTAGTCGCGTAGACTATTGTACACCCCATGGACTCTGCTGATGCGTCAATTTGAAGTTTTACTGGTCTGTTTGTATCGTAATTCTTTAGGACATGAGCCTTTGTAATCAGGTCCTTTAATTGTTGGAATGCCCTTTAATTTTCTCAATAGTTGTGCTGCTGAAGATAAATTTGGTGTATACCTGCTTAAATAGGCTACCATACCAAGAAATCTTGAGAGTTCAGCTTTTGCTAAATCGCTGCTGTTTTTGATTGATCTGGTGTGCAGCCATCCTTCGTCAATATATGACCATAAAACTTTACTTTTGATTGACATAATCTAACTTTGTCGCGTTTTAGTTTTAGATTTGCTTGCTTCAGACGTTTAAGTAGGTCCTCTAGATTCTAATATCGCCTCGTTCTCGGTATCGCCTTTTCCAGATACTTGCATGTTATCTGCTATTGATATGACTCCTCTTAGCCCATGTTTTCATGCTGCTTTTTCTGGAATATTTGCATAGCTGATTTAATGCCAAAGGGTAGTCTTAAGTATCGATATTTCCCAAAACGAGTCCAGAAGCTTGCTCCTTATCCAACTTTAATTGACAAAAACCTTTCTTAGCGTCTACTGTTATGAAAATTTTCGCTCCGGCTAATTGTGCTAAAATTTGCTCTATTGTCGGCATTTGATAATTATAACTTCTCAAGGCTTTGCTTCGGTATAGTGAATCCAAACAAACTCGTGTTTTGCCATCACATTTGATTACTTACCCGCTCTGTGTAACTGTTTTCTTTCCTAATAACTCCCATTTTTTCCATTTCATCCAAATTACTCCTCATCATACTCCATCATCGCTAGAGGAATTCTTCTTGGTTGCTGCACGACGGGATTGATAGTTTCATCTATTTCTAAACTTACTTCTCCTTCTACACATCCTAGTCCTGTGAAAATTTCTGTATACACCTCTAACCGTTTTTCAACAGTAACAGCATGACCAAAAAATAACCAAAAAATATGATGCTAAGATAGCTTAGCTTCATATTTTTTGGTTATTGTTTCTAGGCATTTTCTGAAGTGTTCAGTAACAGCATGACTTACAAAATTATCAATTTTCTTACAAACTTAAATTAACTCCAAAGCATCTCAATGTTATCTTAGTATTTTGCATCTTCGGATTGCTATTTCTTCCTATATCACAATCAGTATCTAGTTAACAAGATGCGGTGTTACAGTCATCGTCAATAACTAGTATACTATGAATTTGCTTATCATTTGGACCGTTAATGCTTAACACTAGTTCATCTGTATTATTTTCTACAACTACTTCCTTAATACCTTTATGTTTAGAGTACTTTGCATGTAGCTTCTTTTACTGGACATTTACCTACTTCATGCTTATATTCGCAGTACCTACAATCACTTTGCTTATTTTTGTAATTATTATTCATTCCTCTTGTCCTTTCTTGTGCTTTTTCTTTTTCTCTGCTCGTTCACCAATGCATTCCTCTTCTGTACTTTATTTCTTTCTCCTTACGCTTTCTAACTGCTGTTGTGACAACTCCTTTGCTTTGTATTTGTCTATCGTTTGTTCTAACGTAATATTTCTGTCTAGCCACAAATATTCTTTTAACGTTTTCAACCTATCAATATAATTTCCATACGTTTCATTCAATTCTTGCTTTGCCACGTTAAACACGTTGCCCTTTCATAACATATATTTAATTGCAATGTTAAATTTCTGCCGATTGCATCCACTAATATTGTTACATCTCTACTCTCTGCTTCTGATATGTTAAAATTCACGAACCTCTTAAAAACTCCGTCACCTACAGCTGTTAACAAAATAGAAGCTATTTCTTCATTTGAACTCCAAGAAAGTATGCGTTTGGACTTTAAACACTTAATTGAAAACTTATTAATGTAACAATATAAAAATAGAACAACACGAATCAAGTCTATAGGGCATATTGATCAACGCACCCCTATATTCATTCAGCTTTAAACTAGGTGTTTTAATAATAGACCCCGGTACGATCATTATGTTTTTATATCTATTATACGTGGAAGCAAGATGTAATAACCCAGTAGAAATAGCTGCTACAGAAATCTATCCATTCCTATTATACGCAATATAATACACAACTGCTGACCTTAATGGAGCAGCTAAACGATCAATCATTTAAAGCTAATAGAAATTCAGGATTTCAAAGCTGGTTGTAATCGTAGTTATTTGTGGAATTCGACTACGACTCTAAATATGAAGCTCATCGGGTCGTATTCAACTGTGCATTATTAAATACTCCTCTAAATAGATACTGGACAGAGTAGAGTTCGGAATTAGCAGAAGATTTAAGCGAAACCGTTCTGTTGTAATTACCGCCACATCGGCAGGGAAGCGGTTGAATTTCATTGGCCAATATTCGCTACAATTATTGTGTACAGCTTTGTACATGTTCGGAAGTTTTCGCGCGGTAATTCGGAGTAATGTGTGCAAAATTTACATGACAAGGATTACGATTGGCGAATTGGATCGCCTTTTTAATTAATTTTTATTGAACAACAGCTATTAATGTTGTGGTGACTTTTCACAGAAATGTACATGTATGCTCAACAGTATTAACTTTGTGAGTATTGAAGTTGCGCACGGTAAACTAGTTTCTCGATTGTAAAAATATAAATTCACTGATTCTAGATTTCCGTACACTCGAAAAAATAGATTTTTTTAAAATAAAACATATGGTGCGTGAAAAATTTCTCCATTCTCGTGAAAAATCTCTCCGTTTCGGTGAAAAATCTCTCCGCTTCGGTGAACCATTTCTCTATTTCGGTGAAAAATTTTTCCGTTTCGGTGAAAAGTTTCTCCAATTACGTGCTACGTGTTTCAGCTGCATTAAAAGATCTTAATTTCGGATTCTATCGCAGTGTAAAATATTTTTGTTCGGATGTAAAGAAAAAAAATTTAGTTGCGGAGAATACCGAGAACAATCCTTAAGTATTTTGGTTTCCAAGAAGCCACTGGATCTCGATATAGATCCCCAATATCACAACTAAAAGAAAGAGGACACCAGGTATTTTTAGAGAAAAGAAAACCGTCCGCAAGATTAGCTGTCTTCAAAGACAAAAAAAGCTGACCTCCTTCAAAGATTAGTTAGTACCCGAGGTGGTTCTTGACCTATCCCACTGCGACCTGTTCAGATCTATTGTGGTTCCTCTCTCATTAGATCAATTACATTAGCTTTGCTCTCTTTGCCAGTCTTAGCAGTCTTGTGAATGATCCCTCTACACAGATTTCGGCCTTTAGGTATTCTGAGAGCCGTACTCCCGCCAGTGTTATACAGTTGCAAAGCACATGAACGGCAGTCTCTTCTTCCACCTGGCAGAATCTGCTGTTTCCTCTATCAGGCCTAGATTGCTCACGTGCTTCTTGAGCGTACAGTGTCCTATTAGCAGGTCCACTATTGTTCTAACAGACTTCCTGTCTCTGCTTAGTAGGTCCGCTGTAAATGTACGGTTGCGTCCAATCAGAAATTGCTTGGCGTATCTCTGACCCGGAATGATCTTCCACCCGTCCTGAGATTTCTTATCTTTCCATTCCCTAGTGGAACTTGATTGACTTATAGTAAGAAAATGGTTATCTGGCGGGTTGATCAGGAATGACTTCACCATGTATGTTCACATCTGCAGGTTGGAAATTAGCTTGGTTTCCCGACGTTCAAGTTCTGTGGTTGGTCTTTAGGGGAGGTGTTGTTTAAACGGTCTTCCAATGGCCGAAGCCATTAAGGATCGGAAAAGAAACATATAATGTATAAATTTATAGAATTGAAGTGGTTAACCAGTCAAAGCCGTAGAAAACTACAAACTCTAGAGCTTTATCATAAATTAATTACAATAAGAACACCTACATACTTCCTGGATAGTATTAATATTAGGAATAGGGGTCTCATTACGTCGGCAACGCACAAGACTGCGGTTCCTTTTAATGCGTACGCCGAAAAAATATTGCGCCCAAAAGGACAAATAGATACAATGTTAGACTGTAATCCATATGCACGTGCTCATAAGTTAAGGCATAAATTGGTATTTAGCTAAATAAATCATTTTTATGGGAAACCCCGGTACAAGCTGATGTTTATTTTCAATTCACTGCTTTATTCAACTAATTTCAAATCCATTTACGGTTGATTTCAAAAATACATTACACATTTATACAGCTCTAAGCAACGAAAGGACCACTCCTTATATTGAATTAAAAACCAATAACAGCGACATAAAAGAATGGCAGGAACTCGATATTATGGAAGAAAGAAGACAAGTTGGCTGTAGTTGGCTTCACTTGTTCCCGGAATAGAGGTCAAAATCACATGAAAATCAAATATATTTAAAATAAAATATCCTTTTTCAATAAATACTTCAGCAGCAGCCAGTTTTGAATAAAAAGTATTAATATTTGTCCAACTTAACGCAGATTGTTTTATTTCTTCTAAAAGAATTGCATATCTCTCTTAAGAACACGATTTTTAACACAAATCCTTAGCCTAAGCGCTATAGTATTCTACGACATCGAACATTTTATAATATATCTTTTAATACCCAAACTCGTCAATTTCCAATGCTACTGACAACCTCTCTGGGAAGCATGGGAAACGCTTTAAATCGACATATTTGTGGCAAAATATAATATAATGGGTCCCAAACGACTTCATCCGCACAAGCACTTCTCGGACAAAGATTTAATTTTATTACGCGCCAAGGTAACCTATAAATGTCGTCATTAATTCACCGGCAAAATCATTCCGTTTCCGTCGGATCGTTTCCTATAACGTATTAGCGTCAACTGAACTCCCGAGTGAATATAAACTGAATTTTATAGCGCAATTTGCTCGAAAGCCAACTATCAAGCGATAAAAATTACATGCTTTAAAATTTGTTTTTATACGTTCGATATCATATAATATGTTATTATATCACTCGATGTTTCAGATTACTACTTCTAGCATTATAGACGATAATAATTTTGTAGTTTAAAGCGTAAGTTGGGAAAGAACGCGTAGAGATATATCTCAAGTTCTCTTTTTTCGCGTAACAGTTCTTTAACGTTTTAATGTGACGAAAAATGTAAGTGTACTTCAAATAACAACGCCCATAAGACTTACTAGTCTTCCATCTCCTTTAATAGTGCATCAACTTGCTAAGAATGGTCCTGTTAAACGCTTACAAAAATTAAATTTGTGTCGTATTCAAATAACTTGTACTTGGTTAAAAAACGATAAAGTTGGGTCAAAAGTTACGTTTAGATCTTTGATTACATTACATAACATCTTACATGACAACCAAATTAGGTTTGTAAAGAAGAGATCTACAGCACGCGCTATATCTCAATTATTGAATTGGATTAAGTCTCTCTCAACGGAGAGAAAGCAATGAGTTGTGGCAAACAAAAATTCCGAACCAAAAATAAAATCAAGCTGGAGGACTGTCCATGTGGCGTACCGCAGGGATCTCTCCTATTTCTTTTGAGAGTGAATGTCTTGAATGTCATGAAATCATCAATAATTTGATGATACTTCTTATTTTGATGATATTGGCTGTACCTTCACTTTTCGGCTGTGATGAGGTGCATTGTCATAATGGTTTGGCAAAAATGCTAGCAACTGTTCTATAAACCACTTCCCATGAACATCTCCACAAATCTCATAATATGCATCGATTGTGTTTCTTCTACAAAGAAATGTAAATTTTGCTTCGGCAACAAAACCATTTTCATTGCCTGCGTAAATTAAGGCAAACCTTCGATCGATTTCTTCCAATCTTTCCAAATCAAAGCCAATATCTACCCAGAGTTGTGCGCTTGAAGTTTGGAATATCTTTATCCATATTGACAGACACTAATAGACTGTTAAGCGTAGGAGGAATATTATTGCTGTGTACCATGAGACGAATAACAGCTTGGACCTGCTCATCATACGCTTGTATACGAGCATTTTTTGTAGTGCTTTCAGTGGTTTTTGTTAGTTACGTGGTGAATATTCCGTCTCGTCAACGCCTTGTTTCTATGATAGCAGTAGAAATACTCAAGTTCCGCTGGAACAGCGTTCATAATCATCTGGTTTTCTCTGCTGCGATACACTTCGCCTTGACGTCCTTTCCACAAATATTACACGTAACAAGACCTCAAACAACCTTTTAAAATAAAAATAGCTATACCCAATATCATACAACAGCGCCTGTGCTAAAAAGAGAGTATATAAACGAAAATTCTGTTGATAAAAGGTGACAATGTTCCATAAGTCGTAGAGTGTTGTCTAAGATGCGAACAGTCTGTAGTAATAAACTCATGCTACCACCTAACCAACATGAGCAAACGCGTTTCGCCGTATCTGTATAGGTAAGCTGGCTAATGTATTAAATGTATTTTTCCTTAAAAAGGAAAAAAATACGGTAAACAACACATAAGTATCGGCACCCTCCGCACCACACAAGTTTAATTTATTATATAGTAATATAATAATTAGTCCGGGACGGCCGTTTCGAGGACACGAATATATAATATATAAAATATATAATAAATATATAATAAATTAAACTTGTGTGGTGCGGAGGGTGCCGATACTTATGTGTTGTTTACCATACTACGCCACAGTCCTTGCTATCATTATTAGGAAAAAATACGTTTAATCTCCTCAACTTCCTTATTAAGCTTGAGGAATTAAATAAACACGTTTCTCTTCTACGTAGCTTTTTTTTGTATAAAGTTACTTGATGGAAATTTTTTATTCATGCCGGGAACACGTCCACAACTTGAAACATCTGTTATTCGAAGTATTTAGACGTATTGATAAATGATGAAACGTAGGCTTCCGCTATAAATTTTCTTTTCGACTTTTCCCCCTATCTTCCTTCTCCCTTGCTTTAGCGTTATGTTCGGGTAGTTTTTGCGGTTTCGATCCGACCGGTCCCATCCCCGAACCGACGATACGGTATCCCGCCGATATGGATTTCGGGCAATATCTGGTCGAACGAATCGATAAAGCCCGCCTCCGAAAACCGGCAGCTATTAAAACACAATCAACACTTTTCCATTTTCGTGCGAGGTCTAAGGAAGCGGAAGGGATGAGTTCCTCATCTAATCGTACCGCGATGGCCAGGGTTGGATCGAAATAATAAGTGGCCGGAGCTGATAAGAGCAAGGGGTAAAATTTAATGAAAATTTTGTATAGAAGTTGGTTGCCTATTACCTTTAAGGATATACCTACGTACACGCCTTATCAATTTTGACCTAGCACAGGGAGCTTATCTTGTCCCTGGAAAGCTAGTAAATATTTCCCACTTTACTTTTCTTTTTAACTTGGACATTATGAGCGAATTTTCTTTGTTTTTTTAAGTAGGTATGTTCGAGCAGATACCCATTAGACACCAGCAGCAAGAAATTTTTAATTAATGAAACAAATCAACTGCAACGGCAATAGAGAAAATTAAGTTTAGCTTAATGCACTAAATGCTCCAAAATTTAAGTTGAAGTTTAACTTATTTTGAGGAGAGAGTGGAGGATGCTTTAGGGCGCCAATCACAGCTTTAAAATTTGGTATCTATTTGCATAATGAACTTGACCATGCTCCTGTATAAGACCAATTTCAGTTAACACTATTGATTTAAAGTTTTTCAAATGTAGTTAGTTAGTTTATTGGTCTTGACCAGTGGCGTTGATATTTACATTTACATAGAAGGGCCAAGATAATACATAAAAATAAACTTGTTTACAAAGACATATAACAAGATAGCAATGTATATACGGCTGTATTGAAGTTAACACGGTGTAACTCAGGTGCGGTAAATAACACGCTTGCTAAAATATTTTGTAAATATTCTGTTAACCGAAGAAAATCACCAGAAAATACCAATTAATTGAAAAGAGGAAAATAACCTCAAATTGTCACATTTCAATATAAGCTTTGTGGTTACGCGTTCTCAACAATGCCATGTACTTAACATGAAATTTAGGCAGTAAAAACTTCGATTCACAAGACCTTAGGCGTATATTTGACCTTAACTCAGAAATTGTAAGCGACCCTTGTAAGCCTGCAGAAACGAGTTGCGCTTCACGAGCAGTCACGAGTCTATTTAGCAGAGACTAAACACACTCGTGTCTATTCGTCTCATGAGAATGGGTTCGTATTGCCTACTGGTTTCCCCGAGAGTCGACAAAATACGAGTCTGTCTAGTCTCTGCTAGTTTCGTGCAGCGTGCTCATTGCTGCAGGCTTAGTCAATTGATTCCTTTGTTCGCGAAAGTTAGATCACGTCCAATTAGTATATAGCATTGGAACTACAATTTTCCCTGCGAAGATTCAATTGAAAGACTGACTCTGTGATATTTTGGTCCTTTGACTTTTTATGAGCAACTTTTGAAAATGGACTATACCTGATGCACTTGACGATTTTTTTACGAAAGATATTTAATTTACGAAAACTTACACTGCTAATTATTATGGGAGAATATCCCATTGAAATTAAAAATTTATGATATGAAGAAAATGGACAGAGGACAAGTTATCTATCCGTTCCACAATGATCGTCGGTGTACGGAGATAACTTTATCTCCTAGCATTTCCGTGATCGGACGAGAGAGTATAGAAGAAGCTAGAAACAGAGAAAGAAATCAAAAAAAAAACCTTGGCGTTGAAAGAGTGAAAATAGTGAACTCATTATACGCGGCGCCAATGACAGCTACGTTCAATGTTGTAAATAATTTAAATTCAAACATTGCAATACATATGGCGAAAAGTTATGTGCGTGACACTCTGTATAACTTTTACATAGTTTTTGTTATTTGATCTAGATTTCAACGCAGAAGCGATATGTATCGGGTATGTATATTCCACACCCTAAGTTATTCTTACAATTACTAATGTATGCTTATACTCCAGATTGTGGACAGAACTGTTGTCTATGCCACAGAATATCATTACACACTATTTTGAATAACAATGTTGGTTATTAGGAGCTAGGATTAACCATTACATCAAGGTAGTATTATTAGCTTTTCTTGGTTTTCCCATTATATCCTAAGTATTTGCTTTGAAACTGCTGTAGTGACTTAGTTAGCATCTACACGTTCTACAGAATCTCCTATTATGAAAAGAAACAAGAACGTCTCCTGCAGTAATAGAATGAAATAAATGAAGAAGATGAAGATGATGATATATTCGAAACGCTTTTTCGTATCATGTTAGTGATGGTAGCACAATTCGATAACTGAACAAGAGATCGATAGAGATGACGCCGAGAGTCTCCAGATGTCTTCTTTCCATAGAGAGGACTACGTTACTGGCAAACTGGGTAACTCAGAACACATCAGAAAATGCCTAGAAACAATAACCAAAAAATATAATGCTAAGATAGCTTAGCTTCCTCAAAATACCCTCGAAACCACGCTGATGACGCCGGGTAGGCAGAAACATGTGCGTGTGTTAGTGTATTTTTTTCTCTCTCCTTTTATTGTGTTTGCCGTGAATTATTCCATCAATACCATGAGGAAGCTAAGCTATCTTAGCATTATATTTTTTAATTTTTTGGTTGGGTAACTCAGAGATGTCAGGCTCCTGAATCAGCTTCACACACGAAAAAAGAGAATATAATGATACATATATCCGGAATAAAATGATCGCCTATTTATTGTTGGGCAAATTTTATTAGTGATAAATTGATTGCAGATATCATAGAATACATTAGTCAAAAAATAATTAAAAAATCTGTAGGCTGTATAGAAAAGTACAAAGAGAAAGAAACAACGACAATTAAACAGGCAGAATTTTAATGAACCTTGAACAACTAATGGAGCTGATGTTAATATTTTTAAAGTAACAATGGCACTAGATCGATTTGGATGTTTAATGCAGCGTCTTCTATCCAATGACAGTAAAAACAGAAGCGAAAGATTCAAGATAAATTGTATATGTAACCATCGTTGAAAACCTGGAGTTATTTAGGGCCAAATTCAAGTTTTCGTACTTCACCCCAAATAAACCTGTCAAATACTTACAGCCTTAGAATATTCACGTTAATAGATGTAAGAACATGTTGGTAAAAGAACTTATGGGTGATTATGTAACAGACTTTAAATTCTATATATTTTCTTAAGGAATTTTGCCGCAATCCCTTGTCTGGTATTCACAGCACAAGAATATATAACACTGAGTTAATTCAATTTCATAATTACATGCTAGCAATTAACATTATTTCGAATACCAACAGACTACGGGGCGACCCTGTTTGTACAACATTCCAGCTTCCGATTATATCGTATTTATGTGTTACATTTGCTTAACGCTACAGTCAGCTGGCGCAATTTTAATTTAATCTTCTCTACGAAGGAGGAAACTGGGCATGCTTCTAGAAGACAACGTAAACCGTACGGTCTGATATTCCTCGTAGCCACTTTGGTTTTCCGAGAAAGAATATATGTTTCTTATTGCTTGCTTATTCTTTCTTTTATTTACGGACTGTATACGCATATGTAAATCCGTCTATCTAAAATTCCGATTTTTGTATTCTTCTTAATAATAATAAGATCTTTGATATTTTCATATATCCGCTTATATCTAAGTGTACATACATATATAAAAGCAGCTATTTCACTATGTTTGTTTACTTCAATCTCAATGAAATTTCGCTTCCCAACATTTTTTCGGAATTGTTTGCATAACCAGCGGCCTCCTGTCTTCGTTTAATTTTTTTTTTCTTTAATGAAAAGCATTTGCTTATTTGTCTATTCAGAGTTATGTAATAAAAAGCATATGAGTTAAATGCTTATAGATAATATTTTATGCGCATACATACGACAAACAATATAAAAGTATAGGCACACTCCGCACTATTCAAGTTTGATTAATTAATCCGGGACAGCTGTTTCGAGGATGGATCGATCCTCATTTTCAACCGAATGATATGGGGAAAAACTCCAATTCTAATATGCCTATTCTATCCCTGCTCTCGAGAAAAGATATTAATTACAAGTACCAATTCTTGGCTTACACACCTTAAAAAAACAGAACTAAGAATGATAACGGTCCATTCTCTCTATTCATCAAATTGGTGTTATTTTTTACGTAAATATTTTCGTAGGCGTCTAATTCCCGCGGCGAAGTTACATTCTTAATCAATTTCAGATTTTCTAATTTAATATTATGCCCCGTTACGTAAATGTGATGTGCTACGATTCTATTCTACCAAATCTATAAGATCTGATATGCTCATTGAATCCGGTGCCTATCGCTCTTTTGGTTTGACCAATGTAGGTTTTGTCACAGTCACTACATGCAATTTCATAAATTTCCCACCTTTCCTTCATGTCCGGTTTATTATTCGGATTACCAAGAAGAATTTTAAGTGTAACTAAAAGTTTCTCCCGAGATTAAGGTCGTGGAATTTCTCACATAGTGCTTATATTGGACCTTCTTAAGCATGCGATCGACATCTATGGAAGAGTAACCATGGTAAATAGCTACATCTTTTATGGATTTAAGTTCTTTCTTAAGTATTTACCTGCCCATTTGTTTTTAAAGAAAATCTAGAATCAGTTTCCAAAATATGGACAAGGGAAAGGAACATTTGACAGCAGTCATAGAATTTTGCAAAAAAAGAAAAAGAGCTTCATCCTCATGCTTGAAATGTTATCAGGGACAGACTGTATATAAGCAAAAAATTGAATGAAAACGATAACATAGACCTCATATTCTTATTTATCTGTTGTCGTTTTCTTTAATTTCAGTTACATTAATGGCAGCAAATAAACAACCCCCAAGGATTCTTTCCCAGAATATCATTATCCTGTCCTTTACCCCCACATGTTGTTCTACTACTGTTTACTTTCATATATCTGGTCAGGCAAACTTAGCCTCATCTGGGATCCACTTAAACTGCTCCAATCCATGGGTTTCATTTATATTGAGATCAAATTTGCACGGATAACATGTTTTATAATAACCATTTCTCGAGAAAAACACGAGCAATATAAATATAAATGCAGATATGAGAAAAGAATCGACGATAACACGTTCGAAGTACAATGTTAGAGACCGCCGTTATAGCGCTACTGTTATGCGTGGTGGTATTAATAAAAAATTATAGGGAAAATAAAATTTTATGTATCTATATTATTACAAGAAAGTGTTAAGTATGTTAGGGTATCTGCAAAAAGTATTATGTTTACTATTTAGTTTTTGTTTTATTATACGGCTTCCAATAAATAAACAATTATCACCGCAATGTATAGCATCGTAAAAATTAATTGAATTGAAGGGTTTCTTTCAACAACAGGAAGTGTCTGTTTTTGCAGGAATCTTTGCAGAAGGACTCGCATAAGACTTAAAGAAACAATTTTAATTATACAAATTTATTTTTCATCAAGGAATCCAAAAATTAAATGATATACAGGATGTTCCATTTAAAATAAACTTAAGCAACGTACCAGAGAAACTAAACATCCTGCATACTTTAAAATAATTTTCCGTCATAAATCACTTGATTCTAAGTAACTTTTATTTTCAACATTTTTCCATTAGATTAATGGATAAGTTGTAATTCACCGCATGCAGACAGTTGCCGCATCCACCATTCGAAATAATTAAAGATGCCATGAAATGGAAATATTTTTAGGAAATAAATGTTTATCCATAACATTGCTCGCCAAAATTTCAAAAATATGTTTTAATTACTCCTAGAGATACGTGTAATGGGCCAACTTCATGAATGAGCCTGTATATGTACACCTATCCTGAATGTTTTCACTTTCTACAGTATCCAAGCATTTATTTAGTTACTTCGAAGCGCCGGAGGGGAACCCATATAGCACAATAAACGGGCCGCAGCCCCATCATTATTTTCTACTTTGTACCGACATAATCTGCTAAAATTCAACTCCGAAGAAACATCTTCCTTTCATAATATACCTATTTCCTTTTAGTTCGCAACACTTTTCCCTATTTCGCTGTCATAAAGTATTATGCGTTTCGAAAAGGGAGCCTTCGTTTCCTGCTTAGGTTTTACTTTATACGAGCTGAACCGCGCGCGCATTTTCTCGCAAACGTCCGGGCGAAATATTTAAGAAAAGCCTTTACCCTTCTACCGAAATATTTAATTTAAAAAAAAGCGCGTAAAAATAACCAACGTGATGAAATATTTAACGGATTATACGAACTTATATACAGTAAACGTTTTTACATTTACTTTTAACTTTAAAAAAAAAACAGTAACGCTGCTATTTTTCACTTCCTTAATTTCCGAACCGTGAGAAAAAAGCTTCAGGTAAATGATTACCTAGATTGTATACATATTAAGCAGGAGCGGTGAGTACATAAGGCCGCGATTATTCAAATTTGTATTACGTAGGAACATATCCCGCGACTTCGTGGTGAACATTGCTAGATTGTTGGACGGAATAATTTATATTAATCCTTTTGCTATTTTAAATGGCTGAATTATCTCCGCAGTGAGAGGGTTACGATACACTACATTTAGAATCAACTAATTTTGCACTTATTATATAAGCAAAAAGCCACGTTACTACCACGTTTAGAAAGACAATTTAAAGCAATAAAAACAAAGATTAAAATTAAACAAAGGTTGGTCCTCCGAACGAAATTTTAAACGCAGCAAGCAAAAAGAAATCGCTGGGGCCCACGTCTGGGCGATCTATCAATTCATGAATTTACGTCATGTTGTCCTGGTGGACCAAAACTTTATTTTTCTTCAAATGCAACCACCTGTCAAGTAACAGTAGGTAGTATGCCTCCATTATTGTTTCTCCTTTCTCAAAACAATCGATTAACACTATTAAAAAAAACAGTGGCCATCAGTTACCCCGTCTTTTTGGGAGCCCATTCATCCTTTCCTGTCCATTCTTCGTGCTATTCTCTGCCTTCAGAAGTCTACTGTTGTATATACAGTTATTAATCGACGCTAAAGCTCCAACTTATTTGGTTCAAACTGCTTCAACAAGGCTCATTCGAATACGTTTTCGGTCCGGAGCAAGTACATGAGGCACCCAATCCACGGTTAGCCTTCTCATGCCAAAATCTTCAGTAAATATATGACGAACACGTTCTTTCAAGATGTGGATAGCCTCTGCTATCTCTCTAACCTTAATTCTACAGTAACCTAGCACCATTTGGTGAACTTTAGCAATGTTATAGGTAGTGGTTGTAATTTTTGGCCATCCCGAACGTTCATTATCAACCAAGCTAGTACGACCACGTTTAATTTCAGCTTTCCGACATTTTACACCGGTAAATTTTGGCGCAGAATTTCCGTACACGCGCATTGTCTTTCAAATGCAAGAAGTTAATGACAGCTTCGAATATTTCCATTTTTACAGAACTATTTAACATCGAGGGACACAAACGACTGTTAAACAACATGCCTGAATTTTCAAACGTAACTTATAACCCATGTTCAAACATATTACCAGAATATTATAATACCAAAGTATCGTCGTATATTAGGAGGCGATGGAGGCGCTTATTGGAGGTCCCTCACTTCCGCCCCTGATGTATACCTATATGCATATACACGTTCTCGTTTCACACCAGCATCGACAATCGTATTTCCCTTATTAGATTGTAAGGCAATTTCATTCAAGTTTAATGTGAAATTGTTACAGTCCATACAACGTAGTACTCAATAGATTACCTAAAATCTACATGCACAACAAGCATACGAGCATGTAACGTATGTTCGCTACCTCTCCTTCAAATTTATTGCTTCTAATAGATTTTCCTTGCAATGACAATTTAACAATGATGTAGTACCACTTACGACAAAACTTACCCGTGTTTGTTAATGTCCTAGCAACAACAAGGTATATCGTGTGTAGTTCACACACATACGAGGACTAATGTAATTGGATAGAAACACACGTATGAAAAAATCAAGTGGTACCACTTATAAGAATACTTAACATTAGAACGGATGATATAACTCTTTAGTCAACATTCTCTAAACTTTGACGTTGACACCAAATAGATAGTTTGAGCAATACGATCGTTTGGACACGTACAGCATGAGACGAAAGTTGAGCTTATAATAGAGCCCCAAATTGAATTAAAGCTATTAACGTAGTTATCAATTATACAGGGTTGTCCATTTGGTGCGTAGGTGGAGGAATAGATTATAGATAAAAAATATTCGGAGACAAATGCTACACAATATAAAATTATATTCAAGTACACAGGGGATTCTTAAAAACGGAACTCCCTATATGTATCACTATTTTTCGATGCTTCACTTCAATTCATCAATATCAACTTTCTTTAGTGCCCTCTATACCAATTTATCTGTTTTTAAGATAACTAACATAATTTGGGATTTTTGCAAAAATCCCTTATTTCGTTAACGGCCGATGTCTCGATGCTCACACGCTAAAACTGTGATTCGATTTTACTCGGTTAAGTATTTCTTGAAGTTTTCGGCAGTGAATCGAAACATTTCTCATATCAACTATAATCTCTCTCACGTCTAATTCATTTTATTACAATTCCTTTAATGGATCATCCTGTACATTTTTCAGGACAATGATAGGAAACTGTTTTAAACTTTTAGTAAATCAAATATGAAGCAACGCACATAAGTTTTTTGTTAAAATATATAGAAATACTTTAAGTTCTTGTTTCCTTTCAAAATATTCATTAAAAGTAACATTTAAAATTGTATTTATGGATACAATTTCAACATCAGTTCGAAATGAGTTTAATTCTCCGTCATATAATCAGCCACGCTATTCCCTGTGTTTTGTTGAACTTTCGTTTCACATGTTTTTAGTAGACCATTTTGCAAAAACGTATTTTGTGAAATTGTGTTCTGATTTCTACAGAAGAGGAAGAAGAAACGTCCAATTACAATGAAAAACGAAAGATAATATTTTTATAATGTCCCTTTAGGATAAAGTGGGATACATTCAGCAGTTTCTTAAAAAACAATGCCATTTGGTTGTTTAATTTCAATGTAAGAAGTAATATTCTTTACTATTGTAACATGTCTTATGGGGAAAGATATTTTAATATTAATAAAAGCGTCTCTCCATTTCTCTCTTTTCACTTTAAACGTGTTTTTCTTGTACATTGTAATTAGACGAATGGGTCCCTATTAGTGAGCTACATTAGTTGTAGCTATAGGGTAATTTCGTCGTTACCTACAATTATTAAATAAGATGAGAAAAATAATAAAAAAATTGAATAATTCGTTTAATGATTAAGTTGTTAAAATTGCAATTAAACGCAAAGGGATTCTGGAGCAGGAAGGGTTCCAGTTTTAGCAACTTAGCAACAATATCACCTACTTCTGCTATGTCCTTCAGGAAATAAAAATGTTTGGCCGCTACCCTTTCGCCTCATAAAATTAATTGTCAGCTCTGGCAAATTGGATTTTTCCAGTCGACCTTACGTAGTGGATTATTAACGATTTAGTAGGAAACTTACTAAAACGAAATCTTCTGTACTGATTTCGTCGTTGGATATTTAATTCTCGATAACAATGTTATTCTGTTGTTAGCATACTGCCTGACTACCTCATTCGCTTTTGGTCTATTGCTAACGCATTACTTTCATATTACTCTCACCAATATCGGTAACATCTAAAGTATTTACATTGATTTCCTGGATAAACATCTTCTCTAAAATATTTTTCCTCGACGAACATTGAAAAATTAACAGAGAATTAATTGGGCCAATATTGTTCGAATTTGGCGATTAGTTTGAACACAAATTAAGATTTCAAGGTATCCTACTGCCGAATGTACCCCATTTTCCCCTAAGACTAATGTGTCGCCTATGATACATTTTTACTCAAACATTCCAACAACAACTAAAACATATACGTAGATCCACTTGAAGTAACATTAATTTAGCAATGTCAAATCTTGTTAATGACCTTGTTTAAAACAGTGTCTGAATTTTATACATTCTTTACAAAAATCACATTCCACGACCAACGTCGTATGTATTTGTAAATTTTAATATAACAAAAAGGAAGCTCAGCAATGTGTGGAATATGTCAGAAATTGTTGAAACTGAAAACGTATTTCTAATTCCGAATGCAAACAACATCTCTGCAAACCTTCCACTTTTTGCAGCACCAATTCTCTCTGCGAAAATCGTTTCATTCAATTATCTCTCGAGGGCGAGGTTCTATTTATGCGTTCGTACGCGATGGTTGGGGAATTCTTTTGATGCAATTGGCTCACCATTTGACGCTGCCAAAATGTATTTCATCCATTGCGGAAGTTTTTTTATTCCGAGGAGATTCAACAGACGTATTTCTCGCAAAAACATTTATATTGCCCAGCTGAAGCTGAAAATTAAAAAGTTAAGTTGACAAGAAGCCTGCCAGGGTTTGCAACGGTGCTGGTTTGGAAACTAAATGAAATTCTAAGGAAAACGACTCCTTTTACTTATAACTACTTTTACTAATTAATGAGACCCTTCCTAATATTTCGTAGCATGTAGCTTTCTTATGTGGTGTGATTCTTGGATAATGAAGTAGGCATGCACCAAGAAATAAAAGAGTTGATATAAAAAAATAACAATGTTTTGTTACAAAAAAAAACGAATGATGTTACACTTAATAACAACAAATATAAAATACACGAAAGTATTCCATTACTCCGAGCAATAAGTTTGAAACAAATATTAATATAAGAATAAACAAAAGAAGTATGTGTGACTTATCGAGGTGGAGTGCGGTTCGTTACCGGTAGCAAACCGACAGCATCTTCTTGCCTTTCTAATGGTAGTGCTGGCCCTGGCTCGCAGCTCTCCTATTTTGGCTGTGGTTAACGCCCTTGCTTCGTAGAGTAGCTAGCGTACCTTTGTACATTATAACTACGGTGCAATACTACGTAATTTGTATATTCTTGGCCCATGACTCTTCTGGCCACGACAAAACGCCAATTATGTCTCATTCCACGAGATAAAGGGGACTTGTTACCCTTTACACTACTTTTTAGGCAGTTGGGATTCTTACAACCAACCCCCTATACTTAGACGCTGGTCACACGTCTTACCGCCTTTGTCGCTGTGAGAAGACTTTCTTAGTTTCACAATGCTCGGGGTGACTTCATCCTACTTTTTCGCGCTTGTTGCCTATTCATCTTTCATCAAATTTTTGTCCAATTTTTACATATAAAATATTTTTTAAATGGGCTCAACGTACAAGGGTGAAACGCAAAATAGAATACATAAAATAAAAAAATTAATTATGATAATGTTTAAATTACTGGCTACACCCGATTAAGCAAACAGCTACATAAAGTAAGAATGGTTTAAGAAGAGGAGTGCCTTCTGCACTTGAAAAAATTAATACACGTATTGTGCCACTGTTCTGCTACTTGTAGAAGCGGAAATGAATTTCGTCAATTCAATTAACAAAAATCTGTACAAGAAGAAAACTTAACTGGAGTAATATTACATAGATTAGAGAGAATTGAAGTGAATTCCGTCTTCGGCGTTTCTACTAACGACTCATTAATTTCTCAATATCATTTACTATAACGCTATCGCAATAGATGCCAATTTTCTCGGCGTGTATGTTTGTGTAACAAGTGTGAAATAATAGACGAAACGGAGGTGAAACGTCACCGGTGGCAGAGAAATCTTGATTGATGACTTTCTATTGAGCAACCTCCGAAAACTAGCGTGCGCTGCCAGTTAAACGTTATTAACATTGTTGACCTCGCCCGCCTGTTATCTAGATTCAAATGACACAAACAGAAGCGTCGCTCTCATTTTGTATCTGTCGGATAATTTACCCGTATTTACGCGAGCATCGCGCCGTTATATTCCCCAACGGGAAGCGATGGATCGTAATTGCAGGTATACAAATCAGACAAATAATACCTATCGATCGGGGTTAAGCAAGCAAGCGTTTTTTGAAATCGTATTAGGCTGGACTGGTAGAATAATCGACGCCAATAAATGTGCAGTTGTTGTTTATCCATCCATTAGGCTAAAGTAAAATTGATAAAGACTTACTCCAGAATAGCAGGTGAGGGCTTAACAGATCATGGAAGCGGTGAGATCATGATTTCAAAGCTGACATCAATCTGGATGCGAGCAAATTAATAGGTGCTGTTCACTATATTTGCCTTCAGCCCAAAAAAAAAATGGTTTATACACCGATGTTTGTAGTAAATTCTGCGTTTATTCTTTGTCCATTTTCTGATCTGATTGCCGCAAATCAATTACTGGCTTCGTCTATGGCACTCTCCAAGATTCTTTTCAAATTTTCACGCCCAACAGGAGTTGCCAGAAATACTGAATTATAGCGACAAACAGGTCAAATTAACTACTCTTTATCGTCAAGAAATTATGATTTTTTTCATTATTGTTATCATTAATCACCAGCCAAGAAAATTATTCCGAGATACATCGGCATCTGTATATTTTTTAACATTTCAGCGATGGAGGATATCCTGCAATCAGCTGCTAGAAATCGCATTTTTTTTTACTACTTAAAGTAATTACTTATGTGATAAAGGTGGTCTGTATTAAATTGTCTACGCATTTATCAGCTCCTTGCGCCGAGTTGTTCCTGCGGCAAGGTGTCTCTGTGTTATCTTTGTGCCAAATTGACCGCAAACAAGTGTTTTTAAACAACTTTGCTATGAAAATAAATTAATCTCTTATTGCTTCTAAAGCTACGGCTAAGATTAATGTGTTTCTATCGGCTTAACATCTGATGACATGGCCAGTACTGATACATATACATACATATAAATTAATAATGTTAATAATGATTAGAATTAAAACTGTTTCCACAATTAGAAGCACTGCACTCTTCGTAGAAGTAAGTCTTGCAAAAGGTTGAAAACAATACTTTGAAAAAACATATGAGTAATACTTGTGAAGTGAAAAAAGACAAAAGACCGTAAACCTGAAAAAAGCTAAAATTACATTAGAAAAGGCCTCATATTACGCTGTTGAAGTCAAACAATAGACAGGTATACAACTTATTTACAGATCCCTATTTCACCTGTGTGGGTTAATCTGTTTCTCGATTGGGCCTGACCAAAATACGGCTATTTTAAGCAGTGTCGTTACTTATCCGGATAGGTTCCGGGATGTGAAAATTATGTTCCTATTTCTATCATATTCTTTGAAATATACTCAATAGAACTAAGATAATATAAAAAAAAAACATTTCCTCGATTAACATATAAGCATAATGTTTATATTTGTTCTCTCTCTGATGTTTAACGAAGCCATTAATCTTAACGTAACTTAATCTTTACCGCTACGTAATTATAAAGGCCATAATGCCAATCATATTTTCGCAACTTTTCCATTTTGGCATTGCCAAATGGAAGATTTGCTCTCGAATAAGCTCCTGCGTCTGACCACCTTCAACGCCACAATACATTTTCCACCAAACCGACTATAACAATTAATTTTCGCCCTCTCTTGAATCTCTTAACTTCATCGTCTTTCCGTTACCTTACGTGTATTTAATTTGGTGACGTGAAACTTTTACTTAGACAATAATTAAAACAAAATGACGAAAAAATAGTACTGGCTCCCTAATTGGATCGACACAATTCAATTATCCCAAGAGGTCCTGACAACAAAACAAGGAATCACGAAACAATCTTTTCTCCTTCGATTTCTCCCCGTCCGCGTTAGGGATGGCCGAGGAAAACGATATTTTGTCGTTTGGAAAATCGCGTATGGTCACGTGCGGTCGGCCAGTGAAGCTTTCTTCTACAGAACAATTTTGACAGAGGTCAGAAGGAGATATGTTCGGCGTAAAACTTGTATGATGTGAATTTTCACAGAGATGGATGGAGATGTCACACGCTCCAATCCCGCAGCGGTTTATATCTACGTATGTGTACGGCATACTGAAGCTGTGTCATCTATGCACGTTGTGCTTTCAAACTAGATTGGTAACGTTGAACGTCCTATATCAATGTAGGATACACGGTGTTACGAAATTCGCGGACATGGAATTATTATATTACGTTAAGTCAGAAAGTAACGATCGGATCTAATTTAGTTTTTAAATAATTAAAGATTTTTGCTTGTTAACTCTGACCCAAATTTTATTCGAATTTGTATTTCTTAGAGTTTCCAGTAATTGATTCACGTATTTCCAAAACGTTCTTTCAAAATCTACTAGAGAGCCCTCTTTGGTAAAAAAGAAATTGTAAGCATTTCCTATACCAAAACGTCTCCTTATTCAGTAAAAATTGCAGAGAAGATGCATAAAGTGTTGCGACGAAATATTATAAATCTTTAACCAGGTTAACATGAATTGAAGAAAAGCATCCAAAGGCACACTAATACACAAGATGTTTCTTTTACAAAATCGAATTTATAAAGCGTGTAGCAGAAATTGTATTATTAATCCGTCCAAATCCTGAGATCTTGTTCTGCAAAATGACGTATACGAAGACCATGTCTTTCTCGTTCGATCAAAATCTCTGTCTTTCGGGCAAAACTTCGAGCCTAGAAAACAAAAAAATGTGCTTAGGGGGGCAGATCTAGTGAATAAGGTGTCAAGTCAGGCTTGGCTTCAGGAGTGTAGCAGCATATCCAAGTTTCATCTACAGTTATTAATCAACACATAAACTTGTTCTTTCGAAATGCTCACAGCCTCTGCTATTTCTCTAACCTTAAGTCGACGGTCATCTATCATTATTTGCTGAACTCTTTCGCTATTATAGGCAGTGGGCGCAGTTTTTTGACATCTCGAACGTTCCTCATCAGCCAAGCTGGTACGATCACGTTTAAATTCGGCTTCCCAAATTTTAGTGTGGCAAATGATGATGACAGACCCAGTAAACCGCGTCTATCTCAGCTGTATTTGTTTTTTTTTTCTTCTTCTTCTTCTTCACAGAAACATCAACTGTTAAACAACAACCGAGCATCCGACATGGCTGAAATTTCCAAAAACATCTCACAGTTATTTTGGCAGAATATTTTTGATGCTACCTTCATGCTAAAGCTTGAAACGTATCAGGCTATCCTCGTATATATGTAATAAGCAGAGTTTATTTTAGGTTACAAAACCGGAACTTGCAAATTCCCATCAGCTAGTGAAGATTAATTCGTTCGCAAATGCGCGTCGTCCTTTTACAAACTCGAAAGCAATCATCACCCCCTTTCCGTTTGAAAGGACCGGCGAATTGCCTTTAACACCTCCAAAGCGTTCCTCCAATATGGCCGCGTCTACGGTAACGTCTGCCATCAGGTATTCAATCTAGGTACGATTTGGGCGAAGTGTGAGCGGTTTCTCCGGGATGGCCACGGCCGCGACGATATGCGACACTCACACATCTGCATGTGGCGCACACGGTGCGCCATTGCGGTCGCTGTCGCCTAATTGAAGCTATTCAGTGACGATCCGCGATTAACTTAATTGGATTGCGCACAAAGAGAGCAACGCCGCACCGATTGCCAATAACGAACTCATGCGTGCGGATGGACTGATAGATAGACAGATATAGGATACCTGCTTGCTCATGCTCTTCCTGTCTTACATCCGACGTTCATCGTCGCACCAACTGTTAGTCTAATTAATTAATATTCGCGACAGCTACATTACGGCAAATCGTTCTGAATGGATTGTGGGGACAAGCAAGGCAATTTTGTAGAACATCATACATGAGAAGGAAAGGAAACGGTATGTTTACTTATTCTACCTAAGAAAGACTTTCTTCGAAAAATACATTGTTAAATTAAATATAAGTATTGTTTCTTTTCAAAAAAGTTTCCAAGTTGAAACTGCGTCAGAATATTGACGTTTCACTCTCAACGTTCGAAGCTTCCTCTCAGCTGCATCACGTCGATCGCTGTTGGCAATCGATAATCTGATCATTTTTTTGTTAGGTAAATTCGGCCACACTACAAAAATAATTTTTCATGTAACTATTGCAATACTAAATGACTTTATAGCGGGGATTTCTCTCGCATTTAGTAGTCCTATATCGAGGGACGCTTAAATGAAATAAGCCGCGAATGGCCGTTATATTATACTTCTCGGTTATTCACTAAATTTCGCATTTTTTAATGGTAAACTAATAATACTTCCAAAATCTGTAAAAAATATATTTAGTTATTTACAGAAATGGCCTGAATCAGGTCATCTGAGATATTCCCGCCATACATGTTACATTGAAGAATAAATAAATCGTCAGCCTTTACGGAAGAGACCACGAAAATTAAATTGTATATGATTTCCTCAATTTCTGCTGTTTAAGAGTAATGAGCATAAATGAGCATAGGACATAATTTAACATTGTAACGTGTTTATTTAAAGTTTCGTAAATCTGGATTTAACATAGTTTGGCTTTGAAGTACAGATTTGTAATTTTTATCCTCAATCATTTAAACGTAGATACATCTGTTTCCTTCAAAATATCCGATATGCAAATATATTTTAGCCAAAATCTTACTTAGGTTTAAAATTTCAAAGCAATAATTGAGAACAACAACTTCAATATGTTTTATTTACTGTTGACATGGTAACCAAACAATATTATTACCAGAAACCACTTGGATGCAGTCTCCAATTGCAAAAGTCGCGTTTAACTGTAAATGTCTCTTTTATTCCCAATGTTAGACATATACGCTAGAGATATAGATTTCGTATACAGTGAATACAGAAAAACTATACGGTGCCATTTAAAAAATAACGTCTTTTGATGATTGGATTTAGTAAAGTTTGCTATTTAATACTGAACACCCTGTATATTTCGAGGACGTTTTAGTACCACGTTTAACTAAAGCCAATAGACATATAAAACGCATATTACGTCGGTCTATTTTCAAGATGTAATAAGATACAGAATTCAATTTAGGATAGCAAAGTAGGTCGTCGGTTCGCTGCTTATCGATAACCTTGTATATTCAGAAGTATTTTTAAAAGATAGCTGACGGTGAATGGGAGAATTAATTTTGTAATTGGGAACCATACAACAGTTTCCGACAGAAATAATCAAAGTGGTCCGTTAAAATAAACTTAATATCAGATGAAATGTTTAATATTCTATATAGCAAACCCCAAGGCGTTCGATTAGAGAAAACTACCAATCATACCATTTGACAACGTGGATAGGTTCAAAAAATAATGGTTTACCTCTTCTAGCATACATAGAAAATCAGAAACGGATCAATATATGTAACATAAAGAAACATTCATAGATGAAATGCTTGTTTTATATAAAAAAAATGTTAGTTTCGCACAATTTTTGGTTATTCTTTAATTCCAACGAATCAGCGTGTAAGATCACAAATTTCCACTCAAATATTTCGCAGTTGCCGCAAGCATTTTCAGCAGTCTTAACCGGTAAATGCGCATTAATAATTCAAAACACGTTTGGAAACACGGGTTGTGCCAATAATTAAATGGTTATTGAAGGTCTAACTAGATTTATTGCAATAATTTGCAGACTACATAACCGAACTATTAATTCACAATCAACAACTGGAAACATATACCTATAGCATGATATATAATTTACTCTAAATACATTATCTAGTAGATAATTATTAGCTTGGATAACCCTATTAAAACGCTTTTCGCCTATTTCAAAATTTATCGTCCGTTTGGTTGTAATTTTGGAAAAAGAAATTGGGTTATTCCTTATATTTTAAGAATATGTTTATTAGTGCTTAGTTATTTACGAGATCGAGGCTATCCAGTACCATTACTGAAAACCGCATTCCTAAAGGTTGTCCCTTGGCTTCAAAGGAAACTATGAAAAAGATGCTTAGATGTGTTAATACATACACTATTGATAAGACAAACAAAGTTTTATTTGTGCAGTGAATCGATAACAACCTAGTGACAATGACTTCAACAGATTTTTGTATATTTCCCTTATAAGGGAACACCCTGAGGTGCCACTGACCGATCGGATTAAACTTGGCGAATTTGCAGGAGCCTTCCAGTGTTGTAAAACGCCGCTTCCCGTTTCGGCGGAATCTCACATTTAGGAGGTAAAAGCTACCCTTGAAATCTCGACAATTTTCAGATTTTTTTGCAATTTACACGGTTATTACGAATAACCAAAGTAAAATTGTATATCTCTAAATACACTTATCACTATCCCCCCATCTTCTTGCGGACAAGGAATCGAACAGAAAAAGACAAAATATACGCACTAGTGATAAATTTACGCCTATATACGTACTTGCTGCCTCTTCACCCTTAACCACCCCGAGAAAATTTAAAGGCAACTATAGTGTATGCTATGAAATTATGTGTATTGTAATGTCACAAATAAACGTTCAGTAAGTAATCTGTCATCGAAGCCACCTACAGATCTCTTGTGTCCTATCGAGAATAAAGATCCCACTAGTCCAGCCAACGACGGTAATGGTGCCTGATCTAAAAAATTCAAAGACCTTCTTCTTATAGTCGCTCTTTTTTTAATGGGGATCTATATTACCATCTCCCCGTTCACATCTTTCTTTATATTTTTCCTCAAAATTCTCTAAATCAGAGTATAAAGATGGCCCATTTTCATCTGCGATCTCCGCTTAAATTGGCACAGCTACCATGAAATGTATTTCTGGGTACTTCATTCTTCCATTTTTATTAGATACTAAAAGAATCAAATAAATTCAGTTTAGAGCATATTTGAATTTTATACGAGCAATTTAGCAATAAAAGATGAACTACAGTACAGTGTCGTCGAAAAATTGTAAAAAACTGTCTTACCAGGTACCAGAATCCTCTAAACTAAGGCGATCGTCCTCCTTTAACCCGCTTCTCCAGGTCATTTTCAAGAGTTGACAATGCAATATGATAACGTTGGTCATTTACTCGAACCAACTGAAGACGGCCTGAAGCCAAGATGAGCAAGAGATAATTACGAGTCCATTATTATTACCCATTTATTTGAATGGTAATGTCAAATTCCAGTTTAATAATTCCTTGAACAGCTTTGCATTTTTGCTTTTTTGAAAAGTAGGTAATGTAGAATTATGACCATATGGCAACAGGCTATACCTACTGTAATAATCGCTTAGACAATAAATTATTATTATTAATATTATTATTTAAGGGTTACTTCTTATTCAACTAAAAAGACTTTTGTGAGGCGCTACAATAATAAAAACCCAACGTTTAATAAGTACTAACCCCTGAAAAAGTGCTAGAGTAAATCTAAACACGAATAGGGTTAAAATAGTAAAGTTTTAAAAAGGATGTAAACCCAAACGTTATATCCGGTAAAACAGATGCTTTCACACAGGTAGATATAGTTTGTAGTTGGCGATTAAATTTTTAAGGTTGAGATTTACGGTTAATAACTACGAGAAACAATAGCGCCTTCTGGAATTGTCGTTTCTCGGCATCTTCTGAAAGCCGTAGAGTGCCCGGGAGAACGGCGGGCGAAGAAGAGCAAACAGTAAAGTTAATGGCGGCCATAATCACCTCTAAAACACGGTCTAATAATTCACTACGGTAGTTCCACACCAGTCACGAACCTATAAATTACAAAACATTAAACTTTTCGGTAAACTGTCTAAGAAATAATTGCGACTGTAGGCGTGTAATTGGGAAAACTGGGAAACCGTCGACTTACGTAGACGTTCAATACGTTTCCAGGGTATATACGAAGAAAGAAATAGAAATCCACAAGGAATTCAAAACCGTCTTCGATTTTACCTCGCAACAAGTTAGTTTGTAAGGCTTGCTTATTTCTCCGAGTCCCTTTTTTTCTATTTTTACCTTATAACAGAGAGAAAATCCTCAATATTGGCAGAGACAATAGCACACGGAATGTCAGTATACTGTAATATCTTTCCCCGGTTCATCCTACTTAGATACAAGCTCATATATCTCGACAAAGATTTACGAAAAGCTTGAGAAAATAATTAGCCATTTCATTCATCTGATGTTATAAGAAACAATAATAATAAGAAAAATGAATGCATTATATTACATTTGCTAATGCAGTTCTTTTAAAATAATAACAATGATAATAATAATAATAATAGACTTTATTAGCAACTGTTTTTATGTTCCTAATAATTATCGTTCACAAGGCTAATTACTAATATTCTAAATTACCTAATTCTATTTACAGATCTAATAAATAATGGCATTTTATTATATTTTGCAAGTCATTGAAATAAAGATCTCTGCGTCAAGTTTTTTTTTGCCACTGGTTCATAAATATTTATAGCCGATCCTGCATTTATAAATATGTATTTCTTGGAGCAACGTACTAAAGTTCACCACTTTCCGTGCGCTTCACAGGCGTCGGTATGGGAGTGGTCGTTCAGATGCGTGATTCATAACATATGCGCAAGCGATCTTATTGCAGTAGTAACGCATCCAATATGTACCGGTTGGAATGCGTAGCAAAGTGTTGCATATACGTTATACGTAATAAAATGTCCATTGTCAGATAAAGTGAATGAGTTTATTAAAGATTTCCCGGATTTAATATGCGATGGCTAGTCCCTTAAAGACGCTCCGGCATAATTGCCCGGGACCAATACTTTATTATTCGCTTCTGGTTGATAAATAACCGAGAAGTATACGAAGAGCATCAAAAAATACAATACAATAACGCAGACGGACCTCAATGTACGCATAATAGAACATTTATATCGCAACAATGCCGAAGGCTACCAATCGTATACACTGCAGAACATAACTTGATGCTCAAGGCAGAGCAATGCTGTCCCCAGTTAATACCCTACAATTTACTGTGGGAGCTTTCAGGCTCAGACCCGCCATTACATTTTATATAAGAATTACCAAAAACGCGAGAGCGTCGATTCCTGAAATAGAGCAACTCCGTTTCATCTGTATTCAAGGTAAGTCCTTGGCTCTTACACAAAGCCATCATTTTTACAACTACGTTATTACCTATAGTGGCTACTTGTTCAAAAGAATCTACTACCAAGCAACTGATGTCATCGACATACTGCGCCAGTAGATAGCGGTTCACTGCTAGACGTAGGTCATTTACGTAAACGTTGATAAATTAAAATTGGCCCCACGACGGAGCCTTGAGGCACCCCGTGCATTACATCCCAACATGTTGGATAGATAAAACGAGGATTCAGTATTGTCTCTATTACCTGATGCGCTGAACACTGATCGAATTGCTAAAAAAAAATATACAAGCAATATAACACTGCCTCATTTCTAGCTGCTTTTCGAAATAATTCTGCTTCTTTGAAAGGGTTTTGTGTGAGTGGGACATTCCCTATTTTATCATTAATATAAATCTAATCCAACAGAGCACGCAAATTAGTTTTTAACCATACATCCGTTAATATACTTTGAAAAAAATCGCAAAACAAGTATTATGTTCTGGCTACCGTCCGTAAATAATGAAACATCTGAAAAAATACACGTTCCTAACATCGAGGTTCCCGTGGCCTAGTGGCTAATAGCACACCCGTCCGGCAAACAAGAGCTGTTAGGTCAGATATTTAGTTACGTCGGGAATACCAGGAATTTACCAATTTTAATTATGTTTAAATCTATTTATTATTTTTTTTTAACCTTGATATAATTCTACGTTCTCTCATATTTCAACGTATTCAACATTAATTATTAAAAATTACATCCAATTTCTAATAATTATGAAATACAAATAAAGAGTTGCCCTAAACAACAGTGTTTATTTTATTTTTCATAGCTTACTGGATCTTTTATTCTCAATATCAGCTTAGCCCTTGTATTCCATACCATACCTCTAGGAAAAGGAATTTCTAATACGTAATATAATTATACGCCAATCTACACAGAAACAACAATCTTTTACCAAATTATATCCTACAAAACCCAAAAATTCATCCCGACGTGGCTATATATCCTTTGTGCGTACATATTTCGCAAACATCCAATAGAACTTCCTCTTTTACTGCGTTCATTTTCAATCGGGAGCTTACCATTGAGGTTAATCAAAACTCCGGCATCAAAGAACCTGCCGTTTTACATAACCAATTGCTCAGCTGGGAGGCTGATCAAGCTTTCGAATACAGTGGAAGTGGCGAAGAAACGAAACGCGAATAACAGATGATGAAATAAACGAAAACTGCATGCCTACTTTGATCTCGTTGTACCTCCGTAGTTTCGAAATTGTATTTGTCGAATATGGAAGAATAAAGAAACACTCATGTACAGTCAATATTTAATACATGAAAAGACCTCCACCGGCTTTTCCAGCTTTGATTAAGGTAGATAGAGGAAGGTATAGAAATACAAATAAATGGAAGAAAATAGACGCAGGTCCACAAAGGAGCCGAAGTACACAATGTCCTGTAAGTGTTTAATTAGTTACCAGTAATTACCAACATGACTCTATTTTTATTTACCCGATTATTATGATTACTGCAACTTATAATTATGCATCGTATTAATTCTCATCAACTACTACTTCCAAGGACAAGTTTACACCTTCAAACATTAACCTGACTAAAACCAATCGCACAGCTACAGCGACAATTGCAACATCTTAAGGATGAGTTAACAAAACCCACAGAGCTGGGAGATAGAGAGCTGTTTGAAATAAATAAAATTTCATTTATTCGGCCATATTTAAAAATTGGTTTCGCTCTTTTGATTTGAATATTTGCAGGTACTACGGCAATCCACTGCATATACGTGGAAAGCTGACATTTCGAGAAAATTTGAAAATTACTCAGTCCAATGTAGAATTAACAGGCATTTATCTGGCCAATTTTATTAAATTGTGGAATATTGCAGCCATACGCCCGTATTCCCTACTCGAGACGCTGCTCAAGCAACTCTTACGTAACTAGAACTTATCGGTGATATCTGATATCTGCCCAAGTAAGCGTTGTGTTTTATAAACCAAACTTCGGGTAATCTCGTGAGAGGCCGGGCTTAAGCACGCGTTTTAGGGAATTTTAATGAGCGTCTTCCCTGAAGGTACTTTTTGGCTCGAAGTTGTTTTGACATAAGAACCTCAATTTTTTATAGAACTTTCGAGCAAGTTGTGTGGTTTTATTGCTGTTGTAGAACTAGAGGGTTTTTTTTGGAATTTTAATAAAAGATACGTAGTGCTACATGGAATGAGAAAAAAAGTCACAGGGTTTTCTGCTCGCAAGTTGTGTATGATTATGGTGTGCAATTTATTATTTAAATATTGATAATTATTTTAAATAACGATATATATATTTATATAATAAATGTTGATAAAGAAGCTGTGTTTTTACTTAAAAAAATGAATAAGGAAAGGTATGGGAATAATACAACAGAATAATTGTAAATAGTAACTCCATGTGTTCATTTCTTTATCAAGTTATCTCAACACAACGAGCGAAACCCTCAGATTTATTAAATCCTTATAACATAATAATAATAATAATAAACTTTATTGCCCAACAGATTTACAAAACAATCCAATGACAGGACAAAATAAAAAAAAAAGAAACATAACATGTAATATTACACAAAATCTTAGCTTTGTAAAGTGTTGTGCAACGAAATGTCTTTAAAAATTCAATCTTCGCAGAACATCAGGAATACTCCGCACATCTATTGATTCATGTGTAATATTATATCTAAAATGTTCACCTTCCGTTAAACCGATATTACACAAGCTTCCTGTTGGACATATGATTATTATATCATAATTCTTCATTGTCTGCAACAAATATGGTCGAATAACATTTTACAGCAATTGCATGTTTTATTGTAATAATACCTGTCTGTAAAACTGGAATAAGGATTCTTGCAGAACAAACCTTTTCTATTACGGAACACTTCTTCATTATCACCACCAGGATTTGTGCGTAGAATCTATACAGCCAGAAAATTTGGAAAATGTGCAATAATGTTAGCGAAATTCTCTTGCGTATAAATTTTCAAGGTAACCCAAGCACCTCACCGCGGGGCCAAGATCGGTTTTTTGTAACTCATTACGTGATATTGTTGAGGAAGGATTATTAATATTTGAGTTGATGTTGGGGCTATTTCCTCCGTTTGTTGGATTTTTAGAATCCGACGTTTCAGAGTAGCCCTGATAAGGGGTGTTTCTTGCCAAACACATAGTTTTTAAGCAAATACAAAAAAACAAAAACATGTTTGACAAACGACGTTAGATGAGAACTACAATAAGAACAACAAACACAACCAGGTCGAAATTGACAAAGACCAAGCCGGACAATGTGAATCAACAAAGGAAGAATTGTATATACCAAACTCCTTGTGAACGTGGACGTCCACATATAGGAGAAACTAGCAGACCCCCACAAGTGAGAATCAAAGAGTACAAGAAAATGGTTCGCCTAGAGGCAACTAATAAATCCAACTAGACACAACACGTTTGAGAAGAAGATCACAGAATTAATCGATTCTGGAAAAAGAAGACCATCAATCCAGAAGGCTGTTGAAACAAACGGCATACATGGCTATAACACCAAATGCCATTAGCATCCAGAACGCGGAATTAAAAGAGGTCTGGCTCCCGCTGATTCGCGAGAACATTGCCACCTCAACAACAGCCGCATTAAGGAATAGGACAGACTAAAAGACAGCTTCTGCGCAATCCAGCCTGCGCGCGCGGAAAGAATGACTACTGCACACCTACTTCTGCGCAGCTTGGTGGACAACCGCGGGTGATAGTGTGAGATATATATACTTGCGAGAAAAACTATGAGTTTGGCTTCATTTGTCCAACGTGTTTTTAATTTTTTGTATTTGCTTAAGAACTATGAGTTTGGCGAGAAACACCCCTTATCAGGGCTACCCCAAAGACGACAGAAGATTGTCTGCTGAAACGTCGGATTCTAAAAATTCAACAAACAGAGGAAATAACCCCAACATCAACTCAAACATCGGCTCTTTGGTTGCTTAAGCAATGATTGCATACTTAAGGTTGGCAAACAGGTCAACTACTAGCGGAAGCACCTCGAGCACGAACTATCAATACGAGCATTATTAAAAGCAAAATTAGGAAAAAGAACAAACAAAAAAAAATCTATAACTTGATAGTACTGCCAGTAAATATGTATAAAAAATATGAAATATGTGCTCATCTACACTTTCTACATTCGGAACTTTTAAAGAACATAGGCAAAATCGTGCAGAAGTTTATAACCAAAATTAAGGGCAGTCCAATAACATAAAAATTTTTAATGCAAAAAATTTGTAAGGTAACCCTCGATTTACATAATAGCTTGGTTACCCCAAAAAGGCGTGACTGAAATCATGCAATTCGAACCGACGTTTACATTTGTCTGGCCCGACCGTGTTAAAGTGAAATTAAAGGCTGTACAAATAGTTCTTCCGCTTTTCTCCAACCGTATTAAATCGAATTCATGCAAATCGAATGCCGTGTAAATTGAGAGTTACCTGCATACTATACTGTGTAAACAGGAAATAACGTACGAATAAATCATGTACTTTATAGTAAATATTGAATTCACATTCGTGAAGAAGTTCTACACAATAATGATTGATATCATTTTACAAAATTTTAGTCCTCAAATCGCTGTATGGTACGAAACCATTACACAAACTAGGCCTAGGCAGCCATTAGTATTGCATTGCTGCTTTTAGTATTACGTAAAGATTTTTTTGGCAGATACAACTTTCATCAAAGCATGTAAGCTTTCACGAGCGGTATATAGTGTAGGGACAGGTTCCGGACTGATGCACCATGGTCTAATGGAAGTTCTTTCGGAAGAAGTTGTACTAGGCCACAGCCTATCAGCCCGGAAGCTGTCTCTACAGATACGACTTTGTCGTAATAAGGCAAAATGGGTTTTAGTACAACATAAGTAACGTGATTTAATAACAGTCACATAAAATGTTATTGCAGAACTGTTGTTTGTGCGTGGACTGTATTTTTTTGTTTTGTTGTGTTTTGCGAATGAGTTTAACACCTTACTATGCCTATTTGTTATGTAAAACTACATTGGTGCTTGTTTTGTCGGAGGCTGTTTCGACGGGGGCTGTTTTGACGGGGCCTGTTTTGTCGGGGCTGTTTTGTCAAGGGTTGTCTTGTCGGGGATATATTGTCGGGTCACCGTTACACCATAAAAGCATAGAATTCAGTTATTCCATAAAATAACTGCCTGGTTAAAATAAAATAAATAGACGTAGTTCTATGGCACAATATACGCCATTGACTTCGATTTTTTCCATGGACCTCCTCTTCATTAAATTCCTATTACGCATTTAAAATGAATCGGTTTTAAGCAGTTAGCGCAAAGTACATAACTCCCTGAGCGCGGGCTTCTAAAGAAATTATATTTTTTGTTTTCTTCGCGGCTTTCCCCACCAGCTTGCTTTTTATTTTCAAATTTATGAAACAACCACTTATTTCATTTGTGTCAAAATTAATTCAAATGGAAAATCGGTACCTTTTAGAACATTGTCCCTAAACTAAAAATAAGTAGCGTTTTCCATTGTAGCCTACCGTAATCTCATCTGTTTTTAATAAATTTTATTAGATAAGTTTTGCACTGTCCTCCTTTTCAATGTTAGGCTATTATGTATATGATCCTTCTTCATATGTTCTGTCCGTTTTTAGTTCTGTCGTCTTCGTATCAAGCAGTACATGCTTGCCTTTAAATATTTTTAAATAAAATGGCTTAAAACGAACTGTAACAAAAATATTACAAAGTATGCAAGATTGTCGTTATTGCATGCGTAATTTAGAGGGCCACTTATTAGAAGTTGGTATACTGAATTATAAGCAAAGCCATAATATTCTCTATTATGTCCAAAGTTCTGAGTTTACGGGAAGTACGGGAATTTCGCATGTAATAGTTTGGGTCCTCTAATACCCATTCAAGTACTATAATACTCCACTTGCGTATATTAATAGATAATTTACCTCGGTATAGTAGGAAAGTAATTTATTTCAATTTTCACTTGCACGTATGCAGCAATTTTCCCATTTTCCTACGCGTTTAAACCTACTAACAATAGGTCATTTTCTCTTACGACTATAGTAATTGCGCGAAAACAACTTGGAAAATTCGCTCGACACGTATACATAATTATAACTTCGCAGAAAAGTTTTTCAGCGTCGTATTTACTACGTTTCATTGGTAGATTATTTTTCTTTACAGTGTTAAGCTAGGGGCTTGTATTTACTTTATACATTGCGATAACAATGCTAGCGCAAAAACAAAAGATTACGTAAACATCTTTATAGGAAGGTATGGAGGTAATTTATTCTTCGAACAAGGAAAGACTTCTACGATAATATAGAGAATCGTTTTAAAATTTCACACAACTGCGGACTATTGAAACGAACTTTTCGAACTCCGGCACGCGTAATTTCAGGGCCATTATTGGAGCATCATAAAGCCGCTTATTCCACAACCATATCGTGCACAACATCAATTTAGTTTGAATATTTAATGCGGTATCTATAAAACTGAAACGTCGATCCATATTTTTATAAAGGCACTCTTACATATTGAACTCTTGCACGGTCTGTTAGAAGAATTTTTAAACAATTTAGAATTGGGAGCGAGGGCTCTCTTCTTTTTCCAATAAGACGGTCTTCCTACACGTAATTCGTTGCAAATCGCAGAAACTTCAACTAAAATCTGTAGATAGACGGATTGGAACCCATTAGCTGACTGGTGCCGGCGTAGTCTTCCGAGCTATCATTCATTTCTTCTTAGGGGGATTTTTAAAGGAAACCATATATAAACAGCAATATAGAAACGCAGAAGACTTGCAGAACTCAATTGGAGAAACCGCAAGAAATAAAGATAAACATCTGTGAGAGTAATCGGTCAATTCTGTACTATGGAGGACAACTTATATTTTTATTTTCTTACATTTCTATTTAGAAAACTGTAAATACAGTGCATTTTGTCAGATAAAAGTATACTTACATCATATACGCCAGGTTCAAATTTGGATTTCGGAGTTTCTGTGGCCAGCAACACGTACTCAGTAGGCGAGCGTCGCCATTGCAATTGTATTCAGTATTAGTTTCGGCTTTCTGATTTAAAAAAAAATACGCTACACCATTTTTTTGAAATCAGAAAGCCGCAAAACCACCCCTGCGTCCGTTCTAGGAATGCAATAAAAGCGAATTCGCCTAACAACTGATTTAAAACAGTCACTCGCGTTAATAACATGAACAACTATTCCGTAGCGAATTCCCTCCATTCATTTCGTCAAAGAACGCTAATTTCTTGCGAACTTTTCCGCAGCCCCACAGCAATCATTCAGTTATGACATCCTAATTGCAGGCACAGTCGTTGCTCTGAAAGGCCAGGCAAATGTTTCGGAGTCAACGTGACTGTGTTCGCAAATGCGAACTTGAGGGTAACGAGCTTTTGTTTTACGGAGCTCGTCCTCTGCGATCGGGGAGGCGCAAAGGAAGAAAAAGAAAGAGATAGTTAGAACGCGGACGAAATAAAATGACATAACGAGTGAAGAGAACACGATGAAAAAAACCTTTATATTTGTACGTCGAGTCGAAAAGAACTGCCTGATGATCAAAGTGAACGGATTGTATTGTTTTATTTCCGTTAGCCTGAAACTCTTCGGCTGGCACCGGTATTCCTGTACCGATGCTGACTCTTCATCTTTGTCTATCTCGTACATACGTACAACTTTCACTTTGCGTTTTTACGTATATATCGAATCTCACATATGCGTTCCATAGCTGGCTTCATTTTATGGCGAAATTTTATCCGTGGAAGTTACCTCGGTACCGGTTCCCTATATTCTCCTCGAATTTGCATAAATGAATATTTTCGGTACATGTGCATGTACGCCGCTTTAGTTAGTTACTTGTGTTCGTCCGACGTGCGTGAGCAAACGCACACATGCGAAATGTTGGCATTTACACGAATAATTTTTAAGCATGTCGAAACTCTTTCATTGAAGCATCATGTCATAAAAAATTTGAGCAACGTCGCTTTTTATTTTTAAAATGCGCATAAATGTATACGATATCACTGAGCTGATATCGTGTTTTCGTATCTCGTTTTAGATCATTTTTATGATTGAAATCTTCAGACATACAGAGTGTGCAAACCTTCCGGAATTGGGCGTATTATGCAAATGATGAGGTCAAAAACAGGGAATGTATAAAGCATTTTTCAATAATATTTGATTTGTATACAGGATGAGGGAGAAGTGGCGAATCAGGCACTTACTTAATTATTTTAAAGTTAAAGTATCAATAATAATTTCGTTAAAAATTTAAATTTGTTGATCTAACTTAGTATTTAAGATTAGAACCGCTTGTAAAAAAAAAATCAATATTTTGGTATCTCATTAGTCCTGACCATAGAGGGCAATCGACACATTATCAAATATTTCGTTTTTTCTAGTTTTATTTAGGATAATTCTTGTTTTTTTGGATCGAATTATTATATTTAGTTGTTATAGAAAATAAAAGTTGCTGTATTCAAAAAGTCTAACTTCTCGTACTTTGTACCTAGTCAACCCTGCAACCTATAAAATTTACACGTTTGTTTGTTTTGCTAATTAACCCCTTATTGCATTATCATCAAAAATCATCGAAAAATATTGCTTCCTACCAAAGAATTTTATTATATTATTTCTTTAACTCAAAAAATTATTAGACACTAATATCAACAAGATTTGATATTTGAAATAACAAAATATGTTTGAACCAAAGAAATTGATAGCAACAAAATCACTGAAACAAGAAATCTAATTATTTCACTTTAAGAAATTGAGTTTTTTAATGAAAAAAAAACGTCACATTCTTAACCAAAGGAATGATCTTTACACTAAAAAAAGAAAATGGCATCTTCAAGCAAATGCATTAATATTTTTAAATAAAAGATGCAGTTTCTTTCTGTAAACAATTTTGAATGAAGCCAAGCGTATCTCCCGATGCCATCTAGTGCTAAGAGATACAACCGCCTACCTTCCAGAGGAGATACACCTGGCTCGTCGTCCTTGAAGGGGGGTGCAATTTTCTTTGACTTCAAGAAATATTTTTTTACATCTGATGTCAAACTTTGATACAAAAAAAATTCAAAAAAATATTCTTTATTGCTTTCACTTAAGGAAGTAACGCCAAAAATATATTTCTTTCATTCAAACAATCCTTTTTTCTGTGTGGGTTCATCATAATGATTAAAATATGTTCATCGTTAAAACAAAATTATTTCCTTCCTTCCTGGATCAATTCTTTTATTGAAAACATTTCTAAAATTTAAACAACACTCCGAGGTCTGTGTGATAATGTTATTTATAGATGTAGTATACGGATTAATGATTATAATTTATTAGAAAATGATATGATGCCATATATCTTCGAAATTTTATTTCATTTGACACTTCAAAAATTAAGAAATTTTGTAAACGAATAGTTCTGTCGTTATAAGTTTCTCCTAAATACATTTAGTTAAGATACTATTCATATATGTCGTCAGAAATAAATTTAACATGATATTAACTAAATTACCTCTATATATGTACATACAGGTAATAGTTGTACAACATTTACGTTGAACACACATAACAAACGTATTTTCCCATTAGCAACCAGCTTACGGTTCGCAAATTAAACTTCTGGCATACTGCAAAACTGAAAACCTAGCAGCATTGCAAACATTTGGCATTGCAGAACTGAAAGTTTGATACGAGGAAGCCCGGTACAAAGCCGAATAAATTTGCATACAAGCATAACATATAGAGTTACCTATGTTGTTACAATCACAAACAGAATTCAATAAATTACATTTATGACATTCTATCGGGATAGTTTCGATTAATTAAAGCATGCGAGCGCTCACTTCATAAGGGATTGTTTAATTAATTAATTACATTGTTGATTAGCTGGTGGAAAGGTATTGAACAAGCATGCTGAATCGAAATCGTTTCGAGATTGTACTTTCATCAGCAATGTGATTTCGATTTTGATTAATTGTTCAACTGTTTTGAAAATGTTTAGTAGTTCTAATTGAATACTTACTAACAGCAAATAAAAACTTTAATAAGAAGATGTACTACCATTAACAACGAATACGGTGCAGTAACACTGTATGAAAAGAAAATCAATCGAATTTTAAATTACGCTCGTTATTCTTACAGACAACAATAAAAAAAGAGATCTGCGCAGATATACGTAGATACTTGCATGTATGTACATACGTGTCTGTATCTACGCGAACGCAATTTACTGTTTATTATCTTTGCGCTGGAAACTAATAGCATCGAACAAAGTGATACTTGTTGTTTTTTATTGCTCGTAAACTAGATTATAAAGCGTAAAAATACCGGAGCACTAATCCCGAACACGCATATCTCCCCGTAATATGTGAATTTCCTGTGCGACAGCCATTCGAAGCTTAATTTCCTGCCCAGCTCGCGCACTAAACGATAAAGCGATCGACTGCCTACACTCCGCTTTTTTCGCCAGACGCAAAAATAAAGAAAGGGGCGCAGCGGTGAATCCGTTCTTCCTGCCAGACAATTTATCGTTTTACAATTACAGTTTTAGGAGATTACTTGCACTTCGTACTGTTACATTGCTCGGTACGCTACTGCTACATATAAAACCGCCAAATCCGCTGAGTTTACGATGAAACGTAAAAAATGCACCTATTGCGACGTATATACAAGATGAATCAACGATTTGGCAACGTTCATTCATTTAGTTGTTAACCATAGGATTCAAGACTGCCATGAAATGTAATGAACTGAAGAAATACTCTCAGATTTGATGGCCTCAATATTCTAGGAAGTCTACGAGAGAATCGAACATTCTGTATACAGTTTGGTTAGCTCTGAACAATGAGCTTTAATTTCATCATCGCTCAAAAAATTGTAATTTAGCAAAGAAGCCAAATCATCAATCGTCGGCTTCAAACAATTCAAAGTCATCTCTAATCGAATTCAGATAATCACATAATGCAGAATACAATATAATGACTGTATCTAAACCAATTTTCGGCGTTTGCAACTTTTTACGCATTTGATTGAATCTGTTTAGAACTTTTGACCAAAAGCAGACCGTTATAGCTGTTTCAATTTGGCTTAATTTGTGACTAAAGCCTTACAAGCTTCCGTGCGAGCACTTCAGCGTGGCAATGTTTTCATTATTGGCTTTGCATTTACTTTTGACATGAAAATTTCGTATCAACCTGTAGAGAAAAAGAAGTGATAGACCTGCTGCTGACTAGGTTTAGGGAATACGCAGCACGTAGCCAATGGATTGAGTTCCCGTACTCTGGCTTGCAGACCCATATTGCCAGCGTTGTTATAACTCCGTCAAGTCCCGTTTTGACCAGGAAGGTACAAAGACCATCAACAAGTTATTGGCTTGTGTGACCTGTATTCGCCAAAAATATCGGGAATCGTTCCACTGGAGACCCAATTTTATTGACGTACCTCAAAACTAATATCTAATAAGTGTTGAGTCAGTGATTATCGTATAATATTTAACATTGTTTATTTCGTCTCCAATTATAGCCTGTACTTGTAGTGCCAGTTAACTTGCGCTCCTCAAATTTTGGCGGCCAAAGAGCGAGCTTTGTTTGTTCGTTGGTTAATCCACCGCCGCAAGCATGAACGACATTTTTTAATCGGGCGATCCACTAATCGAGCAATAACAACTACAAAATTTAATTAGAAAGCGCACACGAATGATAAAAGAGGGTCACTATTGTATTTTCCCTATATTGTGATAGGGTCGCAACAAAATCTCATGCGACCAAGCTGCGCAGAATGAGTGACGTATTCGCTTCTTATCTCTATCAAATCTTATGCGTTTATGTAATCCCATGAAGGATCCCTGGAGGTGCACTGAGTTCATTATTGTAGATAAATTTAGAAGATAGGAAAGTTGAAGAGAAGATCCAACATTTTCTCACAAATTAGAGAAGAAGAATTTGCGAGAAATATGAACCTTTTCTTCAACTTTTCCTACTTAACCATTACTTCACACAGAGTCCCCGTAGGTTATTTGAATTTGGAAGATGCATCTATTATAAAAATAAAACAACCCACGACAATCGGAAGTATTTAGGAGTGAAGATAGATGATTTTCTAAGATTGTTCATTCAAATTTCTATTAAAAGAAAAGAGCTTTTGTGAATTCTTGAAATTCAAATTTTAATTACGCAATTGTAAGTAAAAGTAGTATATAATATCGGTTTCAACATATTTTCAAATTCTTTGTTTATAATGAACGTGCAAGTTCTGTATATTCAATAAAAAGGGATTTAACACTGTGACCTTACCCTCTGTATACAAAATCAATTTTTCACAGAAATCTAAGTTATTTATAAGTACATGGTTAAACGTATCTCGAATAGCTACTCGCAGATAATTAATTTGATTATCCCTCTAAATCTGGGTCGGTAACTATTAACGAAATAGCGATAATTGAAAAATAAAATAATTTAGAGGAAGCTATCGGCATCATCGAATATTTAAGACGGTTAATTGATGTAATTCCGCAATTTTATGATTTTTTTCCAATTGTGTAGGTAAGTACATTGTAAATTATAACTACCTCGTTATTATGTGTAACGTACAAATTGGAGAATTATAAATGAGTAATGTATTGATATAATGCCGAGGTTTCGTTTTATCATCCTACGGTACTATTCTGCTCCTGTTCCTAAATAATTAGTTACTACCATAAATCTGTTCTATTCAAATGCTGGCAGAATCCTAATGTATTGTTTTATTGAACTGTGTTTTGATTTGATTCTAAATCCTTGTCCGGACTCGTACGAACCAGCCCGGAGAACCGGGCCGGCTCCCGCTGCTGCATAGATGGCGCCACCGAATGCCGATGTCGATAGGAATTTATGGTCGCGCATTCTTCTACATTGAGCGGATAAGTTGCTGATGGTTATTAGAGTAACATTTTTCTATTATTAAATTCTTGGTCGTTCCCGACGTACTTATTCTTCTTCTCTGTAGCTCGTCAAGGGACCGCATGGACTTTGAATAAATCTTGCAGTGGAGATCAGTGATTTTAGTCATTTGCATTTAAATTTCCCCGCAAAAATATACGTCACGGAATGTTTTCATTTCGTACTAAAATTTAAAATAATATTCTAACGTTTTAAGAGACTTTTATATTTAACAAAAATTAAATTATAGAAAAATCATTGTTTCTGATAGGGATTCCTTTACGGAAAGGGTTCTCCTTGGAATTATCCCGCAATATTCAGATTTACATATTTTGTTAAAATTACGGTCCTGTTTAGGTGTCCCAGCGTCAATAGACCAAATTCACTGTGAAGACACCCGCAAATAAACCATTTTTAAGTTGTAAACAAAGACAAAAATTAGGGTGACAACTTTCAATGACGGGCCTGACAATCTAAAATCATTCCTGGGGTCGCAGCAACCCTCACCCTTAAAATTTGAATATGGAAGATGAGTCTTGTGAGCACTCATTGTAAAGGTTTTTTTAATTCTCTTTACGCCAACATGTACCAAAAGTCATTTTTTTTAATCAGTAAGCAAAAAGTGCATTTTACTTTGGATTTTACTTTATTAAATGTTCAAAATGATGACCATTAAACCTCCATACAATAGTACAATCTTGCTTCAAATGCTCTCCTGGCATTTCGCAACATTTCCGGAGTTATTCGTTGGCATTCTTCAACAATTTTTTGGCGCAACTCTTGTAAGGAGCCTTAAACTTAAGATGCCCCCAGAAAAAAAAATCAAGTGATGTAAGATCCGGCGATCTGGCATGCCATTCTATAGGACCCCTTCGACCAATCCAACGATGGCGAAAGTGATGATCCAGAAATTGTCGTACTCCGGCAACGTAATGTGGAGGCGCTCCATCTTGCTGAGATACTATCTCATTCTCCAACAAATCTGGATCTTGCTCCAATTTTTCTGTGATCAAAGGATTGATTGTATCGTCCAGCATGTTCAAATATCTTTGACTATTTAAAGTCCCATCTATGAGATGATCGCCAAAGATACCAAGCTATACATTAGGTTTCTATGGCCGTTCTGTATGTGTTTCCCGCGTCTAATGGGGATTGGTGTCACTCCAATATCTGCAGTAGTGACGATTCACTTCACCGTTCAATGAAAAAGATTCGTCCGAAAAACAGATAGTAGAAAACAATTAGTTTCGATTATTCAATTGATACACAACTCTTATCCAGGTATATTTTTAAGGCCACGTTTAATCCGTTCGGTCCGTACGGCCGCGAAGTCTTTTTTCAACTCACATTGTATGTACTGCAAGTTGTAAAACTTCACTACTCTTCACTACCCACTCCAACACATAATAGAAATAAAAGAATATAAGCATCCTATGGATTAAGTAAAGCAAAAGAAATACTTATTTTTTGGTACTGTAACATTTCGTTCAACATCTACGTGAACGCCGCGTGCTCGGCTTCGCAATCCAAATAAAATTTTACTCTATTAAGATATTCCGAGAAACGCTCCATTTAGATATTGCTACATGGTCTCTGTCAATATTATCTTTTTCATGCACTTTCACGGATACGAAGTAGCCTTATTTGCGTTACTTACGATATTCATATCCTGCCATTTCAAGCTTACGACAAACATCAAAGACATTTTTAAATGTACATACATATACTTCTTTATCCCATCAGCAATATTGCAATGTCAGCCGTCTTTGTGGTGCTGTCGCAGCGCGCGGGCACAAGAGAGACAAAAGTTCGACGACGCAATTGTGACAGAGATTTTGTAATAAATGATTCAAGTTTTTCTCTTTTGGCGGTCGGGAAACAAGACCAAGAACGTCGGGACCGTCGGCGGTTTAATATTTCAAAAGTAAATCTGAGAGTGAGATTGATATTCATGAATATCAAAAGGGAAGATTCCTTTCATCTGACCGCTTTGTTTATCTATTTTATCAAAAAATTTCCAATATACGACGAGGCCCACGTCCCGGTTTCACGCAGACCGAAAATGTTTGATCTGGTTCTCTTTATGTTCCGCAAGAATGGAAATTTAATCAGAACCCCCCTTTTCTTTTCTCTTTTTCTTCAGTTTTTTTCGATTTCCCGCGCGAAATTTTATCAAGATGTAGTACATGCTCGACGAAACATTCTTTGTACTTTAAACTTTTTGGCATTGTATTTATGAAAAGTATAATCGATTGTATTGAACATTTCGAGAATATTACGCCGTATCTTTCTTCTCAATAACCTACATGCCGGATGAAACATGGCAAATAGGCGCTTGTAATTTTTAATTAAATTTTCATAAATAAAATAAGGATAAATAAATACATCAATAAAGCACAAAGGATCAAAACAATGGGCGTACGTAGAAATAATCCCTACCTGAAACACTGAACATATAGAAATCACTTCTGCACGAGCAGCAATCAATCACAGTAACATAGGCGAATAATACGATGACGTTGAAATATGTACACAGTTTGCACAATTTGTTTTAGAAGCTGCATATACCTGTCACTATAAATTTGAAGTGCCAAGCCGTTTGGTGCCAAGAAGGGAATAAAATGGAGACTGCTGGAATGATAAAATTGTACCTGTTGAGACGCTTGACTGTTTTAAACAGAAAAATCATGCTGGAAGACGCAAAAGTCTAAAACATCAAGTCCCACACGGAATATATTGGCAAAATTTCAAGTCAATAAGGATATCAGAGTTGACTGTCTGGCTTCTACGCTGTTTAATTCTTAAGTACTATAGGGACTATTTTGGTGCCCCAAGCACTAATTTTTCCTTCGTATCCTTTAAACTCACAATTATTTGTGTTTAAATATTCTTCTGTAAGATTAATGCGTTCAATATGGCACTGTTCAATATTATCAACTTTTAGCCATTTTTGAGAAAACTTCACGCAACTTCACAGTTCGACGGTTTGAACTGTGAAGTTGCGTTGGACATCTTTATAAGGAGTGAATCACAACCAGTAGCGTATCTAGGCTATGGCAAGCATGACACGTGCCATGAGTAGCTTTTGGCGCACTCGTGTCAATGTATTGAAATTAATAATTTTTTATTTTAATTTAACTCTAAACAACCAAATGTTGCAATTAACATAAAAAAATTGAACAACAGAAACGTTATAATATGTAAGATATTATGGATGAAAACATTTGTTTCGTGATATTTCGTTACTCTTGTTTAACTTTATATGGGACGCAATTTAAATTCTTGCTGCGGGTACTATTTTATGTAGATACGCCACTGATCACAGTTGTGCTTTATATAAAGCACCCGAGAGATTCTGCTCAATCATTTATTCTGGAATCGTTGTCCTCACAGTTTCGTTTGTGATTTTACATACTTTTACTAGCCGCGCTAGAAGAATCGTTCAAAAGGATTCAAAGAGAATCTTCTGTTTGTCTAGAATAGAAACTATGAAAAGTAGAGATTAAAAATTATAGAAACAACATGAAAGAATGAAAAATTGAAATTTATTAGTAGAAAATAAAAAGGAAGATAAAGATGCTAGTTTAAGGTACTGTTAGACGTTCACTAACAGAGGAACGCCGGTAACCTGAAAATTCCTATTTCGACGAAGTTCCAGGAATTTTTTTGTCCGATTTTGAGGCACAGCTCCTTCCAAAAATTTTCGGGTTTTTTTTTTTTATAAACTGCGAGCGGATATTCCTTTTTTTATTTATGGAAAACAAAGTACCTTTTACATAGAAAATAGTGATAACAAATTTAGACAGATAGTAACTTGGCCGGGTTTTGAAATGATTTGCGGTGAGCTTTTCAAACGTCGAAGAAAAAATACACACATTTCGGGGTCTAAACAATAATTGCGTAACTCGATGTTCAAACGTATTCATGAATTCCTTTATTAGCAAAAATAATACCGAAAGTAAACGTCCGCCTACAGAAATAGCTGGTACAATTGTGTAACTACGTATGCTGGAATGCAGAGATTACAACACCTGCAACAGTTTTCTGGACCTTTATTGCTAAAGTACGGCTGGAGTGTATTTCTAGATTAAATCCACTCTCGTCAGCGCTGTATACGTTGCTCCCGCCGATACTAGTGATACAGGGTTTTGACTTCCTTCATAAAACTGCTTAACGGTCCTCCGTGTTTCCCGTGGCGGTACGTACAGAACGAGTAATACATTTTGCTATTTCGCGTAAATACAATATTGTGTAGTTTCTTGAAACGCAATATACTAATGTCCTGCTTTAAACGTTTCGCGTTCAGATTCTTGTTTAGCTTCTAAAGCCCACCGTCGAAGATCAATATCATGAATTATTTTTTCCATCGTCAATGCTAGTACGGAACTTTTAAGCACGGATTTTGTAAAGAATCGAATAGACATCGCCTTTCTTCTCATCTTAAAATTATTTTTCCCATTAACACGCACCAATAATAAGTAGTTAGTCGACCACACCATGACCAAATAGCTTATGACATAGAGTACTACAAGGAGGAACAGGAAGTAAAAGATCTGAGACAGTGGAAGTGCCCATGAAGCACTGACTTGCAAGGAAGTTCTATTTGGATACTAAATTTGAAGAAATAAATTAATTAGAGTGTTACAGTTGCAGATGCTGAAGGCAAATTGAAACAGTTGATAAGCTATCCTTCCTGAAATTAACTTTGTGATGACATTTCCAATGATTTGGCAATGATCATCTATGGCAAGAATCTTGACGTCCATTGTGTGGGCATTTTCGAGAGCGTGCAGTGGAAGTTAATTTATTTTTTTTATCTCGTTTAGTCCAGAGCTAAGTTTTTGGCAGGACAATTAAATATAAACTTATTGCAATCACAGCAGGGAATCGGCCATGCCACTGCGCCCGCCCTCCGCTGGTCTACGTGTCGCCGTGTCACCGGACTTGAAAAAGCAGCTTTTTAAGGAGTTTGCTGGAATAGTGATTCTTTAAAAAAAATTACAATGCATCCCGCAAAAGATGAGATACACGTCACTACACTTGCGTCTCTCGCTCCTTACTGGCAAACACCACGGTTATTAAACTCTTTCACTGTACGTTTTATAAAAGGCGACAACGTCTAGCCTCTGTAGTTCCTCGTTTGCTCGGTAACTAGGCTCGAAGAGCGGATCTTCAGACGGACAAGTGCACACGATACGTCCGATCCCCGTGATTTCATCATCACGCTTCACGAACACTCGACTTAATTTGATAATGTTACATCTAAAAGGTTCTGCGGAGGGAATATGGAGCGAAACCAGAAAAGATCCCGCCGTTTAGATAATGCCCTTTCTCTCAGACCATCGCTTATTACTACCGTCGTACCGCACGGCCACATCAAAACCGCGCTGTGCCAACGTCATCATTGGCCGTTCAACAAATATGTGTTTTCATTACGTTCGTCGCTTTCTCCGGCGGAAATCTAAACTCGATCCTGTGTTTGACACGCGAATGTTCCTTTTAGGGAATTATAACTTTGTTAATTACGGATATGTGTGCGCCTGTGTGTGGTATACGGCGGTCCGCTTGTTACAAATTGCTGATCGTAATAATGGATTTCGTGTATAAGGTTTCAACGTCTACGATCTACATCCCTTTATTCTACCGACATAACCACGATATGAACTATGGTGGGAAATTTTGCTAGCGCAATATATGAACCGGAAATACGTATTACGGATTAACTATTGTGTAGTGCGTTTAAATAGACTCGAAAGCGGTAATTAAATAAGTGCTGATGTTAAAGTGCATTGTATATCTTCTACGTGAAATCTAATACGTTACACTTAAAATCTACCTATTCAATTCTAACAACTACGCCGTTCTATTTACAGTAAATCCTATTCGAACTGTTGCATAATTAATCGACACATGTATGTATAAGTACAACGCAATTATTCTTGGCGACCAAATCTCCCGATTTCGATTTAATTGATCTTGGTTTTGTCAAATTATTTGGACGTCTTTTCTTTTAATTGAATTTGATTAAGTTTATTTTGTACGAGACTTTAGACTTCAACATATTACTTTCGTGTGTGAAACAAGGCGTGGCAGAGCGTCTAACTTATTTTCACGTATTTTCAAGACGCTTTTCTAATTGGAAACTTAGTTTTTAGCATACGAGATCTGTTATTGGCATTTTTTTTTATATATTTTTGTGAACCTTGGGGACCCTTTCTACTACACCTGAACTGTAGTTAATTAGAAACTTTTATATCCATATACGAGGCCTTAGGTGCCTGCTTTGTTTCTTCCAGAGAGATTCATATATTTAAACAAGAGGACGTAGTTTATACCAATTAAATGAATACATTTAGCTCGTTTTTTTTTCCTTTTGCGTATTGAGATTTCCTTAGAATTGACAGATTAACTAACCTCGATCGGTCTTTTTCTAATTTTAGTCTATTCTTTTTTCATGTTCACTCTTCCATATATTGATCCGTGCAGTTCCCCCATGAGATTCCCCTGTATAAATATAGATAATAGGACGGTAGGAAATGAATGCGTTTGTTAACAAAATGTTAGCAGAGTGGGAGATTTCTATTCAATTCATAGTTAAAATGACCAAATTCAGAATATTGTAACCAGTGACAAGTTTGCTTCAATCGACGTACTTTGTTTTACACCTTGCCAGTAGATCGATAAATCTGCTCAATCCGATCGATAATTGATTGGTGATAATTAAGAACGTCGGACTTTTCGTCCCACCAGAGGCGTCGAATACGTGCGAATACATGCGGGCGACGAGTCTGCTGTGAAAGCTTTCAAGGACATAAGCTTACTCACATTAGTAATAGCTTCAGTAGTTTTTTCTTGAGTCTATCATTACCGGTTTTGTGACTTACTGCACCAATTTTAGGAATTTAACAACGTATGGAACAATTTGTTGATATAAATCAAGATATGATACTGCAAAATGTGGAAAAACCTCTCGATTATGTTTTTTATACCATCATTACAGAGAGAGGTCAAATTTACTTTTACGTATTTAATATTCCTTGCATTGCAAAGAGTTTCTTAAACGATAAATTCTTTCTTGTCTGTGCACAAAAAATATCACCATCGAGGAAAACATTCAGGCCGCGTTACTAAGTAAAAGTTTGCTTGGAGTTAGTAAGCTTGCTGATGAAATATGTATTAAGGAAACGTGAGTGGTATTGGCAAAATACATCAAAATACATCGCCTAACGCAAACTGAAATCTATGTATCCTCTCAAGGCCTTCGCTCCGCGTGCTATCGCGGGAGAAATGCATCCATGCCGCTATAAATTTCTATACCACCAATCGTAAATTACACTTTATGAGAAGTTTCCCAAACGATAGCCGTGCTGTTCATGGATTAAATGACGTACGACATTTTTATGTCCAACCTCTAAAACGAAAAAAAAAAAAATTAAAATACAAATTGCGCTAGCTTCCTCCGCAAAATATTTCGCGCGAAGGTTGAACTTTATTACCCAGACACATATTTATACATTCGGAAATTATACATACAGTTCAGAGGAGTATACGCGAATATACGAATTTACTCCCGAAATGTCCGCATAATTTCTTCTTCGTGCGAAATGTTCACATAAAGTTATGATTAAATTTTATTCTGGCGGAGATTTTTTGTTGCACAAATAAAAACCTGCAGTTTTCATTACACACATATCCATCACTTTAAAATATTTTCCTGTAATTAATATATTTTACATTCATATGTTGTGCGTGTAAACTCGTCCTCTTGTTAATATATATTCTAATTCAGGTAAAATTAGGGAAAGAATGAACAAAAAAAAGTTACCAAACAGTGACAACAATGTTTAGTTTTAAATGTTTTAGAAATAATATTCAAAAAAAAACAAATGACAAGACAGAAAATTTGTCTTAATTTGACGACATAGTGCGAAATAAATCGCTCTTAGTAAAACATTATTGCTTTCCATCTGCCTCATTGTAAGACCTTTGCTACCCTCACAAACAAGCAAGTTTTAATTTTACCTTCAATAAATTGATTTTACCCGAAATATTAAAGGTCTCAACCACTACAATTGCACCTGATGCCATCTTGGTGATAGTTTTTGAGTGGGAGCAAAGGTATATAAAGAGTTCACAAAATAATACAAAAAGAGTTAGAAGGGAGTCCGGGAAGAAGACTCCGAGAACCAAACACCGAGGACCAAGGACCCCAGGAAGATCATCAATCTGATGGAACTGGAGGAAGCAGGACAAGGCTCCAGAAAACCCAGGACCTACAAAAAGAGTCTTGTTAGCGAACTCTTCGGAGCATTATCAACAAATATTAAACGCTAGTGAGAGTTTAAGTTCTTAAGTATTGTGTATAGTGTGTAAGTGTAGATATTTATATTAAAGTAAGCTGAATCCACCAAGTGCGTCTTACTTAAGAAAATACCTCACTCTTCCTTCGACAAACAACCGAATTAAAATAGTGTTGGAGCACTCGTTTCTACAGTCCAACAAGCTAAAGTTTTAGCTCCAGCACAACGCTATCCACTGGTCGTGCGAGTCACACAATCATACCTTGTGAATAGCCCAACACGAGGATTGTTTTTTCTTTTCTCCACAACTGACTTTTAAACCCAAAATTAACAAAACCATATAGAAAAATAATTGAAGAGAAAACATAAATTGGGCACTGAGAGATTAATAAAATTGAATCAATTGTACTCACAATTAATGAAAAATTTTAAACCCATAAACCGCCATATTTTTCAGTATACTGCCCATCACGCACGTGCACCAAGACATAATGGAATGAAGGACGAATCACATAATTTCTATGTATAATTCTGCCTTTAAATCGTTAGGATTCCTCTGACATTCATGTAAATCCACGTGTTAGAAGCAAGCGCTGAGTATGCATCGTTCATTTGGTGTCTTATCAAATTGACGGTACTTATCCTGAACGCGATGCTAATTACGTCAGTCTACTTAACAAACATGATTTTGAACTTTGAATTCCTATTAGAACGCTGGCATACATCCAACGGATGTTTTTTATACAAACCGGTCAATGGTCGCATTCAGCAGAAGCATCTGCCCAATTACCGCTATGTATCGCTATATCGGCAGCTGTCGAGAACGTTCTACGCTTCTGCTGGCAGTATCAAAATTTATTCTAAATGAACTCTTAGAAGGTTCTAATAATATCGAAAAAGAAATTTATAAATATGGTTCCATAACTTTCTATGCACCTCTTTGGTTTCGATTATCTCATATATCATATATGTTGCGCTCGTAGATCATAAGCGCCATTTTTCTCGACCTCTCTTGTTTGGGTAGCGGTCTGAAACTTCGCTAGATTCGCTTGATCAATCATTTAATTTGATTGTTCATCTATTAAAACATATCAATATATAATTTAGGCCAGATGATCTAAAGGACCATCTGACCATATCTGACAAGTAAGGTTCAAAGTGATATTTTAAAACGTACGAGCTGCGCTTCACGAAATTAGCAGAGACTCGTGTCTATTCGCCTCATAAGAATGGGTTCGTGTTGCCTACTGGTTTCCCCGAGAGTCGACAAAACACGAGTCTGTCTAGTCTCTGCTAATTTCGTGAAGCACACGGAAGGTGTACTCGTTTCTGCAGGCTTACTAATTACATGAAGGTAATAATACTCTACATGACTTTACACCATCTAGCGTGCATGATGTTCTTCCTGAATGAAACTTCAACAATACGCTAATTGTCTTCAGGACCAGCAAATCTTCTAATCAAAGATGGTTATATGCAATAATGATGGCAAGGACTGCGGCGTAGCATGGCTAATAAACACAAAAGCATCGACAACCTCCGGACCACACAAGTTCAATGTGGTTTCTTGTATCTTCGAAACGGCTGTCCCAGATTACTAAATTAAACTTGTGTGGTGCGGAGGATCACACAAGTTTGCCGATACTTTCATTTTGTTAGCGATATATCATGTAATACATCCAAAAGGTAAATCTTCATAGAGAAGGTCATTGTAGTGAACTATAGTGAGTGTCGTTGTTAATATGAATGACTTCAAATGTTCTAGAGACCAAGAAGTCTTCCTATCGAAGGTAGTTGAAATTAGCCTAAGTTGAATTACATTTGCTGATGAAGGTAGTTAAAGTACATAAATGCCAATAAATATATTCATAAAAATTAAATCTTCAAAATGAACGGGTTTATTTGCAAAATAATAGTTAATCTTCTAAGCCCACATCTTGAATTTTGTTGCCTAGATTTTCTCTGACAAAATTAATAATTCACTAACATCGCAAACAATTGCAAAAACTTTATAAAGTACATCTTTAAGAAGTCTTTAAATTTTAAATATTCAACAAGTTTTAAGTTTAACACATTATCATCTCATTGGAATTTTTTTGATCTGTTGAATAATAATAAATTCAATAATTTTGCCTAATTTTAAAATCGACATTTAATAAGAAATTGATCAGGAAATATGATTTTAAAATATCATACGTATTATACTAAACATCGATATTACAATTTACACGCAATCGTAACATAACATTATAAATTGCAAACAGTGTAATTACAGTTAGTTCAGTTTCAGATAAGCGGAAAGCGTCAAAATAACACGTCAAAACCACATCAGTGTTCGCAAACCTTACAAAGGACCCGCTTTCGCCAAGATATTTTTTGCTATATAACCGTTATTCTTAACGTTTCGTAAAAACGCTTAACGTACGTGCTTTTTTTCATCTTTTATATAACATCCCAATTGGCGCAGGACGTCGAGAGCACCTCCTTTGTAAAAGTATTTTTAATAGACGGATAAAAGCGGCATTTTTCAACATTCTTTCTCATTTTCTCTACGTCAGAGAAAACCTGCCTTTATGAAATCATTTCAACGCACCGGTGCACGAATGATTGCGAAATAAAATTAGACATGTCTCTTCTCGTACTCGTGTCAACAAATTAAACGGATGTCTATGTAGTAAACGAAAGTAGGTATCTTTCAGAGCTTCAGGTAAAAGAAAAATATATATAGACTGTAAAATAAGACCGTAAAATAGTAGAAAAGCGGAAAACTAAATACACAGAAAAAATATGGAAACTAGGATACGATCTGTGGCGCGAACAATTTCCACAAAATAATAAAACAGAAATTATGTTAACGTGTATTGCTTTACTTATAAAGTTTACTACAATAAACATTATATTGCAACAATAGCGCAAGTGTCCTTTTTCAGATATTAATGTAACGAATTTGAGCAGTTATTACATTAGTCCAATAAATTCGTCGGCTCAGTCATAGAAATTAATGGGAGTATTTGCCGCTTGCAAGATGTTACAACGAAAATTGCAAGAATTTGTGGGGTGATTTGGCAAAAAAATCTGTTAGTGCTTCTTAGGTACGAGCTAGGAAGCTTGGAAATTGTTGAAATTGCTGAAATTGGAAATTGTGAATAAAGTTCCATAAAATCTTCGGCGATAAAATTGAGTGTACGGAATGTAAAACCCAGACACCCAATGAATTGTGAATGATTTGAATTTATTGACTTTTAATATCTTTTAAACCGAAGCAATTGATGTAGCAGAATCGTCAGCAATAGATCTCATAGATATTTGAGGACTGTAGGCAACCCTTATCCCGTTAGCTTTATTTATTGCTGTAATTCTTCGATGATCACTAAAGATGGTGATTTTTGCCGGTACGCAGCGGCACAGACCGTACAAATTCGCCCGATATTCGCAAATCAATTCACACGCTTTACCTGCGGAGTATGTACCAATATTACATATATACTTATATACAATAGCATGCAAAGTTGATATATGTATACTGGTTCAGTTGAGTCCAATTGTAAGCGTCCCTCCTAGAGAAGGCAGTAAGAAAAAACATTATATGCGCTTACCTTTCTCTATCGACGGCTGGATGTAGACGAAGGTGTATCATACCGTAAAGAATTGGCACAGAATTGCAACATTAATATTGCTTCCATTCTAGATTCAATTAGCTTTCAGCGACGTAATGAAAATACCTGCTTGTATTTGGAAAATGACCGTTCTACATTTAGTGAAGTAATATTTGCGTATTTAAAATCCTTCATCTCATAGCTTTAGCACTATCGGGCGTGTCACTTATACTCTTGCTTATAACTCGCACTTTCTGCAGATCCTTCCTTTCTGTGATACGTGCTGTCCTATATTATCCGTCAAGTTTTCCAGGGCGCTTTTCATCTTATCGAGAGTGTTAGGTGCTTCCGATATGGGTAACGCACTATTTTGCAATTTTCCAAGAAATTCTCCAACAACAGAGTACTTTTCGCAAATTTCCGCTATATCTGCTTCAATTTAGTGATTCGAAAACAGTTCTTGGCCTATTTTAATAGCTTCAGAATTTTGTAGTTTCAATGTCGAAATAAAAGATTTGATACTCTGAAAGTGTTTACAATAATACGATACTACTGCAAGCCAGGTACTGCATCTAGTTAATACAGGTTCAGGTGGTTGTGGAATTCCTGGACAAAAATTCTTGAATTGGCGAATCCGTTTAGGGGATTTAAGAAACACCTTCTTTGTGTTCGCTATGAATTGGTCTACTCTTGGATAGCTAAATCTGATGGCATCTGCCACAATATGAAACGCATACAGTAAACACGTTACGTGAAGGAGCTGCGGAAAATCTGTTTTTAATAATCTGCCAACTTTAATCGTAGTTGCGGCTCCGTCAGTGACGAATACGCTTGATTGCCTTCGCTGTACACCAACTAAATTAATAGCATCTTTTATCACATGCACTATAGTTCCTGCCTTCGTATTTATAAGACGTTTGCTGCACAAAAGAAATAGTATCGACGGTCCATCAAAGTTTAGAGTACGCACTATGACATGTATTACACTGCCTTTGTTAGCGTTTGTTGTTTCGTCCACTTTTATCCATATTTTCTCATTTTTAATAATATCCTTTATAGCAAATGCCATCGCAGTTGGTTTCTGCTCGGTAATTTCCAAGCAGGAACATATTTTTCCCAAAATGAACACATTGCCTCTTGCTCCACAATGGTTTGTGGGTTATGACAAATACCTGACATGAGTATAAAGTCTATCACGAAAATCCGGTATGGTATATCATTTTTTTACATTTTCTCTGTGTTTCGCTGATTCCACGTGCCGTTTGCATTGTTATTCGTTGTAAACCATAAGGATCGCTTTGCAAGCATCACACTTTACGGAACCGCTATGATATTTTAAAAACGAATACCGATGTATATATTTTTTGATCTCGTGTTGTCGCTTACATGCCATTTTTATAGTACACGGTTGATTTCATCTATACAGTAAAAACGATGCGAGCAAACTAATTTATGTAACATCGGCCGACCTTAGACGATCTGCGCCGCTGCGTGCCAACAAAAATCACCATCCCTAATGATAAAATTTACCTTCAGGAAAAGGACCAGAGTTTCTGAACGAAGTACAATAGCCACATGAATACATCTATTTTTTTGCTGAAATGCCTAGATGCTTGCGTAGCTCTTGCATTTTGCTTACGTAACATTTCCATCTTTCAAACTAAATACGGCTACTTAGTCATTAACTTCGCTAGGAAATGTACAAATTCCAGGCAGGCAGGGATGTCGCCTTACGGTAACATTAAACGGCAAACCCTAGCGTAAGGTTGTATACTTCTCGGATGAACGGGCAATAATTAATTAAATGTCAAAGTTGAACTGTTCGTTCATTCCACCGATCGAAAACATCCGCTATTTCCATCAATTCAAATAAAGCGATTTTCTGCACCTATACCGTATTTGTAAAATTCTATTTTCCGGACCGAAGCATGAAACCGATAACATTGCTACTAGCCAAATACAGCCTTGGACATTTGTCTGGGGCACCCATAAAAGGTTTCATTGTACGTTACCACACCGGGATTACCTGCATTCTACAAGAACTTTTATTTACTAATGCATATTTTATGACGTTGAAATGCCGAATTCGGTTTTATAATCCCCTATTTACATAAATATCGGTCTATTGTTTATTTCAAGAATTTAATTAGTATTGATACGTTGGCGATTGAAGAGGTTTCTAGAGCGTTATTTTTATTATTTGAGTGTGCTGTGTGTTGTGCTCTATTTACGTACAGAGGATTGTATGAAGATGCCTAAAAGACGGGAGTTGACTGTTGCAGAACGTAGTCAAGTAGTGTTGCTACATTCGCAGGGTATGTCGCAAAAAAAAATTGCATCAACAATGAAGCGTTCGCGACATGCGATACAATTAACCATTAAACGATTTCGGGAAACTGGTTCGTATGAAAATCGACGAAAAAGTGGAAGAAAACGCAAAACCACCGCGAGACAGGATCGTTATTTGGAGCGTTTAGCTTTACGGAATCGCTTCCAAACACCCAAACAGCTGGCCGCTGACCTATCGGTCGAACAGCACGTTTCTGTATGTGACAGAACTGTTCGAAGAAGGTTGGCAGAGGTGAATTTGAAGGGCCGGAAAGCGCGTCGCAAGCCATACCTGAGCCAGCAACAAATGAAAAATCGTTTGCTGTGGGCAAGAAAATATAAAGATTGGACTGTCGAGGATTGGTCGAAGGTCATATGGTCTGACGAATCAAACATAGAGGTATGTTAAGCAATCCTATTTTGTTCCTTTGTTACACAAAATTTGCAAAAATGTATACACATACCACCAATTTGCTAAATTAAAAAAAGTAATTATTGATAATTATCCAATTCAGATGTTTGGTACTCCTGGAGCTCAGTTTGTTCGCCGTAGACCTGGGGAGGCATTTCGTGCTGATTGTATCACCCCAACTGTCAAACATGGCGGTGGCAGCGTCATGATTTGGGGATGCATGTCCGCAAATGGCGTAGGAGAAGTCTTTGTGTGTGATGGTAGGATGAACAGCGAGCGGTATATCTCGATGCTAGAAGAGGTATTAGAAGCATCAGTGCTGAAAATATATAACAGGGATGAAGCAGAATATGTATTCCAACAAGATAACGCGCCCTGTCACAAATCCAGATTCTCGATGGAGTGGTTTCGTGAGAACGGGATCCATTTACTTGAATGGCCGGCGCAGTCACCAGATCTGTCGCCTATAGAAAATTTGTGGCGCATGCTGAAGCTAAAGCTTTCCAGTTACAAATTCAGTAACAAAAATGACTTAAGGAACAAAATTGTACAGGAGTGGGAGGCACTTTCACCTGAAGTTTGTTTACGTTTAGTAGCGTCAATGCCTAAACGGTTAAATGCTGTTATTAAAGCAAATGGTGGTGCCACCAAATATTAAATTTATTATTAAAAACTTATTTAGTGAATGTTTATGCATGTAATTTTATTTTAATAGCGCACAATGTATTCTTATCTTAAATATTTTGGGGTGCCCCAGACATATGTCCAAGGCTGTAAGTATGCTGGAAATATGCATATATTTTAGAGCATATTTGTGTGCGTGAACCGATAAATTGAAGTTAACAAAAATGACAAAAAGACAATCAAAATGATTTTTATTGTATGAATATTAAATAATTACCTCGTTTAATTTAACTCATAGATAAGGGGAAATAATTTTGCTGCTTTTCCATTTATTTTAGCGTATAAGCTTTGGTACAGAAATCACAGTTACGAAATAATAAAATATCTATATCGGCGTACACGTTATACTTCATATCGCGACCATTCGAAAGATTTTTCAATTGTTATAAATTTTCGTATAACTTTCAGGTAACGTTATATATCTTAGTTCCACTTCTCAAAAACAAGAAGGAAAAAGTTTGTTTCTTATACTGCTTCTACCGAATTCCGATTTTATGGTCTAATATTTTATAACCCGATGCATTTAAAATTATTAAATGCCTTGGCGTAAAGTGCGAACGCGAAGCCCACGGTGCAGTAAATCTCAGATTTGGGCTGCTGTTTTAGCTTATTCGCGTCAAACTTACGGCCATTATTACAACCAATATAATATGTCTTCCTTTATGCTCTTACTTAGAGGTTTTTACTGTTTTTATTGCTCTTCTATTTTCTTACTTTCTTTCGGTAGTGAAATGCTATTGGTATGATGAATGGACTGACTCATGAAAGTAATTGATTACCTCGTATTCAAGTTCATAAACGGCAAGAGGAAACTGATTTTATTAAAGCTGCGTTTTGGAACATGTACAACGTACAACATTTAGATGTAGGAGTTTTCTGTGTGTTAATTACTTACCCTCTTTGAGCAATGAAGTTTAATTAACATCTCTTTTTCTCTCGAACGTTGATTTTTCATGTTTCAAAGGATTTTCTTTTCTGTGATTTAGTCCCCTAATGCGAGATAAGTAAGAACAAACACAAATGTTTTAAAGAAATTAAATAATTAAAAAGCACCCATTTCAGAAGCTGTATCTGTAGGATAAGAAAACCTTATTACCTTTTGCCTCAGAGTTTAACGACGATTGCAAAAATGCAATACTTACACAGGTTGTTCAAGGTTGTCCTAAATTCGAATCGAGACATGCAGCCGTTACTTTTCTGAAGATCCCAAGAAATTAATCTGAGGATCTACAAATTTTTCTCGGCATTGCGATCAATCAAAGAATTTATTTGTGGAAGTAATTGCCCGGTTGCTATAGTTACTGATACCGTTTATTTTAATTTTATTACAAGACCTTTTACTTATACAGAGTCGTGTAACATGATCCCAATAGCATTACAGCTAAACATTTTCGGGTAGTGTGCTGTCTAGTAGAACATCCTTCCCGTGACTCTTCCAAAAACTTTGAAGGAAGAAAAGCGTAATCACCATAATAATACTACGTAAATGGAATTTATTTTTTTTTTGAGAGTGCATTCTTTGAAATTGTTTAAAACGGGTCTGCTAGGCCAACAGTTAAGCTAGGTTAGCAAACATGGAGGGTCGGGTCGGACCGAGCTGACAAACGTGTCGTGTCGGACCAGGCCTACATGAATTTCAAAACACCCACCTCTAATAATAGCATACCTAGATTTGAACGATTCCTGTAATACGAGGTATGTAAATTAAGCAATGAAACTGTTCTTTTTTTCGGTTTTTTATTTGAATAGAATTTCAATTCAATATTGTCTCCCTCAAAATAACTTCCTTGGAAAGCCAAGCATCGCTGGACGATTTTTCCTATCTTCATAGCAGTACTGGAACTCGGACACTGAAATAATCTTCAGCTCATCGGTTACAGCCCTTTGAATATTCTCGAGCGTCCCAAATGTTGTTCCTTGACGTGATTTTTCAATCTCGGGAAGTATCACAAGAATTCAAGTCAGGCGAATAAGTAGGTTGAGGAGCTACAGAAATCTTTTTGCTGACTAAAAACTTGTTTATTGACATTGCTTTGTGACAAGGCACATTGTCGTGATGCAACTCCCTGTTGTTCTTGATGTTTGGTCTCACACGCATTTTTTCAAAACGAGTTTTTCAAAAGCGACTGTTTGACCTTTGACTTGCTCGTTCTTGCTTTTTGAGCTTGGAGAGGTTGAAGGGTGCCACTCTATGCTCTGGCGCTTGGTTTCCGGGTCATACTCAAACACGCAAGACTAGTCATCAATAATTCCAGAAAATGGGCATTATTTTCAATCGATTCCGAAAAATCAAGACATATTTCCCTCCTGATGTACTTTTAGTTCTGCACAAGATTTTTTAGGAAGATTTTTGTCATCTCCAATTCATTCCTCAAAATCTGTTGAACGGTAGTGTGAATCAAATTCAACTCTCTCCCGATTATACTGACTCTCAACTAACCATCTGAACTCACAAAATCCCGGCTTCTGTCGACATTTTCATTGTTTCTTGAAGATGAAGGCTACATGGTTCATCTTCAATCGACTCTCTTCCGAAATTCTGAAAATGTCTTAAACCATCGAAACATGTGGGCCCTTAACAAAACACTGTATCCGCAGGCGTGCTGAAGTTTTGCAAAGTTTCCGTTGCATCGTGCCTAAGTCTGAAGCAAAACTTAATAGCACATCGTTGCTTGAAATTGTTGTTACTCATTTATAGAACGCACTAAAAAAACTGTTTCACGAAAACTTTTTGAATAACTACCAACTACTCTGGCGAGTTCGCATTGAAGGCATATCACATGTTCACCTGACGTCCCTTCAAGTCCCGCGTCCTAAGTGATGCCAGAACAAACGCTACGTTGCCAGTCTCATTACTTAATTTACATACCTCGTATATACCCGCATTTAATAGAAAATACCGTTGATGCCATTGATTAATAACATTTACGGCCGTGTTAGTTGCCCCAAAACGTTTTCACTTATTCAACTTTTCCAAACGCGAGACATCATTCATATCCAATACATTTATTAATTTTGAATGGTAGCAATACCCGCAGTAACGAGTTCCGAAACGTGCTTGTTGTGAACGGTACTATAATTTGGTTTTCATTTTGCTGAGGCAGACAGTTCCTTGCCAAGGTTAATTTATGGGGATCGTTGCGTGCAGGAATACAGGCGCTTTTATTAAATATGTTATTAATTATTTTAGTGTAAAAGGGTTTGAATTATATGCGACGTGAACATGGAACGGCGTAATAATGTCCCGCGAAAATTCGCCTCAACGACAGGAAAGTTCGCCGACGACTGTGTATTAATAAAGTTTCACTATAAATTTGTATATTGCAGTCCCACGTCATGCTTTATTTCATTGTATTTCCGCTTCTAGGATGCTCTACGGTCGCGGTTTAATTACAAATAATTTTAACTGCACATTCATCCGGTTTAAAGTCTGCAGACTGTCCTTCATGTCCAGTGACAAGTGCGAAAATACGTATGTTCCGCTGGTAACATTTAACAATATTTTCAAGCAAAATTAATCTTGTTACTTTGGCCAAATAGACTGTTTTTCCTCAACCAGCTAGTTGGAGTGAGCTATTCAAGCTACTGTTTAATAATTGGAGAGCTAGCAGTCGTTTTAATTAAGGTACTCCTGCAAAGCTAAAAATTTGTAATCGTATCATCAACTGCGACTACAAAGCGCATTTGCTTCTCAGTAATTGTCTGCGCTACAATACTAGGAAAGTCTTGCTCCAGTTTCGCAATGAAATTGCTATAAAGGAAACAATAAAATCTGATAAAAAGTAATAATAACATTATCATTTCATATCATCTAATTTCAATTTGAGCTAATGGCTATTGGATGTTATTAAGTAAACACGCAACAGAAAATATGAACTAAAACGCTTTTCCTGCTTGTTTTAAATTTATGTTAAGACTCATATGCATACGCAAAGAAGAACTATAACTGTACGTATTAAAGACCGGAAATATTAGTCAGGCAACTCGCAAAGGGTTATCTCCCTTTTTGTATTCTCCCAGCAACATTCTAAAACAAAAATAAGAAGCACAAGAACGGTATCCAGCTATAATAATGGGGAGAAGGATAAAGCGGTCGTCCATCGCTTGGCCAAAATGAATTTTCCCTTTGGGTTTAGCGGTCGCTTTTCCAACGAATGCACGCACACTCGCTATGCCGGTACAAGAGAGGCCAAATCACGCTTTTCTCTTTATAGGTATGTGAGCGGAATAAAATATACCGCGTTGACCTAAATACACAAGATACGAGGAGCAAAAAGTCCAGTTGCTTGAAATTTCGTTTCTAATGGAATAATAATATTGATAAAGAGCGCTAAATAAACTCGTTAAAATCCGACGAAATGTCAAATAACGATACATACGAGCGAAGAAGGGAATTCAGTTGTATGCATGCGAGTGTTTATTTTGCAAAAAAGATTAATTCGCCCAATGTTTCTTGCACATGTGAGACCGGGAATAGAGAAAGTCTTCGAATATTTGTCGGCAGAATAACACAATAAAGTTGTCAGCACATGGTTACGCAAATATAAGTTTTAAAGCATAACTGAGACGGTTCCTTATACGTAAATGTTTTTATTTTTATTATTAATAATTTATACGAGGGCCATACTCTTCCTGCTAAGCCTTGTACAGCAATATACAATTTATTGACAAAACGCATTTATCTATTTATTTATAATTTTCTCCTCCGTAGTCAATCCATTTTTGCACCATATCTTGCAGAACTCCTGCAAACAAACCTTAGTATACCATTCAGCATGAACATTACGACAGTTCTTCCAGTAGCGACCATCCTTTTGTTTCGGCTTTTCTGTTGGGACCGATTCGTTCTCAAAGACCCAAACTGCTGACTGCTGCTTTCTTTCTGGATCAGAGTTGCAAACTCACGTTTAGTCACCTTTAATGGTGTGCAACAAATAAGACGATCCGTTGTCAAAGCGTTCCAGTGTAGATCTGCAGCAATGGAGTGAATTGTTTCACTCCAATCTTTAAAGTTGCTCGAATACTCCTGGCAGTAACATGCCGGTCAATTATGTTTCGTCCTAGACCAATATACTTTGCGGTAATCGCCGTTTTTGCTTTAGACGCTGGAAAGTTATCATTTAAAAAATGTTGACCGTGTTAAAATTCTTTGAACCACTGCCATTGACCCCCTTACGGCAGCTGAGGAACACAATTTGTCACCAAACACTCAATTGATTTTCACAAAACTTCTTTGCGGCTTAAGCCACGCTTGGACTTGATCAAACTTTCATCATAATTAAAGTAATAAATATGTTAAAATGTCAAGCAAAATTTGTTTCGAAATTTCACCGCCTGGTAGATAAGCTCAGCGGAAAGAGAACAGCCCTCATATTGTTTATTTATGTTAACGTATCCTATATCCTTTGTTTAAGATCAAATATTTTATTATTATTATACGCGTAAGCCGTGTATTAAATAAAATTTGGCAGTATACTTATACTGTTCAATCTCTTACTATGCAAATATTTCTGTAAGCATATGTAACCGTGCGAAGCCGAGCAAGTAGAGAACGTCACATTCATAATATGTTCCGGTTAGGAAACATAAATGGGAACCGACAACACACATTATAAACGTCAAGACAATTTAGTTAGTAAATAAAACAACGCAGCTTACGCTGATATTTACGTACAAGTATATATGTACACAGAGTTCCATGTCAATTCCTATGTAAATAATATAATAATAACGCTTCCAAAGCTACCGTAACACCGTGTGATCACTATCAGATTAGATAAAAACCATACGTTGCGTTTTCATAATCTGTTACTCACATTAGAGTTTGATACAGTGCCCGACACTTGATTACTCTCACATAGTGATTGATGTAATTTGGTTCAAAGATCACTGGTTACAGTCGTAAAACCAAGCATATATTTAGATTACACATTTTAACAACGTTTACGATCTTTAGCTGGCAATGCCCAATCAGGGTTCCAACAATCATGCGATGGTCGCTTATTCCTTCATGTAACAATGGAACTCTATATAACATGTATCTGTACTAGCGACAGGTGTAGATAAGACCAATTGTAACGGAAATAATTTACCAAACAGTAAGTACAGTAAAACCTTTCAACAACTGGCAACTGCGGGGTAAAAACTATCGTTCGTTGTAGCGAGGTGTTCGCTATAGAGAGGGTTAATTAATCTCGTTGTTCTAATTAATCCTCTCTATAGCGAACACTTCCCTACAACGAACAATAATTTTTGGTTCCCAGCTCTCGTTTTCTCCGCATGACTTCTGCTGCATCTAGATCGCTCGGATTTTTGTTCAGAACCTGCAAGAATTTTTATAACAGTTGCGCCTTGAAGTTTGTCTTCTACTCACTCGTCCGCTCGAAACTGGAATATGCGTCAATTGTTTTTTTCATGCGTGAGAGTTTTTCTTTTTTTTCCATTCATCATTGTACTTTTTCCTTTCTCCATCGTAATGCTTTTTTTTTTCTGTTAGGCATTAGGAAGTATTAGTAATACAACTTTTTTTTTTATATTACATTATTTTGTATAATTTTTGATATTTATATTTTTTTGTACACTGTATTTAATTTCCTTTGTTTTTATATTTTGTCCTGTTATTGGATTTTTTTGTAAATCTGTTGGGCAATAAAGTTTATTATTATTAACAATTCACGAAGAATTTTGTATTCCTTTAACAAGTTAACAAGTTCAGATATTTTTCCAATCGCTTAACCTACAACCTTCACGACAGCTAAGTTTATATTAGTTCTATTGGAAAGTTTTTCAAATTTCAAAGTATATTGGCCTAAATAACAATTTCTTACTATTCACAGTAACAGTTATTTACGAACCGCATTTCGCGACTGAGCAGACAGTGTTTGGGAAATGTTTGTTTTTGATTACCTTCTTACTAGATCCGTAAGGTTCAGAATTAAGCATCTTTGTTTAAATTAAGAAGAAACTGCTGAAGAGTATGTATGTATATATTACATAACTACATAAAGTTTATTACCAACGGCAGCACAAAATTACTAAAACTTGACTGATCGACATACAAAATTCTATAAATTACAAAGTTAAATGTATTCCCACGCTTGTAGCAGGATAGTAATACATTCCTTTCGGCGAAGACCGTTCAATTTCTTTCGGCTCTCCCGAATCCAATCCTTGAACTCGGTTACTGTGCGAGTTTCAGTTTAGTTCCGAAATTCAAAATTAATCGCACCCGCTTGCTCCCACCGCAGTCGGAATAAAATTTTACATCCTTTAACATTTGCCTCTAAGTCTAGCTGAGGAAATTCACCACCACCTCTTACGAACTTTGTTGCCACTCGTCGCTGTTTCCCATCTCATTTCTTCGACAATCATGTAGACAAGCTCGTTGTAATTGCCATGCGGTTTCCCTTAATATTATCAGATACATGCAGATAACATATCTAGATTTTAAATGCAATTAGAATATATTTCAAACCCTTCCAAAAAAAGCGTAATTATTATGATTTAATGTATGTACAATGGCTAAAATTGACAATGTAATCATGTAACCTTCCAAGTTATGGCCCTTCTTTATTTACCAAAAAATATCCATATTAGATTAATAATCAACGGGTTCTTTCGCCGATTCACGCATATACATACATATGTATTTGTTGCGCTTGAAATTGTACAATACCGCAGAATTTATCACAGCATTAGAGCTAATAAAATATATAAAATAGACGATGTCCAATATAATATTGCATTGTTACGTATGCCTGTACACGGATGCTTTTTGCAAAACAATTTTTGGACGTCTATTTCCGGTATTGAATTAAAATATAACGATAAATAATTATTATTACCGCTCTAGTTGAAATTCGCCATTTCCAAATGAACAATACGCGGATGAAATATAAGTTGATATATTATGTTGTATTTAATTATTCCGTTTTGGTGACACAAACGACACGGAAACAACGATAACGGCATCGTTCGAATCTATAGATATCTGTGTATGTTATATACCGGACCGTTCGGCATGAAACGTGGCAGTTTAATTCATGTGAAATTGTACATTTCAGGAAATTTCAGCAATATATACTTGAGGTTCCTAGATTTCTATTTAAAATTGAACCTTTATTTGAACAACATGACTCTAACCATGATAATGATGTCAAATTACTGCTACTCAAAACACCATCTCACTATAAGATGAGAATAATCTCGCCTGCACACCAAAAAATATAATGCTAAGATAGCTTAGTTTCCTCATGGTATTGATGGAATAATTCACGGCGAATGCAACAAAAGGAGAGAAAGAAATTACATTAACACACGGACATATTTCTGGCTACCCGGCGTCATCAGCGTGGTTTCGAGAGTAATTTTTTATCTCTACCTTCTATCGCTGTTGCCTCACAGCTAATGCCACAACTTTCAAAACGACAAACTCGACATTTCTTGGCGCCCTCTAGTGCCAAAGAAACGCATGCCTGCCGTTCAGGAAGCAGCGACATAAACCGGGTACTGTTCCCCAAACCATCCCTCGAGCAGTTCTCTGACTGCTAAACACGAGTTGGCGACGCTAGTAGCGCTTTGGGAAACCGCACATGTGAATATTCCGTCGCTGCTTCCTGAACGGCAGGCATGCGTTTCTTTGGCACTAGAAGGCGCCAAGAAATGTCGAGTTTGTCGTTTTGAAAGTTGTGGCATTAACTGTGAGGCAACAGCGATAGAAGGTAGAGATAAAAAATTACTCTCGAAACCACGCTGATGACGCCGGGTAGGCAGAAACATGTCCGTGTGTTAGTGTGTTTTTTTCTCTCCTTACGTTGCGTTTGCCGTGAATTATTCCATCAATACCACGAGGAAGCTAAGCTATCTTAGCATTATATTTTTTAGTTATTGTTTCTAGGCATTTTCTGATGTGTTCGCCTGCACAGGTATGAAATTATACACATATTAATACACTGCTGATGTAAAAGTACGGGATTCGTTGGGTGTTTTAAGGAAAAAACTTTACGCATTTCTTTGTAATTTAAAGCCTTATAGTCTAACTTTCGATTTGTGTATTTACATCTCGATAAAGATTATTATTATTATTATTGGAGGTGACTATCTCTCTGGTACCTGTTCAATATTCTTAAATCTTGGAAGATACATGTGTAGCAAATATGTAGAATAATTATTTAATTGTTACATTGAGAAACCCATTTAACTGAATCACGCAAGCTAAATCTATATTTGGTTGAGGGCGTAGTCAGGTAATGGTAGGGGTGAGCACCTGCCTCTAGGTCGAGAAATTCTCTCAAGGGCGCCCCATTCATACTGCGTCAGATGCAACACTTCAACGGGTGGAAGAGATGATTCGAATTGACAGGCGGGTAACAGTAGACAGCATAGCAACCGCAATAAGGTGTTCTCATCATTTAGGCTATGAACTGATGCGCGATCGTTTGAATTTCCGAAAAGTTTACTCACGGTGGGTACCTAGACAACTGACCGAGGAACACAAAACGATTCGAAAAGGCTTGTCCTTGCAACACCTCTCTCGAGAGGATATGCTTAACAGGATTGTTACTGGTGATGACTCATGAGTGCACCACTACCAACCTGAAACAAAGCGTGCTTCAATGCAATAGAAACATCCTTCTTCATCGTCAACAAAGAAATTCAAGGTTGTACCCTCAGCTGATAAGCGTGTTCTAGGATTCTCAAGGAGTGCTCCTAGCCCATTTCCAGAATAGAAATGAGAACGTGACTGTTGAATCACACTGTAGTTTTGTTGTTACTTCGGGATGCAATCCGACGAAAACATTCAGGCCGCATTCGGCCGACTTGACCGAGGCGAGAATTGAAGAATTAGAGTGGGAACTTGAACAACCGGCTTACAGTCCCGACCTACCCGAAAGCGACTACCATCTGTTTGGTCCACTCAAAAAGCATGTTGGTGGCAAATATTTCGATGGTGATAACGATGTTCACCAAGAGGTACGCACGTGATTCAGACGGCAGCCGAAACACTTTTATGCAGCAGGCATTGGGGCATCGATGAAGCGATGGGATAACTGACTTTCCCTCGTATGTATCACTTTTCCGATTCGTAATTGCAGGTATGAGATATTTAGAATTAAAGACAAAAGTCCTTTGAATATAGGGAATTAGGGATATGAGCATTAATTCTTGCCTTGTATTAGAAACTGTATCTCCAACCAAATCACATGCTTTCTATCTGTGTAGGCTTTTAAATTATGCATACTTGCATAATTATAGTAACATCGCTTTCATACTTGCCATACTGGCCGCGTCTGATTCGTATTTTAATATTATTTATGTCAGTATTTTCCTACGTCAAACCTCTATTGTTCAAAGTTTCCTTTTACCTGTTCGGTTTTCTTCAACTACGGCCCCATATAACGCGACCCGCATAAAATCAAATCGATACAGTACAACGGAACCCCATATAATAAAACAGCGATATATAAAATATAGCGACCAATAATTGTCAGATATATTTCACATCATATTTTATGTTTATAACTGGAAAACTTGGGAACAAATTTACAACGAAATTGGATTAAACTTCATATATTTCGACATAATCTGTGCTCTATCGCTTCGCGTATATAGGTCGGCGTTATGTTTTATTATCAACGATTTATTAGTAATACGTTTCTTACCCGGGTTATATGGTTACGATGTAATATGAGAGCAAATGAATATTTCGCGAGAAATATTAATCGTCAGTAGTGTAAGTAATAACTTTTGTATTTTTATTAAAAATATGAAATATGAGTACCAGGTTGATAATTAAAAATGAAAGGATAGAAGAAAGTATCAACTTCTAATTATTTTGAGGAGAACAATATAGAATTACTTAGAAAATCTTTAATTTCAAAGATATCAATTCCGGTAAGGTTTAGAACCTAACTTCTACCATTCCTTAGATCTACTATGCTGCAAGGTCTTGCTAGGATCGTAAACACAATGTTTTAAAAAAAGGCAATAAACGTAGCATATCAACAAAATCCGTAACCACTTCTTTAACCATGTTAACCAAGTTTTAAAGAAAAGTGTCATTTTGAGAAGAAGGCATAATATGGCTCAAAGTATGCAGAGAAGTCTTCATGAACGTGCGTCCGTAAATGGACAGCTTCACAGTTATGGAAAATTATTCCTTTTTGTAGCAAAGTCGCATTTCCTTATCTGTCAGACGTACAGTTTTTTTTTAAATTTGCGGTATGCTTGGTTACTCTAATACTGTATCAGAGAATGCTAGAGAAACGCTACAATTTTGTGCTGAGGCTCATTCCAATCGCCCTTCGGATTGTAGTAATTGTGTAAGATTGCAGCATAGATTGCGTGATACCGGTTCGTTTGGGAAACCGGCTTATGATTCCGGAAGACCAAGGTCGGTGTCCACCCGTGAATCAAAACAGACAATTAGCACGAGTAGAGGAGAAAACGAGGACGAGTTTGTGGAGAATATCAGCCGAGGTACGAATTCGTGGTCCTCTTGTTCAACGAGAACAGGTCCTAGAGGCACCTGATCTCAACTTGTTTCCCTTAAAAATCGATTTTTCTTTAATTGCACTAATGTAACTAAATTTAATTAATGACGTGAGATTTCAAGTCACTGGTAGGATTCGAACCTACGACTTCCATTTACTGGACGGGCACGAAGTCGGAACGATCTAGATCTTCGATGTGTGTGGTGTAGTTGGTAGCTCGCCCGCGAACAATAAAAAGTAATATGTCAGCTGAGAAGGTACTCTGCTGCATTATAAAATAGATGTTCGTGTTGGTAGGCACTTTTAAATTGATTTCGAGTGGTTTGTTAAAATATTGTACCATTTTTTAACATGTTCTTTGTTCAAAGAAACCGATTCTATGACGCGGTACATTTAAATTACAGAAATAACGAGTGGCCATCGTACTAAACACATTCCCATTGCGGACAAATATTCGTCCATTTTTTTATCAAGTAATAGCAGTTCTTGAATAAACAAGGAAAGTTTGTCTGGGTAAGTTCCAGCATAAGCAATAGGAATAAATTAATACTGTATAGAGGATCCCCAAAATACTAAACCGTAAATCCTAACGTTTGCAAAGTAGAGCATTCTAACTGAACTTTTTGCAATTGACGTGGCTGAATGCGAATCTTGTTCCAAGCAGTAACAGTGTTCCTCCCACTTTAAACATAAATCAATCGTCAGAAATATTGTAAATAGACATTCTTATATTGATTTACTCTCGAATGGTACGACAAACTGCAAGAAGCATGTAATGAAGATCTAAATTGTAACAGCGTTCAAAGTAAGACTCCACTCATCTCACCAGCGCTTCATTCTTCTCACTACATCCGACAATCTACGTGACGCCTCTTCCACACTTGAACTCAGAACAATAACATTCACGTCGTCGATGTATTGAGAAACCTTATAAGCAAAGTCCTCCACTTTCCGTGCCCTTCACGAAATTAGCAAAGACTAGGCAGACTCGTGTTTATTCGTCTCATGAGACTGGATTCGTGTTGCCTACTGGTTTCCCCTATAGTCGACAAAACACTAGTCTGTCTAGTTTCTGCTAATTTCGTGAAGCGTCCGGAAACTGGAGAACTTTACTTTATAATGACTAACTGAAGCATTTAAATCATTAATATAAAGCAGGAAGAGAGATGGAGCGAGACTGGAGCTCTGTGGAACACCGCATTCTAAGCGCACACGACGACAGAAAGGATTTAGTAACGCTGTGCTGTACACCATTCACGCAAACAATTCCTGCAATTAATCAAAAAATATTGAAACAATTTTTTGGCAACAAACCGTTTACCATACGCATCTAGCTTATCCAATCGAACTTGATAATGAACAATATCGAACGCTCTACTCAAATCTAAGTAAGCGCCTCCTACAAATTTCCTATCATCAGTTGCCTTATAGAACTGAGAACAAGGCATCCGTTGTAGACTTGGAGGAACAAAGCTAAATTGTGTGGGGGAAGTTAGATTAGTACTTAGCAGGAATACCATTATTCGATTATTTGTAGCAACTTTTGTAGCAATCACTTTTTTTGTAAATCACACCATTAGATTCCGGAAAAACTCCCTCCATCATACATTCATTAATTAAGTCTGCTAATGGTATAGCTATGTCACTGACAATGTATTTTAATATAAAACAAGGAATATCGTCCATACCTACGGGCATAGAAGGGCCAGGTATTAAAAGGATTCGTTCCTACGGAGACTCGAATCATACTGGTACCCTAAAATTTTATATCAGTAATAACATTTATTTTCGTCGATGGAATCAAGAAAAAAATCAATTTATAAGTATTCACCGACAGAAGCCAATATATTCATTAATTAGCGTATTATTGCATATAAGAATATTTGTGGAAATATTGCAAGACAGCCTGTCAACCTAGTGGATGGACGGATGATAATTTCTTTCCTAAATAATTTAAGCAAAAAAAAAAAAATTCAAACAAAAGACATCTGGAAATAAGTGCTGCACCATGGAAAATTTTATTCAAGTATACAGGATGTTCAGTTTCTGCTGAGCATAATACAAGTTTCTTTTTTCAAATTGATTATTCTGAATATTTTAAGAAGGAAGCTAAGTACTGCACTGCAGCAGAAATCTTAAGACGATCATAAGTTTCATCGACATAATTTCAGATTTTCGCGAAACGTCGCTGTTTCTTTAGCAGCCGATGCATAACACGCTAAGATGGTGGTCCAAATTTTATTCGGTTGAGTATTTCTTAGAGTTTCAAGCAATACATTGAATCAACTCGAATCTGTAAGATGGCCATCGAAACCGTTGCCATTTATTTTTTTTTATAGGTTTACGCCCGACAATCAATATTCACCGATCGAAGTCAATATATTCTTTAAAATTTTTTAAATTTAGCTTGCAGATAAGCTAACATTTAGCTACTCGTGAAAATAGTGATATTTGAGAACATTTTAAAGAAAATATAGTCATCAAAACGCAGGAGAATTGAATATCTGTATTTACAATGCAAACATCATCCTCTACACTTGTGTACATAAATAAACTACGCCAGAAGTCCTTTATTTGCAGAACAACGCCCAAAAAAAAGGGGAAGCTTGATACGAAACATGCATCCCACGTCGATACTTTCACCTTTTGCTTTCTTATGTATTCATATATTGTACCTCGATGTATGCAGATCTAAACATACACACATGTGCACGTATATACTACACAAAGAGGATCGTCCGACCTTTTCGTAAGCAAATTCGTCCGCTTCCTATGCCTGCACGGGTGCAAATGGGTAATCGAAAAACAGAAGAATCAAATATTGGAATAATTGTCTAGGGAACAGTTATACAACCCGTGTCCAGTGGCCAAACAGCTAACCTTTCACAAAAGTTCACACGCAGGTCGGGATATCGCAAGCAGGTACTATAATTTCCGTATTTATTCTTCCCACGGGTATGGTCCCTGAATGAAGAGCTTTTATTCAATAATTCGATGGAATTAATGGACGAGTTGCTGCCTTTCCTCGGTTATTTTAAGGCTCGACGTTATAAAGGAACGATAAAATTCCTGGCTACTTCTTCAGGATGTTGTTTTACATGTACATATGTACGACAATATATTTGACAAAATTAATAAATTCGTTTAATAACGTAAAATGTGCACGTTCCCTAAGGAACTTGACGACATATTATAGAATTTCATATTCTTGAAAATACATTGTGCTAAGGTTGACAACTTTATTTCTAAACTCCATTTATAATTTAATGACTAAATGAAACGAAAACGGAACCGGCCAGTAATATTTCAAAAGAAATATTATTAACTACAGCGTATCCTTTGCGGTACTTTATATTTCTACCGGACCACTGGAAATTATTCCGTCTGTTATTTTTTGCGCGGACGGCAGCACCTTTTGCACGAAATGGTAAAAATTTAATTTGCGCCGCTGCGGTTCTTTCCTTTTTCTGAGACCTTTCCGTAATTTGTTTCGTTTATCATTTGCAAGAACTTTTTTCCTTTCTCGTCGTGCTTCTTTCATTTCTGCACGGCTTTCAAAATTACAATAACTAAAGCAATGGAACAAAAACGACAAAAGGAAAAAAGAAAATTAAGGAGAGCTTCAAATCAAATTGTTACTGCTGCTGCACGTAATAAATAAACTCCGACCTATTTTCAAAGGATGATGTAGTTTTTCATGTGAAATTTTATGTTTAACATCGCAGAGAATTCATGTAAGCGAAACCTGTCACCATCGCTTCCTCGCAGCGTTTATAACCAATAAATCGTTAATGGATGCTCCAACAATTCGTACTTAATCCCATTGTTCTGATAGATCAACATTTTTCTTTCTTTTGCAATCCTCAGACCACGAACTTTTGGATTTAGCTGGCCATTAGGTGCGTAATACTCCTTATCGTTTTACACTTTTCAATGTAACCAATTAAAAGATTCCCTTTCGCATCTCAGAAAACACTAGCCACGATCTTTCCGGCAGATACGATTGGCTTCACTTTTTTTTACTTCTTAATCGATGATATCTCACTTTTTACTTCATAAGCAATATAAATTATAGGGTCGAGATTGTATCGAAATTCCTAGTTCCTAGTAGCAATTTTCGTTTCACTGCAGTTAAAATCAATGAAGCACCGAACAACGTTGAAAAGAGATCCATTAAGTTTGACGGCAAGATAATAACTTCTATAGTAATTGCTTTTATAACTCGTTCATTAAGTCATTCCGAGCTATGTAAAGGAAATTTCGCGAATGGAAGAATATTACAGTACCTTCCGTCTCAAACATCATCAAGACTCTTCTTTAATATGGCACGTTAAGTTCTATTTCATTCATTTCATTATATTCACGTTCTATTTCCATTATTTCATTTAGTTCCAAACTTTTTCGGTTATTACGTCTTTAATTACGAAGTTTCATTAAGTTGTCCTTCGTTTTCGACATAATATTATAAGAGCCTCTTATTTGCAAAAACAAGTGAAGACCGATCTACTTCCGTAAATTCGTAAGTTTATTATTATATTATATTGATTTCAGCCCACGCGGAAAAGAAATCACTTGAATTATTCTTTCTTTGTACTTTTGTTTCTCAAAGCTAATAAATACGCTAAAATCCATTATTTTTCAGCCTGAAACTCCACTCCTTCTTCCACATTTACAAATGCAACATTTTCGTATTATCTAGGAATACTCTGACTTAGTACGGCTTTTAATTAATTCTACACATTTTGAATGAAAGAGCTGAACTCACTCTTGTGACACAATGTAGATGTAGGTATGTAATTTTGCAGGCAAGAATAAGGTGATTGCTAATGAAGATCCTCTAATTTTGTATAAGAGTGGCCGGGGTTTCTTCCACCACTGAACAATTGTCACGTAACGCGAGAATTCTGTTACTTTCTAGGATGTAAATTTAAAAAGTCGAAGACTAGTAGCACAAAGTTGAGTAAGACTTTACGAGCGACATGTAGACGAAGACATTATTTCGGGCTGCTGTAAAACTACTACTCCAATAAACTTTACTAAGGTGGTCATGTGAATAGTTTCATTACGAGACGACATAGTGGCGCCAAAGTCGCGCATCACGGCGGCAAACGTCACGCTACTCTATTTCTACCGAAGTTGTTACACCTTCAATTCCATTTGCCTTCGAGGATGCCAATTTGAGGCAGCGAATAGCGTGACGCAGTTATGCCGCTTTTGTATTAAGTTTTAATGGTAAATCAATTGTCGTGAGGCGAGATAAACGAACCGCAAAACCACATAATTTAGCTAAAGTATTTGTTCATAGTTTGAGGAGGTGGTAATCTTACTGAAGTTTTAATAAGGTTAAAACTTTAATAACTGCACGGAATACTGTTTTGGTACACCATCAAGTTATCCGTGGAAACAATGGCAAATCAGCAATCAGGTCTTGTGTTGTCTTGTGTCCAGTGTTGCTTTTAGTAACTCGTATATACGGCAGCAAATGAAGTTGGGAAACCTCGTAAGAAAGTAAAAAGAATATAAGATGCTTTAATCCTGCAATATCTCGCATATCATCAGCAAATGTTTGAAGCTTCTTCAGTATGCTTGTGCAAATTATAGATGATTCCAACGTGTTTAAAATTTAAGTAATTATTTTGTTTTCCTCGTCAATTGGAATCCTGGCAATAAAAAAAAACAGGCAACATATCCACAGCGGTTCAATTAAAAATAACAAAGTTGACAACAATTTTCGTTATAACCGGAAGTGTCAGTATAATAGCAATGTCGGCTTTAGTGTACTGTGCAATTTTTCAATATTTTTTCATATATCGATCGATACTGTTCTCGGTGAAACATCCTGTATAGATAATCTATATAGCTAGTTAAAGCATCAAATAAAACTATTCTATATATGGCAGTTTTCTCAAGCTCGTCAGGGGATTCCAATCCAATCCATCCAATCCAAAGAAGGCCGCCTGTTATTCCTGTGATTTTCTATTTCATAAATACCCGGTATACTGTTGTTCTTGAAATTGTTGCAAACGAGTGAAGGAATTGTAAAGAGTCGCAACAACTTTCGACATGTAGATGGCGCATCAAATCGAATCTGAACCGAAATTCTCGAATCCCATAAAACCGAGCTTGTTCAATTTCTCTTGAGCTAGCGAAATGCTAGCATCGATCGGGTCGTATTCCGGAAAGATGACTACCGCGAATCATGTTTACGTAAATTGCTTCAAAAATAATAAAAAAGATAAGAATATAAGTTTTTTCAAATTTCCTGTGAAAGACGGGAGTAGAGCGAAAGAGTGGATGCGAAATTGCGGCAATATTAATATTGTAATGATAGACATAAGTTAAGACACAAATTAATCTGCGAGAAACATTTTAACTCAACAGACATTCTAATAAATAATAAACGTAAAGTATTAAACAGAACACATCAAAAAATGCCTAGAAACAATAACCAAAAAATATAATGCTAAGATAGCTTAGCTTCCTCGTGGTATTGATGGAATAATTCACGGCAAACGCAACAAAAGAGAGAAAAAAAAATTACACTAACACACGGACATGTTTCTCCCTATCCGGCGTCATCAGCGTGGTTTCGAGAGTATTTTTCATATCTCTACCTTCTATCGCTGTTGCCTCACAGTTAATGCGACAACTTTCAAAACGACAAACTCGACATTTCTTGGCCCGGAGTAACTAAAATACCAGGAACTAGGAGTATACAAGATATGGAATAACTTTGCAATATGCAATAACCTGTACAACCGCAACAATAAACAATGTCAAATGTTTTAACAAAATCATATAATTATAGCAGGATTGGTGCAATCTGCCTTTTATCAATGAGAATTCACCGTCAAAGCGACGCGCTAAGAAATCCGTCTCAATTTTCGAAACAATGTACAAATAGGTATTTTATGACATCACTAGTTATTTCATGGAATCTCTAGAATTATACGCTTTAACGGCAGCACACGTATTTGTGCATAAAAATACCAACTCTTACGCTGTATAAAAACAAGGATTATAAAAAATCTCACGCATATGTAGATCATTACCGCTATCATTTTGCAATGAAAAATATGTAATCTTCAGGAAACCAACAAAGTCAAATTTGTCTACCCGCACATGCAGGTTTCTGTGGAATGCTAATGCACCTACACATGATTTACCAAGTGAATACGCGCGCTGTAACTGTAATATCCAACACACTTACCGTTAGCCGCATTGGTTATGCAAATTTTCCTTTCTCGGCTTGTATAACCACAATGCTACATTGTACCTCTACACCAAGTTTCATTACGTTTCCTTCCTTTGTAGAAACTGCGCACCCCTAAAACGCTGCGTTATATACGTACTAAACCGACCGGACTTATTATCCAGGACAATAGGTAAAACAAGACACCCAACTAAAACCCCAACCTGTAAGGTAAGAAGATTGTGTGTAATATTTATGGTATGTAAACACCTTGCACTATGAAGCGGACTCCTATGATCGATCGGACGGACAACATTCAACTGTACCATGTATTATTCAACGACTCGAACAGGCCAAATCTCCATGGCCCAAATACCCGTCTGCTACTATTTCCATTACATTCCAATAGCTGCAGGACCAGCGAACGTCGGTGATACTTTATTCTTATCTGATTCCGCCGCACTGACTCATGTTTATTTGGAATATCTACCGGAAGTAAAATTTAGAGTGGAAAGGTTGAACCAAATAATCGTGTTATACGTTTCGAATTCGAGAAAATGCATTCCTACATATATGTTCGGAGAAGTCGGTTACTTGAAGATGAATTCATGTAGATCTATTTTTGGGAAAGATTTATTTATTCGAGTAGGTTCGCTTCTATATTCCGATTCGGTTTTTTCTTGTATCATGGGAAAGAAAAAGCGAGTTTAGGTCATAAATTGAATTTAGTTCGTTGTAGTTTGTTAGATGGAAAACAAACCGTACGTGATATTTCCAAACATAAACAAAGAGAAAAAGGAGTGATCAATCTAATTTTACTTTTAGAATTGACGCGCAACTTTTATTTATGAGCCCTACTTCGAAAAAATACACGCATCCACGTATAAACTTTTTCAATTTAATCAATATCAACTCTACAACCTACTCAGATTTTGGTTAGGATGATATGCCGACACCCATAATCCTATCTAACTCAACAAAGCGGAGATGTTAGGTTCTAGTCTCTGTTGTCCGAAGAAAGATGTTGCATTAATTTATTAATTTTGTTGTATTTGACAATTGTCAAATTATCATCAACTTCGTTATCCAAGAAGAAGGCATTTTTTTCGTAAATAATAACCAACTGTCCCGGCCGGATTTGAACGTGTATCGTTTGGATCGAAACACAAGTATGCAAACTGTTCGACCACCGAGATGGTCTCCTTATCTGTTGATTGTAGATAAAATTCCAATACATTCCGCTCTAATCAGGGCAGTAATAGTGGTGCGAATAAAGGCGCTTAACAAATAACCAATCCCATCCATTTAGTTTCGAGACAATTCATTGGTAAAAGAGGTGCTAACGTTGTGTTCCTAGATTTCTGCATGCGTTAACTTATATGAGAATACAACCCCTATGCACGTAAAAATATAGTTATTGCGAAAACGTAATGAATTGAATGGAAAAGTATATGGAATTAATCGAAGGTCATTCGATAAGCTTTAGAGTAACAATGTTGCAATTGTCAAAAATTAGTCGCAGAAAGCACATCTTCAATACATGGTTATGCCAATAATTTATCATGAGATAAATCCCTCCGTTGGTAAGCTTCATCAATTTTAAAAGAATAGTTTAAATGGTATAAGACAAAGCCAAACAAGGAACCACATTTAACATCGCTTTATTTTACTTGAATTAATAAATGGTAATCTGCTATTTTCTTTGATTTGAAAAGGAGACAATTTTCAATTAAACCAGCTTCACTACCAGTATGCAACACAATTAAACGTTTTTCTTTTTCTGCAGAATTCCCTAGTCGCGTTGCAACCTTTCCACAAATGTTTGTGTTTATCTTACAAGAAATGCCCTAGTGTCTCTTCGGTTTGTGAAATGAGTAGTTTGTGAATACAACGTATTCCAGAGCGATTTCGGACAGTGTTAATCAATAATGAACCTTGGGTTAGTAATATACAATACGATATTCCAGGGTTAGTACTTACGGAAATCAGTGTCAGTGCCGATAAAAATTAAAATAAACACTTATTCAAATAAGTAAACAAAATCTTGTAATAAATGAAACAATTTACCTGAATATATACAAATAGAAAACAAAGTATACGCTGTATGGGAATCTGGTAGACAGCTCTAGCCATCAGCAAATATAGGTTACAAGAATCCGCTAAGGGCAGCCCTTCGAGATGGCAATATTGTTTTAATCCTTTTAATTTTACTCCTTAAGTAGAACATAGGTAGTATTTTTCGTTCACTGAAAAGGTGTCTAATTGCATTGTGGTTTGAACTAATTAAACAATGTTATGGATGCTTAAATACTAAACGCAAATAGACATCAACACAGCGAGTCGTAGAGGAAATCGTAGAGAGTCTAAGGTAGTCAAAGAATAAGAAACCCATCAGTGTAACCAATTAAACAATATTAAACTACAAACGCCTAAACCAAGGTTGATTTTCTTTTATTCGTCCTCCGATAGTCAGAACCAAAACAATACAGATAAACGATTAACCAACGACAACCTTAACTGTCAGCGATATATATCATCAAGGACGGCCATATACGTTAGTGATGTGGGTTGCGGGCGGATTAGTCAACGATGCAAGAAAACAAGACCAGAAAAGATTAGGCGAAAACTCGACTCTGCACGGCTTTGTATACCTAAAAATAGGCTGACGTACCGCATATGTTGATATACGTTGTCGTTCTGTCAACTTCATATAAAACTATTTGGTTTGTAATATTGTCTTTTCTCTAGTTTAAAGGTCTTTAAATTTATGCGAATGATCACCGTTTCGCCACAACCATATTTGAGAATACAGTAATGACCCCAGTATACAGTATTTTAACCTAAGTGCGATATACGATTTAAATCCGTGGACTCATTTTAGTTCTTTAGTTGTATAAGACGTTTGTTTATAAAATGCTTTAACATGAAAATATTTAGCAGCTTTGACATGTATCTAAGACGTTGTATGGGAAACTACAAACACACCTCATATTATGGCAAACCTAATTCACTTAAAAGAATAATATAAAATCAAGCCTCTAAACCGAATAAAACTCGGCGAAAACTAAGCGATTGACTTCACTTTGTTGTTTGATGCCTTTTTTTTAATAAAAATTGCAGCTAAAACCCCCAAAAAAAAAGAAGATTTAAAAGATATTTTTGTAGACAACCTTTATTGAATATACATACCCCTTACTACCTAGGGAGGAGGAGGGGTGAGACCGGGTCAGTCTCCATAGATTCAACCGTGCACATTTTTGATTTCACATGTTGCACAAATTAAAAAGATGTTGCTTTTAATTCACAATAATTTATGACAAATTTTATGTTCATATTTAACTCACACCTTCGGAGCCGCGGTTGTTCATCAGTCGGTTAAACTAAGCAGAATCGCTTTTGATTATTGATTATTATTTCTTGGATGCCACGATCACATTTTTTACATAAAAAGAATACAAATGCAGCGGTAAGAATATTAAAATCGTGATAAATGTACATTCAAAGAATGTGCTTTCCATTTAAAGCTACACGATGCCACCTACTCAGAGAATGATTGATGTGACGCCCATACGTATTCAATAATATCAATACTTTGAGCTCGTTACCGCATGCCTTATGATGCCTATAAGTGAGTGGAATCGACTTGATATTTTATAATTGAGACCCAAGGCACGAACTTTAAAAACTTTCATACTCTCCAATGACCTTAATTGGACTTTTTATTTCTTGAATTTCCGTATTCAACCTAATAACTTTTGAATGGGAAAAACTATTTTAATATCGATAATAATACTTAAGTTTACCCAGAAACTATAATTAAATTGCCACAAATGCGAGAATAAAAACAAACTTCTAAACTGAATCGATTTAAAGAAGAAAATTCCATTAAAAACGACCTCCTTCACATTATTATTTCATCTTTCTCATATACGGCAAAAGATCGCAGCGTTTACGTGGGCGAAGTTCATAGTGCAGAATAAGTTTTCAACATTAGGACAATTATTACCAACTGTTAAAAGTAGAGTTTAAAGTAATGTTAACGATTATAGTGGCCGCTTTATAGTTGCTTTAGAGGAATAGTACTTCTGCCGCTAAAATATGTATATTTCGCAAGATTCATTGGCCTCATTGCCACTAAAAACTTGTTATTAAGTTTAGTTAGAGGCGTGTAGTTATAAAGTACGCAGAAAAGGCGAAAGAAAATCGAAGTCTTTGTTGCTCTTGTTCTACTTGCCTGTTGTATTACATTTATGTAAGAGCCAGTTAGGGAAAGTTTTAACTAGAACATTTTCAAATTATTTTACGAACATAAACCAAACTCGAATAGCTGAATTCAACACAATAGGAAACTTTTGGCTTTTTAGTTCAAGCGCCGTTGCAGTAAATACACAGTGTTATTCACAATAACACACACAATTTCGATGCTACAATTATTTTGCTCTCTTGTTGCTAGCGAAAACGTAGCGAGATGGTACATAATAATGCACTAATCGTGTTACAAGATTATGTCATAAGGCCGGTTTGTATCAATTGTAATTTAGATTTAGTGCGGATATCTCACGAGTCTAATTGCTGGTGGCTTCATTGCGCTTAATTGGCACACGACGCGCCTAACACAATTTACGTATCGAGTGGTGAATCGGCGTGTATTATGGAATTATGATTTATGCATGCATGTATGTAGGGTATTACAACTTTTTGCCTCCTTCTTATCTAATGAATCCTGGTCCGATGTATTCGAGTAAATTGCAAATTTACTTCCTTCATAAAAATTTTACAATTTCATTATGACAACGCCTTTCCACTTCTCAAAACCAAAATATCTTATACTCGTATCTATCCTTGGGTCACTAGTAACTTACAAATATCAAGCGCTTATGTTTTACAAAAAAAATATCCACAGCTGAAAGATGTTTACACGGAAAAAAAGAGACTACATAGAAATTTATGTAACACTACTACATTTAGGCACAACGCTGAATTCATTGTTAAGTCAAATAATAAAACCGCCGCCGCATGGCAAATAATCAGACAGTGTACCAATAATTCTAAATCTTTCGTGAATATTTCTTTACTGGAAGATAACAAGCTAGTACAGAATCCGCGCGATATTGCAAATAAATTTAATGATTTCTTTATTTTATCTGCTACTCAAATAACATCGCAAATTGTGCAAACTAATCTTCCAATGAAACTTCAGTCCAACCTGTTTCCAATATACGTTTGTCCATGTACTCCTCCAGAAGTTAATTCTATAATCACCAACAGGAAAAACAAATATTCCTGCGATCCAGATAATTTGCCAATGGCTATCATTCGTGAGTTTGGAGTTTACTTGGCTGATATCTTATCGTATTTAATTAATTTGTCATTCGCTGAAGGTACTTCTCCAGATGTTCTCAAAACTGCTTCTGTGAAACCGATCCACTAAAAGGGTAATATGAAAACCATAGCAAACTATAGACCAATTGCTTTGACATCAAGCATCTCGAAAATCATGGAGTATTGCATGTTATATCGTCTAAATATTTTTCTGAAGAAATTTGATATCTTTAGTGGATGCCAACACGGCTTTAGAAAAGGGAAATCTTCTAGGACAGCTTTATTGGATTTTTATAATCAGATATTAGAATACTTTGAACATAAAAGAACAGTCGTTGCTATATTTTGCGATTTGACAAAAGCGTTCGACTGCGTGCAATATGACATTCTAATAAAAAAGTTATATGAATATAGGATTAGAGGTGCTGCTGCTAGTTGGTTTTCATCTTACCTACAGGATAGAATGCAATTTGTGAAGCTGACGTATACTACTCCTGACGATTGTTCAAGGAGTATGTGCTCGCGAACATTACCTGTGGGAATGGGTTTACAACAGGGATCCGTTTTAGGTCCTGTTCTTTTTAGTTTATACATAAACGATACAGTTTTATTTCTGCCGGAAATGTATTTAACTATTTATGCGGATGATTTAACTGTTGATCGCGATGCTTCTAATATATCTAACCGTCTATTAGAAGTTTTAATACGGCGGTTCTCTGAAAACAAGCTGTCGCTTAGTTAAAAAAAAAAAAACAAAGTACATGATATTTCACACAAGACAGAGACAAGTGAATTTTGGAAACTTGGTAATGGATGGTACCCGACTCTAGCAGTCTTATCTATGTAAGTTTCTAGGTATTACATTCGAAGCCAACCTAGGCTGGACGAACCATTGTCAAAAGATAGTTCATCATAAATCGAGCAAATGCTATGTTTTTCGTTATATACGATCACAGATTGCACCACCTTGCCTCAGATCACTGTATTTTGCTGAAATTCAGTCACGACTTCAATATGGACTACTGCTATGGGGTTCTTCGGCAGCTGCGAAGGAAGTGTTTCTAGCGCGGAAGGCGGTAATTCGTAGTATGGTGGGTGCTCACTACATTGATTCCTGTAAACCACTGTTTAAGCAATTTAACATTCTGCCGCTTCCGTGCCTTTACATATTTGAAGTGTGTTGTCATATTTTCCAACATCAAGAGCAGTATATCAAAAATGCAGACATACACAATTACGCTACGCGAGCCAGGAATAATTTGCATGTTACTGATAGACTGCTGACTATAAGTCGATCGGGCGTAAACAGTATCGGCATAACTAAAAAGCAACCTGAAAAGATTTCTCTTAGAGTCCTTATTTTATTTCATTGATGAATATTTGCGTACATAAGTTGGTTATATATTTATAAATATTGATAAAAAAAATTTTTCTTTGTTTTTGTTTTTCTTGACTTGTTATATACACATATGTGTCAAGTAATGAAATAAACTATCTATCCATCTATTTATCTATCTATTAATGCGTATATAAACGTAAATACCTGCATATTCTTAAGTATATAACTTTTATTATTTGTATATCATTATTTGATTCGTTCATCATATACAATATGATCATGAAAAAAGTTGGTTACTACGGCATCTAACAGCTAAATCCAAAATTAAAATTTATTAACACATCTTACAGTCGGGATAAGCATTATAAAATCTATATAACAAACTAACAACTTTAGAACAAACAAACAAGTACTTCAGAAGTGAAGTACACGCATTTTTATATTGTTTCATTCCAAAATTCGAAAACACTATAGAAAGTGCCTTCTACAAGGTAATTCTTAAACCACTTGGTGAAGTACTCCCCATCCATCATTCAATTTGTGGACGGAAGGCGGCTGTATAGCAGCAATCCAACCTAGTTTGTACTTGTTCTCGACCTGTCGATTCGATGCCAGCTCAACAGTAAGTAGTCTTGTGCCCTTGTAGTGTGTGAAGTTGAACGTGTTGCAAGTTAGTATAAAGCGGAAGGAATAGTGTATATATGATGTTTGAAGAATTTTTTGCACATATTTCGATAGTTATGAGTATGAGTTTCATCTAAATGGCTACGAAAGTGTATCCGATATTTAACAGAAATTACGTGTGTTTAATATAATTTACGATATCTTTTTTTTAGAATAATTTTTTCTAGTAGGAAGGGACGTTACGCAACGTGAATAAGACCATACACCTGTTTATGGAATCTTTGTAATGTAAGGTATTCTGAGATTCCCTTTGATGTTTTCATTATCTGCAGTGAGCCTTATCCGAGCGCTTTTCTAATTTATAATTTCCTATATGGCTTAGGTGGTTCCTTCTTGGGCTAAAATAAGGGTTTGGAACAATGAAACGCATATTCGTTTCTTCTATGGCCAATTTATCAACATTTCCATTTTCCTCGATTCTTTGGTAGTTTGGGATCCACTGTAAAATAACATGATTTTTACTTCCCAATTGTCTTCGGTTACGTATACATGAATATTATGAAATAAAATAACAAATAAAGAAAAATACAAGGGGGCTGGGTGCTTTTCAATATTTTTGAAATATTGCTTGTTCTAAATTTTGATATTATGTTTAAGTTGAGATTCCAATCGTCCCTTTTACAAAGACAAGAAAAGTCTGCCTAAAAACACCCTTCATCGAAGGGAAAACCTTTGAGTCACGTTCGACAAGAATCTAATATGGAACTCCCACGTCTCCACCAACTTACAGAAAAAAAAACCATGGCGTCACTAGGGGCCTCAAATGACCCTTTGATCATATACAGCAATAATCAGACCCATGATGACTTACGTCTCTTAGATTTGATGGCCAAAAACACCTTAGAAGTATGTGCAACAGCAACTTCAGCGTATTCAAAGACTGCATGTCTCAACATCATAGGTGTGATGCGTCCCACAGCAGCGTATGTAAGCGGTTGGTATACAAAATAAAATGAATAATGACGAACTTAACCAATATCGAAGCAAGTTATATTAGGCGCCTCTTAACTAAATATACAACTAGCTACTCGATCGAGCATGTATGAAATGACACTAAATAATCGAACAAAACCATTGAAACTAACGACAAATTAATTATAATTCGTGATATTATACAAAGAAATAAGAGCTTAAAATGAACTAGAAATAACAGAAATACGGGTAACAGGTTGTTCGGCGATATTTAACAGAGTTGACGAGGTTCAGTCAAAAAAACCTCGTTCGGGCGAATGAGGATGACCTCAAAGATGATGGGCCCAGATTGTTAATCGGGATCCGCGATGAAAATCAGTACTATATCCGTGCCGTAGGTACGTATTTTGTACCATGGCCTCAACAAAAGAACAGAATATCCAACAGAAGGATCGACAGAAAATATGCATTGTATGCTCAATATTACATTTCAGTGTATACCGATTGGCAAATGCATAGCACGCGAAAGGTACAGGATTCCGGATGCTGTAACAACAAAGACGCAAAAAATATACAGGAAGAAGCTCCTCGAAGCGAAAACCTCGCATCTTACAAAGATTCTTAGGTACGCTCGATGGCCACGCCCGGTCGTAACATATCGAACTCCAATGAAATGAGAGAATTGAAAGCATTGATTAACTATTGCGTATTAATTTCAGATTTGCATGAGTATTAGAGGATTCATCTTATTAATTAGCTGTGTGTGAGACTAAGTGAAACGACTAATTAACGAACTTCCTAATAAATTATGAATAGAATAATAGAAAACCTACATTAATATATGTACACTATGCAATAACGTAGTTAGTCGAAAACTAGCAAGTCTATTTAAATGCTACCAATTGTGTAAATCATTTAAAGCATAAACAACTACGCGTATATAAATTAGTTCTGTTTGAGTTCAACTTTCATGTGTAATCTATTCATACCGTATAAACTAAAATCAACACTCTCCATGTTGTTGTTGTTAACGAAAGCCATTAATTATGTTAAATGCCCGAACTTGCGCGTAAGTCCGCAATAAGAGAGAAGCACACAATGTGTCCCGGAACAAAAACGCAAGTAAACGAGCGCCGCGAAACAGGACCACCCGTAAAAACTGCTCACATTGTTTTAGCTATATGCACGCTATTATCAGGCACTATTAAAGTGATTTGTGAGGGCAACGACCAAACGGTATTCTCTTCGGAGGAGATAACACAATGTTTATTCGAAAAGTAAACATTTGCACGAGTCTTTGTTGACATCGAGAACTGCAGCTTCCGATTTAAATTCCCTTAACGATTTTATTAATTAAATCAAATAAAAGAAAGTGACCAAAAATTACTTAATTCATTCATGCTGCTTCCACAATAGCAGTATTATATATATATAATACTCGTGTTAGTGCTTCTGGTCTTCACCGCACCTAAAAATGTTAAATAGAGATGTTTATTCAAGATTTCAGAAAAGCTTTAACGCGTTACAAACAAGATGATAAATTCTAGAAAACTGTTGACTAAAAGAATTAGAAGATGGTTAAAGCATAAACTTGAATAATAATTTAGATTAAAAGCAATGAAAATATGACATGTGAGATTAAAGTAAAAGCAGTAGAAAGAAAGTATAGTCTGCATATCTCTGGATAAAATTTGTTGTAATAGATAACTTAGGTCTATCTACAGGGTCAGTTACTTCTGAGTTGTAATGAGTTTTTATACATCCCTAGAATGTAGTTGAAGCTTGTAGATCCGCTAATAACCAGTGGATGGCAGCTCATCATTATCTTTGTTGGGTTGTCAACGTTTAACAAATACAAATAGTAGTAAGTAAAAAAATATAAAAAAACTTACCCACTAAATACGAAAAAAATTATTGATTCATTAAAAACAGTTGTTTATACAACCTCAACTCTAAAAAATTAACTTAAATTGTTCGTCCAAATTGCTTATACTGTTCACAGTAGATATTGAGACGGAACCACCGTCGCCCGCAATAGATATCTTATCGACTACGCAGAATGGAGCGGTCGTAGCCCCGATTGCAGGCTGTTACCCGCTACGCCATTCCGTGGAGATATAGAAATTAAAACAAAAGAAACTATTTAAAAAGATATAATTTACATACAATTTCTTAAAAGTAAACTTGTAGAGAGACACGCTGTATAATAGCTTTTAGTTTAAGTTATCAAAATTATGTAAAACAACCAAAGATAATGAGAGTAGACGTTGATAAATAGTATATAAGAATTTGGTAAATGTAGTTGTAGAAGAGAGACTAAGTTAAATATGCATGATCATCACTGTCAAATCTAAATATCACAAATTTGAAGTAAACATAAGTTGAATAAAAAAGAAAACTTATACAAAAGGAGGGAAAAGCCCTATATTCAAACATCAGGTACAGAGTTGTACCATATTATCAGTAAATTTGCTTCACAAGGAAGATGCATCAAAATTATTCGGTATCATACTAGAATTATTAATAGAAAGATTTAAAATGAGAAAATTGGTAGAGACAGGTATCAAATTTACCTGAATTCAACAAACTTCAATACTTCAATAAACTATTTTCCAAATTAAAAAAGGAATAAATATTTCTTTTTCTGAAATCTTCTTCTTCTTAAAAAAGATTCCTCTGCTATTTTGTTTATTCTAAGCTGTAACCCAATGAGGAGCCGTTTTGCAAAAGGACGCCACTCCATGATTCGTTAAATTTTAGTAGACCCCGAACTCTCATCAGAGGCAGAAGTATGCTGCGTTTCTCTATGAAACGACGCTGGAATTTATCAAGTATTTCCTCACACGTTATTGTATCAGTATAATTCAATCAACATACCTTGTAATTCCTGTATTTATTTAAGTATTTATCCTAGAAGTCCTACATCCTAAATTATTCGGAGGTAACCTTCCAGAATTCTTCTTGAGAAAACCCGCTAAGAACACTTATCCCAATCAACCTATAGGTTCGAATCTAACCATAGTAATATCGTGGACCTACAAAAGGTGACAATCCTGAGCATAAACAAAAAAAAATTTATACGTTTATTTATTTTGCTAATTAACCGCTTATTTCATTATCACCAAGACCGATAAAATATATAAATTTATCTTATAATTTATACGGCGTATTTACGAAATATGTAATAAACAGTTAAAAAATACGTTTCCCCAAACAGACACCAGCAAATAGTGTCTAATAATTTAAATTTAAAATTCAACCAATCAGTAATCAAAGCTGCTCGACTTTCTCTATCGATAATGAGGTTTCCAGCTTGAAACCATTATTGTTTTCACTCCCTAAATAACGCTGATAATATGTACCGCATTTCAGATACCACTGACCGACAAATAACAGCCATGCGGCTGAGATTTTCAGCTGCAAAATTGTGTCTCACTATTTCTGCTAGAATTTGACAATAAGATTACTACTTTCAGATAATGTTCGGTTTTCCCCGCACCTCTTATGACACTTTCTATTATATTTTATTTCGCACTAGGGTTCACCTTTAAAGAACCTCCAAAGTTCCAAGAAATGTCTAGCTTATCGTTTTGAAATGTTGTGGCATTAACTGTGAGGCAACAGTAATATAGGGTAAAGTTAAAATACTCTCGGAACCATGCTGATGATACCGGGTAGGCTGAAATATGTCCGTGGGTAATGTATTTTTTCTCTCCTTTTGTAGCGTTTGCCATGAATGATTCCACCAATAACATGAGGAGGTTATTTTAGGATTATTTTTTTTTGGTTATTGTTTCTAAGGCATTTCCTGATGTGTTATATTCAAATATATGCAGAAAGATATTTAATGATTTGTATTCTTTTTTTTTCAATTGGTGGTAGTGGATAGGCTCGAGCCATTGAGCCCTGATAATAACATAGTTTTCTCTAACCAACTCAATTACTTCCATATTTCTAGTATGTAAATATATATTTCATGGGAAGTTGAAATAAATTGCTTTAAATCCAGCCAGAACTCTGATGATTTAGAGCTGAAATAGATGCATAATGATATGTAGATTGTATAAGGCTTTGTCCTTCATCACGTTCACATCTACTTTTAAATTCTTAGACATAAATGGGAGAAATAAGAGAGAGTTGACTTCACTTTAATGCGTGTGTATTTTTGTCAATTTCATTTCGCATGTTAAATTTTTTTCTCTACCTAAGTAAAGAGACGTAATAACCTTTATTTGCAGCTAAAATGCAAAATATTCCAATTCTAATTGAGTGTAATATTTTTATTTATTGGCATCAGAATCTATTAAAAATGGTAAACATGTATGGGAATACTATGAACATTAATGAAACTAAATATTTAAAATGTAGAAACTTTAAGAACAGACATAAAAATTTACGATTTCACACAGAAAATCACGCATCAAATTAAACTTATACTTCATCTTCAGTTTTTAAAATTCATTGATCTTGATGTACTGTAACTTCTCTTTGGGAGGCTCTTATCAAGAAAAATATACCAAAAGCCCTGATTTATTTTCTGCCTGCCTCGGTCATTCGCTCAAGTTTCCCGTTAATAAAATATGTCAAAACTGACGCGGAAAGCGATTACTGCCGCTCCAAATGTAAAGCGCTCATCTCATATTAAAAATTTCTTCCAATGGTATTGGGAGAGGGTATCGAGTGTCTCGTACTCGGTGCAAAATTTTTAAAACTTGAAAAGAAAGTTTTTTCGTCAGCTTTTCGCTCAAGGCGACATCGCTTACCGGTATAACTAATGACGGGGAAAAAGACGCGAGATGGAGTAATAAACGGAATTTTTATGTGTCCATTTTACTTTCTGTTTACGATGTGCCGACCGAGTATTAAAAATTCCGCGTTCTAAGGCGCAGCGTCGACCCTCTTGCATTCGATTTGATGAGATATAAAGTTTTAACAAGTATTTAATGTACTGCGAATAATCTCCGTATCTCTTTTTGTGTGCTTGAAGCTATGTGTCCTTTACAAGTGACTTATTTTACTGCATTTGGAGTAGAAGTTTAGAAACGATGTCAATCTATGTCTTTGTTAATATATGGCGACTACACAAATTACTAGGAACTATAAATAATTTCAATGCCATTTAAAATCGTCTAATACAACAGCTTTCATATCAGATAGGCTTCTTCTAAGATATTTTTTAATCTTACACTTTGTACTGTAACTCTCACAGAATATCACTTATTGGAGTAATTTTACAATTCAAAAACCCAATTCACAAAAACTAGTTTTCAAAACTATCTTTAAGGAATGAAGTTAATATTCGATATTGTGGAATTGTGGGAAAATTTTAATTTGCCGGGTATACGTAATCAGTATAATTGTAAGATAGACTTTATGGTATTTACCTGAAATTTTCCATTACAGTTTTCGAAAAAAAAAATAAGAAAAAAAAATTAAAGAAAAAAAATTATGAAAAAAAATGCTAATGAACTGCGCAGCCGTAGGTTTAAAATTTCAAATTGCGAGGTACTCCTTACGAGGGAAAATTGAGAACATTGGAACGAAAAATCCCAAAAAAGATCCTGGGAACAAAAAAAAACTTCGTGCACGAATGAATCAGGAAATGAATAATTTACTGGGTGGAGAAGATATCATTAAATTCGCAAAAAATGAAAGATGATTTGAATATAAAATATTGAACTGGAGAACTATGTGAAACAGATTAAAAGAAAGATCAAAAATAAGGCGACGCTTGCCACCTTATTATTTCCTTTGAACTAACCAAGGATATCCAAAAAGTGGAAGTAGGAAACTGGATAGAAATGATCAGGAATAGGAAGGACACCCAAAACGATGATCAACAAGAAATAGCACAGGACTAATTCACTGCGTCAACACACTGAGAGGAAAGAATTGGTTAATCCAACAAACCACTAAGGGTTGCACGTTTATATATTCAATCAACTAAAGATATGATTGACATGTTAAACTGTCCTTGCAACTTAACCCAACACATTAACATTACATTGGTTCAATTATTTCTTTTAATTCAAACAAATATCTGTTGGTTGTGCTCCAAAACGTTACTTTTAGATCGACCAAAAAATTCGCCTCACACAACAGACGCAGGTTCCATAAAGACTTACACAATCGGTGTTTGTATCTATTTTATTTTTTTTCATTTTTAAATCGAGCAACTGTTTTTTTTTTTTTGCAAAGCACACTTTTTTACCTGTACCTAACTCAATAACTACAGATAAATCCAATGTCCTCTCGTTTAATCAAAACGGGTACAGGAACTAGCAACCGACAGTTACAACCATGGTTAAGCCAGGTTCCATTTCCATGTCTACTCGCCGATGATATGCCGATCTTGTGCCGAAGTGGCAATAGAAAAGTTTTCGTGGAGAAAACCAAGGCAGCAACACGCGAGGTTGAAGAGTGGCTTGGTAGCAATAGATTAGCCTATACCATAGTAAAACACAAAATTTATAATTTACCACTAAAACACTTTCTCCGTATGACGATATTTGTTTCTTGGATCTTCAATTGTCTGGAAACTTAAAATACAAATACCATTCTGAAGAGCTACTAAATTATCCTTTGCCATATTTGCTATTAGTCATCAAGCGGAAGTAGCACTGTTCGAACTTGCGAAAATTTCTACTTCTCGGTATTTTAATATATATTATTTATACATACTTTATGTTATATTGTATATACTTATTTATGTTTCTTATCTATATTTGTTTGACATGTCAATTATTGTGATTTATTTAATTTACATTATACACTGAAGCACCTGACAAACGAACCATAGAGAAAACAATTATGAAATAAACGACGAAAATTTTAAGCGTAAAACAACAATCTAGGAAATCAACGTTATTTCTTGCAGTTGATCGCGTAAGCGCGGCAGACGCCGCTGTGATGAACATTATTATCGTGAACTACCGAGAAATATCCAAGCCCTAGTAATTTGAGTGGAATATTCTGCAGACCTTCGATAAGTTTTATAGCTCCTATTTTCCCTACAACACTTATACGACGTTGTACAGTCCGAAGCATACAAATATTAAACTGGAAAGCATATAGGACACTATATAATGTGGTGATGCAATTCGACGACGGGAGAGCGAAGATGATGGAAACTACGGAACGAACATCAAACCGACTCGTTGTTATCCCGACGATTTAGAACGTGCAGAATACACGGTACCCCATAATTCAAAACCAGCGCCGTAGATCCATTGTCCTCGGAAACACTAACTAATTGCTACATCTTCAGTTCTATGTATATTTGTCAGCAGACGGCAATCTCTTTGTCGCGTGGAAATCCTAAGCCGCTCCAGCAGATAGCGTCGTATCTAATAGATTAAATCCAACCTAAGAGTAAAAACAATAGGGTACTCATTTAAAACAGCAGCAGAGGCTATTATAAGACCACCATTGTGCTCTTACATTTCTACGAAGTGGTTCTTGTTAAATTCCCTTCTTAAATTTTAGAGCAAATGCTCGGGCATTGATCAACGTAATTTACGTTTACTTAAACCCGAAACAATTATATTTTTTGCAAAAGTCCTGTTCTCTTGGGATGTTTTTAGATACCCAAACATTTTTGATTTTATGTTTTGCGCGAATGTAACAGATATTGTTATCTTAAGCAACAATTAATGATAATTCTTAAATAGACGCATGTAAATTTGTGTAAAAAAGCCTTAGCGGTCTAAACATTGTAATGATTACTGATATATAAATTTTCAAATTATTTCACGTTCATTGTTAGCCGACGGTTGTGATGTTAATATTTTAATGAAAATGAACCAATTTATTTTAAAAAAAAACAGTCTCCATATAACAATTTTTGGAAATACATTTATATACGAAGTATATCATATAAATTGATATGTTTCGCCGTACATTTGCATAATTTTCAGGATTTAAATTTCCAGCAAAAAATTGATATTTATTATCAAAAACTCTAAATAAACTTTCAGTAACGATTCCGAGTAAATAAACGTTGAATTTCAATTTATTGTTTAAAGTAAGCCAAGCAAATTAGTGATTTATTATTAATAATTTTAAATTGTAAATTCGGTGTTACATTCCTAAGCCCGAGAGGATATAGAATTATGTAAAACGTACGTATAAAATGGTCGAATATCATTTATAACCTATTTTTCAATCTCATCTATGAAATAATCACTAATTGGCCCAAACAATTAGGTACTACTTCATTTTACGAATACATCATTATACGTGCTGTAGATATTGGAAATGTTTTGAAGCAAATAAAACACGTGTTCATTAATTATACTGCAGAAAACGTGAGTAAACCTAGTACATAATAGATGAATTAATTTCGTTAAAATACAAAATTGGCTTCAATTTTGTAATTACATTTTGGTGGAAATAATAACGTTCACATTACTTTAATTCCAGTTAATCTTGTTAAGTGTTTCTCTCTGCATAAAATATTAATTTATAAACAATCTTGAACAAACGCATAGCAATCTAAACTAAATTCAATCAAGTTCAATTTGCAAAAGAGGTAGTACTTGGATACACCAAGGATGTATACGTCAAAACAAACTAATTTGGATGTTATATGTACATAAATAGCACCTAATAGTCACTTTTATATTATTCCCAGATTATCCACAACGAAGCAAGCCAACTGTTAAAATAAGTTAACATTTACAGGTTTATGTATTGTAATGTATTTGCATTTTTTAAAGCTTGTGCATTTTCGTTTTAGTTACGTCGTAAAAAAGAACATTTATACTTACGACATAAACAAAAGAAAAATGTGTGAGCAAGTGTTGAAATAAATTCGGAAATTGTGTCATGCTATGTGAATAAAAAACTTAGAATCATTTCCACGTTAAAATCCAAGATTGAGTCTTACGTAGAGACAATAGCCTATCCCTTATTAGTTTATATCGAATTGTATATTTGTATCCTTTTTTAAAACTTGGGAATTTGGCGGACTTTATTTCTAACATACGTTTGGCTTAACAAAAATAAAATAAAATGCTAAAATTAGCTTCCTCATCGTATTGATGGAATCATTCACGACAAACACAACACAAGAAAAGAAAAAATACACTACCCACGGACAATTTCTGCCTACCCGGCGTCATCAGCATGGTTCCGAGAGTATTTTAACTCTATTCTGTGTGCTGTTGCCTTACAGTTACTACGCCCTCTAGTGTCAAGAAATACATACCTGCCGTTTAGAAAGCAGTGACATAAACCGAGTACTGTTCCCCGAGCCATTCCTCGAGCAACTCTCGGACGAAATGTGGCGTTAACTGTAAGGCAACAGCGACACAAAATAGAGTTAAAATACTCTCGGAACCATGCTGATGACGCCGGGTTGGCAGAAACATGTCCGCGGGTAGTGTATTTTTTGTCTCCTTGTGTTGCGTTTACCGTGAATGATTCCATCAATACCATCAGGAAGCTTTTATAAATAAATTAATGCAAACGAAATGAGAAATTGATAATTTAGAAATGTATTGGACAATCCTAAGAAATATTCAATCGAATAAAACTTAAATCAGGTAGTTTCATGTAAGACGTTTAACATGTCTATCATTAAATGATATTTCATAAAAATCTCAAATTATCTGAAGCTAGATAGGTGTGGTGAATGTTATCATGAATTGAAGAGGGGCAATGGTACACTGGATGTTCCATTTAACGCACTAAATAAGTCAATTTGTCATAAATTCACTTGAACCTAGGCGCAAAACACAAACTGTTCTCTGAAAAAAAGGAAAGCGCAAATCAGTCGGATGTGTCGTAAAAACTGCAGTGCGCATCAAACAAATCATTGTTACTTGAGTTATGTCAGTCGTTCAGTTTTTTGGATTCCATAAATGTCGTATCACTCACAAATTGAGCTTCTCTATTGCAAGTCGTTCTTGAAACATGTTTTCCAATTGTTTCACTCCACAATGTGCTGATTTGTCCGTAGTTAGCACGTTTATTTTCTCGAATTCTTCTTTGTAATGCTCTTCTGCTAATATCTGTGATTTTAGATTGAAGCCTTTGGTGCAACTGAATTACTTGTTTTATACAAGCGTACTACGTTTCTTACACTATAGCATGATGAAAATAATAATTCACCTATTTCTACGTTCTCCTTTCTTAAAAAAGGTTAGGTACGTAAGAGTGCTGTTGAAATTCTAAGGTTCCTAATATAGCATTACTTCAAATAATATTGGTGCCATTGTGATCTAGAGAAACCATCCACTGAAACGGTTTGGTATAAGTTTTCACAAAACTTAGTTTAATATACAGCTTTATACTTTCAAATAAAACAAGGTACAAATGATGTAATTATTGAAAATTGCAGATGGCAACGTAAAGATGTGTAATTACAAAACGAAATACGACCATATTCCTTTGCATTACTTACATCCGAAGTCATTGCCGTAAACTTTCTGCAAATAACTGAACAAGACAGAAACTTAGGCGCAATCATAGACCCGGGTTAGGGAAGGAAATCGCTCCAAACGAAGAAGACGGTAAATCGGTTTACGGAATAGTCTCGCAAGATACTCATCCACTGTCCTTTATTTACCTTTCTACCGCACCGTCATCACAGAAAAGAGAAGAAAACGCGGGCAGTAAACTAAAAGATAGATGAAACCGCTCCTTCCGTACTCCCCTTTTAGCGTCGTCGGAGCGGTAGTTATAATAATCTGATTGGGAAACAGTCAGCATTTCCCGGTAGCAAATCTGGTTTCACGGGTTGTGCATTCGCATATTGAAATAGGATGTCCGGTTTCAAGCGCGACGGATACACATTTTTACGATTGTCTGTATATTTGGCCGGTAACCCGCAACCTGAAACTACATAAATTTTCGCTTAATTCGCTTGTGGGAGTCGGATATCATCACAAACTTTGAAGAACTAGAGAAATTTAGCGAATTCATCAACTCCAAAGTTCTGAGACACTATGTAAATTACAACTATCAAATTTCTGTAGTCAATATATCCTGTTTACTTTACCATATTATATCTAACGTTATACCAAGATTAACGCAAAGTGCGGAAGGTCTGTTCAAGCAAGAACTAACGAAAACGTCGAGGAGGTTGAAGAAGAAAGGGATCTATTTTAACGACGACGGCAAAGTTCTTTTTTCAGAAACTATAATAGGCCCACCTCTCAATTAAAGGTGGTCTAAGTAATACCGATATACAAACAGGGTGGTGGGAACATCTACAGTAGAGGTTTCCAACCTTTTCTGGACCACCACTTCTGGAAACAATTTCTTTACCACGTTTACGTGAGCGTCAACGAAGTTTATATTTTTTCTTCTTCTCACGCCTGAACACGAACAAAATTTAAAACGTATGCTGCGTGCGAACTCGTAAATGTAACTGAATGAATATTTGCAAGCCCTGCTAAACTAAACTAAAACCGCTGCTCCTCTTGACTGCCTCAAAGCTTCCCATTTGTCTCTGGATCGGTTATCGCTCCCATAGAAAGCTCCAGCGCCCACTCACGGACGGTATCGCCCCCGTTGGGAAACTATGATCTAAAGTAATTATCGCCCAGTTAGTATCCTAGATTCAATATCAAAGGTAAAGTAAGCAATTGTGAATTATCTGGAGAAGGAAGGTTTTCTATCGGAAGAACAAGAGTATCGAAAAGGGCGATCGGTGCTAAGCGTGCCAGTAGTAGTAAACCACGGTCGCATCGCAATTGACAATAAAGAATGTGCTAAAATGAACTTAGATCTGTCGAAAGCTCTGACTCTGTTAGTCCTGAAGAATTAGTCCGAAAATTAGGGGAAATAAGAGGAAATACGCTTAACTTCCTAAATTCATACTTCGGAGATGAAAAGCAGGTTGCAGTATGGAACATCAAGAAAATTAAACTCAATGTGGCTCAAAAATCCACAATCGGGCCTCTAATGTTTATTATATACATCGATCATCTACCTGCAAAAGTCTGTGAAGCCAAACTATGCCTGATGTACCTCCTTGGTTGTGCGAACATCAAACATTCAAGATCTCAACAGATGATCGGAAGACGCGATAAATGACGCGTGTGACTAGTTTACTACTAACAAGCTGAAAGTGAATAAAGAAAAAACCCAAAACCTAATTCTTCACAAAGAATATTGCAGATAGTGCAAATGTCAAGTTCCTGAGTTTGACGCTAGATTTCGGGTTGAAATGAGCTACACACATTGATGGTTTGGCATCGAGATTGTCGACGGCCTTATGATTTTATTCTATTTACCTCTTTATTTACTTTGAAAGTTATTAGTTATTTTTTGATATAGAAATAATTTACAATTGGTTTACTGATTGTACTATTAACGTCTATGTAGCGCCATCTATCGATCCTATAATATTCTGGTGACTTTTTATTTATTTATATTTAATGTTTTAGCGAAGTGATTTACAACTATGTTTTCACTTTTCAGTACATTCACCGTTTAGTTATTTTCCATTATTTTACGTGAATTCGGAATCTCACACAGTTTTGTTGACGTTAATGTGGCGCCTTCTATTGATCACTTAGCAATTGGGAAGCTTTTGTCTATTTAATTTTGTGTTTAAGTGCAGTCACTTATACTTGAATTTTCAATTTAGATTATTCTTATTTCCTCCATTTCCTGTGAATTGAAGGTTCAGGATACAGTATTGGTTTGGTCACTGGGTGGCGCTGCAACATTTATTCTTAATTCTATTTGGCGGTAATTACTAGAGATCACCAAAGCAAGTGAAATTATTGCGTTTTTGCAGCGACTAGGCAGACACGTGTCTATTCATCTCATAAGAAAGGGTTCGTGTTGCCTACTGGTTTCTCCGAAAGTCGACAAAACACGAGACTGTCTAGTCGCTGCGAAAAAGTAATAATTTCACCTACCTTTGTCATCTTTAAGTGTCTATCATTAATTATGCCACTAGATATGTGTAGAATCTTTGAAAAAATATTTTTTTCTTTTATTTTCTTTCTCAATCAGTTCAAAAGGCCACTTGCTCCAGTTAGCCGTTTTCGGCGCTGGCTACGTCCCATTAACAAAAAAATATATAAATTTTATCCTATTTCTGGGGGCCCCACTCTCAGTAAAAAAATCATACTTTTTGAGTACTTCATATTTGCTGTTATTTAATGTAATAACCTTCGTAATTTTTCTTCTTTTATGTTATTTTTGAAATCAATTCTTTTATTTCTTGGTGCATGAGACCTGAGAATCTGAAGAGCTACATTATTTAAAAGAATTTCAATTAATTATTAAAAATAGGTATTTCAAAAGTAAGTAGTCATTTTCACCACAATTTAATTTGCTTCATTTACAAATGACACGCGAAAATAAGTTAGGGTAAACATATTTGCCTTGATATCCGCAAATAATATATAAAAATCAATACACCATACAATAACCTACACGGTATACTTTCCTAATAATTTCTACTGTTAATAACACGTATACCAACCTTAAGTAACCGTTCTATTGGAAACCTGGCGATAGAGCTATCACCATTCCAGCAACAATTCGATCTCAACGTGAAACCGAGATATTTGGAAAGGTCTATGGAAGGTATATATGTAATTGCTACTAAATAGGGGTGCATTATAATTCGAACAATGGGACCCTTGCGCGAACAATTAGATAATGAAAGCTCCGCATCGTGTATTATAAATCCGTGAGCTTGTAATAGTACAGTTCCAATTGGATGTTGCAAATTTGCCAACACCAGACAAGGGTTTTCCATTCAAAACTACATCGTCGTTGAGTATAAGAGGGAAGGCAAAGAACTTGCAATTCCCTACCGATACATGTAGGCGTATGGGTATGCGAGGAAGTACGAGAATTATGCACCGCGTCCAACCCATCCTCCCACGCTCGCAAACAAGCACTAATAGAAAACCAAACAAGAACCGCGTCTCGCGTAATTATATTATAATTACATTTGGAGAATTCGAAGTGTGTATAGTATGAAGGAGCTGGTTTAAATTTAAGTACGCTCCAGTATGAAAGTTACCAACACCACTTAAGGTTGTAGACAGTAACAAGGAAGCAAAACAAGAGCCATGTTTGCGTAGAGCTAACCGCGCGCTATCACCCTCTGAATCTCAAACTGTTAGCTGTAACTTCCATTTATCCCTTCGATAGAGGATTCAAATACCGGAAAATGTTTGCTTTATTACCTTTTAACGTCGGGTAGTTTTCTGTTTGCTTATTAGATTAGGTACTTTGATTGTGACGGTTTAGTGAAGATGTTCTATAAATATTCAATTGACTCCGTCTTGAAATACAGCATTCTCTTGAATTATACAACAATGTATTGTTCAAGTACAAATAATATATAAAAAAAAACTGAAATAAATAAACAAGGTTTCATACGTTAAATTTTTTTAATCATAGCATCGCTGACAAAGTAGCGAAGTTGTTTTTCTAGACAGCGTTCGAAAACCTTTGATAGCGATGATGAAGTACACTTATAGGTCTGAGATTTTTCATTTCTTGCACAGCAGAAGACTTACGTGTGAATTTTATTGAGGACGTCATTTAATGTGAGCCTTTTAAATAATAACCTGTGAGTGGAAGAACTAGACCATTTTTTGAAACGTTTAAAAGTTGAAACCGAGTCACGTATGCGTTGGAACGCCGACGTTTCGCTCTCGATTTCACAGAGCTTCCTCGGGGTTGTATCATGTCAAACGCTTATAACAATCAATTAATTTTCATATATAATTGATATTTGTTTTATTTGCAATTTTCTCTGGTTAGCCATCAGACGTATATTTCGCTACAACAAAGAGCGTTTCCTTTTCTTGTATTCCTTAATAACACGTTCAGACAACAATCTTTTTTAATTCCTTCCTCAAGGACGATGTAATATGTAGGAACACCCAAAAAATTCGGGAAAAGTAGCGATAAATAAAATTGCAGAATGCCCGGATTTTACGTCCACAGTTAATCAAGATCGTCATTAAGATTGTACCAAACAATTTTGTGAATTTCAACCAATCGAAGAGAAGTCGAAATTTATTTCTTGGATTTAAAGAACCAACGTCCATTTTTCATTTCTTTTATTACGAAAATTACGATCGAGAAAAACACTAGCGAATTTCGAAGGCAATCCCGTCCATTTATCACTCGCAAGTACAGAAAAGAAATAAATTAATTTACTACAAAGGAGGATTTCTATAAGAGGGATTTTACACACGTCAATAAATTGATCAATTTAGCGACCCTCACCCTCAATTTTTTGACGTGTATAATACACTTAAATTGGCGGATTCAAATTGACCAGGAAATAGACGAATTTAGAACGAGTTCGTTTCGTCAATTTTTTTATAACTTTCTGGTAATTTTGTGGATTGTGTTGTAGAAACCACTCATGATATTTGATGTTAAAAAAGTTATGCTCGCGCATCCGCTGTTGCACATATACATAAACGAATATTAGATTGTTCGCTTATGAAGTTCTTAAGATGGAATGGGACTTTGTGCACAATAGAATTCTATTTATCGCCTGGTTTTTACATTTGTATTCTTCTCTGGGCGTCCGCCTTAGCAGCACTGCTAGCTATTTATGCTTTGTTAAGTATAATAAAATTAAAACATAGTAAATAAACTTCCTGGGTTAAACCAGGCGAAGTCATGGTTTAAACGTCAAAAAGATTTTATTTAGAATGAAATAATGTTGGTATTCCTACAATCTAGCCCAATTAATATAATGCGAATCCTCAATTTGCCATTTTCTTGACTGATTAGCAGATCAGTGTAATACCGCTGTAATCAAAAGGAGCTCTTTTTAATTTTAAGCGAAAGACTCTCAAAAATCCGCAAAAATGCCGCTCTCAACTGCAGTTATTGTATTGTTGTTGAAGCACTGACTCACTCCTCTGAACATTAACCAGCCCAAATAGAACTTCGTTAAATCAATAAAACGTCGCAAACATCGCTTTATCCGAGAAAAAGGTATTTTTATTTGAAAGTAAAAACCAACCGTCGCGGTGAGGTTTGATCCCACGGCCTTCTAACTGTAAAATGAGAATACCAACCATTTGAGCACCGAGACATGTTCTTGGCATTAGCCAGTTATTGTGAAAATATCTAAAGTAATCCATAAATTCCTACAAATACTTTTATTCCATTTTTCTTTTGTAAATAATTAACTTACAATAGAAATAGGTAAATGAAAGACTGAATCGCACAAATATCTTTAATTGATTTTGGCGACTAATTTCGTACGTTTAAATTACACATACATCTTCAGGCCAGATATTCTAGATTGAGATACAAGAAATTACCTTGCACTTATCTTAGATTAGATTACTACCCGAGGAGGTTCTTCACTTATTCCACTGCGACCTTTTCAGATCTATTGTGGTTCCTCTCCCATTAGATCAATTACATTAGCTTTGCTTTCTCTGCTAGATTTAGCAATCTTGTGAGTGATCCCTTTACATATTTTTCGCCTTTGGGTATTCCGAACCAATTTCTGAGAGCCGTAGTCCTGCCAGTGCTATACATTGGACGGCAGTCTCTTCTTCCACCTGGCAGAATCTACATACTGTTTCCTTTGTCAGGTCCAAATTACTCATGTGTTTCTTGAGCATACAATGTCCTGTTAGCAGGTCCACTACCTACTCCTACAGATTCTAACAGACTTCTTGTCTCTGCTTTTATTATTTATTTTATTATCGTATATGCCATTCCCGCCGAGCGCATTGGGCCAGTTTCAGCAGTTGACGAGTCAGCTTGCCAACCAATACAGTGCATTCATGCATTCCCGTACCAGTTTCAAATTCGTTTGTGTGGAGTCTAGCGCTTTTATTACTGCTTGATTGTCTGAATAGATAGCAACAAATCGATTGTTATCTGCTTGCCAATTTAATTCTTCAATACACCCCAGCACTGCTGCTATATTATAAATGATGAGTCATAACGAAAGAAAATATTGATGGACTTTGGTCTCAAAATCGAAAGGTGCACCCGGATTACCACTTTTACAGATTTACGCTAATATTGTAATCTAAATGAAAAAGCCATCTTACCTTCTTCGTCTCCCATAGGCCAAAGACACTAGAGGTACTGGATGTAGGTATAAGTGAAGTAATCTCTTTTTTATTTATAGCTTTCTATTGATTTTTCTATTTAACTTTTAAAATGCACAATTATTGTTTGGTTATGTGAATGGATCATTTCTATTTTTTTTAAAGGAAAATGTGATTTCTATTACGAAATTTCGAATTACAAAATACGTTTTGAAACCAATTAATGCCATAAACCGAGCTACCACTGTGCTATTTCCTGAAACTGTAGACCAATTTATTTTATGGAACTGTTTTCTAGTTTTGAACAAAACCGTTGCAATAAAATTCCTCTTACTGCCGACTATCGAGAGTTGACTGCGCATTCTTGAACGCGTAATGCTAGTTTAAGTAGTCGTTAAACGTAAACGCAGTTACCGTTGTAAACTTTTCACTAGAAGAATTTATTATCAGTCTACCTAACGTAGTATTTAAACTTTCATATTTCATCTTACCGTGTACGTAAAAGAAATATGTCTAGTCTAAGGTACGTATCTCGCCTGAAAAGTCGACTCCCCAACGCTACAATGGACCATTCTATCTTTACTGCTGCGATTCATTCAATTTTTATGCAAAAATGACTGCATCGGTTGGATAAAAGCTTTCGAATCGCTGACAACTTCAACCCGTTAGTATGTTTACCCTTTACGATATCTAATATTCATAGCCTACGGGATAGGAACAAATACTCGTCCGCATTGACTGTGTGAAAGAAGCGAGAGGTTTCCTAAAGTGCTTTTAGATACACGCGTAAGTGTACAGAAGTGGTGCTGCCACTATGTATATACGGCCTTCCCCAGAGAACTTTGTGCACCGGTATGATAGCTCGATGCTCGCCATTGCCTTTATGAAGTAATTACTTGCAACTGCGACAACAACAGTATTGGGAATGGAATTTTAATAATCTCTACATAAAATCGTATAAGCTTGATCTAAATGAACATATGTAGTACTCATCTATATTTTTAATAAATACTGAATGTAATAATCTACAAGCCGACGAACACGTAATTAGGAACGGCATATGTTAATAATTAGAAAATAATTTTAAAAAATTGTCAACATTTTCTCCTGATTTTCCTTGCCGTTGAGTGAAGGACAATTAAGTCGAAAAATTCCTTATATAGCCGCATCTCAAATATAAATAAAGCGCAGCCCCCTATCGAAGATTTTTTGAATTGACTTTGAACATTCGTTCAGGTGTTGTTGCTTATGAAGCACGCCAACACTGACATCTCTGTAGATACGAATAATCTGCACAATTGCGTCTATTAGCCGGCATAATCAGCATAATCTAGAATATAGATTGGTGTCTTCCAATATGCTGTGTATGAAAGTCAAAAAATTGTTATTCCAGAACAGATTTTGTTTCAAACGCCCAGTTTTGGTTAACAAATAACTAGCTACAAGGGTACACAGCTAAAAGAAACCGTGTAGCCTCTAAAAATGATGAAAAACTAAAGCTTGTTTTTTATCCTTTTTTTTGTTTGACCCTGACCAACTAAATTATTCATGGAATGAAGGTACTTCATTTTCCAAAATACCAAATTAGCTTTTGTAATTTTTGTTAATTTACACATTATTAAATTAATTAACAGATATATCTTCTATAGAAATCATCCTCATCTGTCATCTATCATCACCAACTCACTAGAAATAAGAATAGCGCACCTCAAGGAGGTATTCTTGGCCCTGTTCTCTCTATTTGCCGCATACCAGCGACATACCGGTTCACAACAACAGGTGCATATGGCTCTTTTTCGAATTGAAAATTCTTAGGATTCTGCTAAATATATTTTTAGAGTCAATAAGCAATAAACTGCTGATTTAATTGGTTTTACGGCATCGAGCTCAGCGAACATTAAATCCATCCAAACCATTCAAAGTAAAGTACTGAGTTATGTAGTCAATGTCTCGTAGTACTTTTGCAATTCAAACTTTTACCGCGACTTAAAAATCCAAACTATTTCAGTAAAAATAAATAGGATTGCTAGCAAGCGTAAAGCCAGGCTTCAGGGCAATGCCAATGGAGAAGCTCGTAAGCTAACTTAATAATGAACATGATATCCGAAAAGGACCAAAACGTTTGATCCGTAGTACGTTCCGGCAAAAGCAAAAATCCACACCTTCAATAAACAATAAAAAAATTTCACAAAAGCTATTTAAAAAGAAATAAACGATTCCTAGACAGCGATGTTTGGTAAACTTTCCGTAACACAAAAATACATAGAAAAGTGAGTTGTGTGTAGTAACATCATCTAACCCTCGAATAAACCAACAATTGCATGCAATTCATATTAAAATAACAGCTTGTTCAAACAGACAACGGCACTCGTTCATATTTTCATTGTTGCCCCAATGGCGGTACCGCGAAGCGTCGTTTTTCCAAGCAATAAATGAACATGACCAACCACCGATGAAATGTTAGTTTTCCAGCAATTGTTTGCATCACTGTCATAAAGTAATATGCATATGTATGAGTTAAAAAAAAGTTACGTGTGAATCAATAGAATAGATTAATGAAATATGTAGGGGGTTCTAACAAAACGGAAAACGATGGTGTTTACCTGTGAAATTGCAACTATACGTCGAGAATTTGTTACTTCACTCATCAACATTATTTAATTAAGCAAAACGGAAGGCAACAATCGAAATGTCTAAATTTAAAGAGAAAGATCTACTGCAAATTTCATTATTGGAAAATGGTGTATTTTGCCTGTAAAAAACCACACGAGATTGGAATATAAAATAAGGCATTATAAAAACAGAAAGATCTTAAATAATCTTAATTTATTTTAAAAATATACTTTTACAATTCACAAGCTGTAGGCCCGGGGGCTAGATTAGTCCATCCATCTACATCGACCAATAAGATCTAGCGTCGGCCGACAATACAATTCTAAAGTTCGCCAAATAGACCTACCCTTCTCGTGAATTCCAGAAGTTCACTCAGAGTAATTTTTCTCAGACTCTCGGGCGTTATAAAGTCGCCTCACGCAGAGAAAATTACAGCACTCCCGGAATTGAGCGAGCCCCGTTCCGTGTATGTGTTTTCTTAATCGGGTAGCAATTGTCGTTAGAGCTCTACCAAGTTCTAGGAGCTTCCTAGTTCCATGTCGATCTGGCAATTGCAGTTCAACCTCGTACAATATATGTACAGACACTGGTTTGAGTTTTGTCTCCCCCTTGCAATGACTAAATATTAAGCCTGCAGAAACGATTACATTTTCCGTGCGCTTCACTAAATTAACAGAGACTAGACAGATTCGTGTTTTATCGACTCTCGGGGAAACCTGTAGGCAGCACGAACCCATTCTCATGAGACGAATAAACACGAATCTGTCTAATCTCTGCTAATTTCGTGAAGCGCAACTCATCTCTGCAGGCTTACTAAATATCGAAACTATCTTCCGCGTGGCAAGGCCAAGTACTTAGGTTCACCAAATAAAAGCACAGAACCCCACGCCTACGAGTGGTAAAAAGTATATCTCAGCGGGAGACAAAACATAAAAATGTAACTGTACATAGATTGAGGCAAGAAGTTATTATCATGCACACGAATAACCAGAATCCAGAATTTTTAGGCACCACAAATATGGAAAAAACGGGATAAATGTCAGAAAAGACAAAAAAGATAAAACAAATTCGTTATTTTATAAATATATATAATTGAAATTCGTAGTTATTAACAACATGCGGATGTAAAGTTCACCCGCAGATTGCTTTTGGCAAAAGGTCCCAATTACGTTGATGTATTAATCACTAAGAACTTTGACGACAATGTTCAAACGTTAGAAGCAACACTAATTGCAGTCGGTACGACATCAAACCAAATAATGTAATTCTGCAAGATACGGTTGGCACAGAGATTAATCTATCTACAGCAGCACACCATACCTATTGTTCTGAAGCTAATAATCTGTTTCCGAAAACAGAAAGTTATAAAAGCCGATTTTCACGTACTTCTTCCAGCTTCCCTGCCTAGATGACGGCTTCCTTTTGTTCATACTCCGCTCGATGCTTGAGCTTCCCTGAGTCCAACCATTCTCTTCCTTTCTAATTCCGTTGATTGACGAAAATTAGTGCATTTTCGTACTCAAGATATTTTAACAATACGCTAACTGTATAGAAATACAATAATTTAAAACGTCACTAAAATCTGTTAGGTAACATTTGGTGTAAAAAGGTATTAAAAAGCTAACGATTCCCTTTATCGGTGTAAATAATTACCATTGTTACCATTAAAAGCCGCGGCTTGTGTTAAAACTGCGGCTTATAGACTTCTACAAAAGGCAGTTTTTATATTTAAAATTTTTTTGATATTTTTAATTTAATTTTTTTTGTCTTTCGTTAAAGTGTTTTGTTTGTGCCGACTGTGGGAAAGCAAATGAAGCAACGACTAATCGTGCACACGGTATGCAGTTTACTAAAGAAAGAAAAACACGCATCAGCCTTCAGTAGGAATAGTTAAAATTACCATTTTAAAGACATCGACTGCTTATTAAGGCAACTGGAATTATTAGCCTTCTAGTCCATTCTTGGTTCTAGGAAATGTTAAAATATCATTGGGACTTAGGTCGGGACTATATGGAGGATGATCTAGTAACAAATAAGTCTGAAGAGAAGAGTTGCGCTTCACGAAATTAGCAGCGACTAGACAAACTCGTGATGCCTACTGGTTTCCCCAAGAGTTGACAAAATACGAGTCTGTCTAGTCTCTGCTAATTTCGTGAAGCGCACGGAAAGTGTACTCGTTTTTGCAGGCTTACTCATTAAAATGCCGATGCCATGGAAGGCTTCTTAATAGTGACAGTAAACCAATGCAATGGCTATCTATTACGGCTATTTGTTACGTGCAGACTCGCTGCCGCAGGAGCCAGAATCTCTCACTGTTTTTTTTTTGCGATCTACGGCCGTCGCCGTCTAAACTACGCGGCCACGTTGTCCCATAAGCTTACCACCTCCAGGTGGACGTGGAAGGAAACCGATAGTTTTTCTTTTTTTTTTTTACTTTTTCCCTTCTCTTATTTCTCCCTCCCCTATTCTCCCGACGGGAAGGCGTAACACGTTGCAGAATATGTCCGCAAGACTTACCTAAAGCTTGCAGATCATAAATTATTCAATCAGGTTTTCAAGTAACCGTCTCATGAATTTTTAAGTTACTATGTAACAAATAGATCCTTTATAGTACCTTCAAAAAAAACTGAGTTTGAACAAGTCAAAAATTATAAAAGAGAAAGCAAGGAAATGTCGAATAAATTTTGTTTCTGTTTCCCAGAAACTAATACATGTTTCATAATACACACGGCTATTGTACCTTGCCACATTTGCCTATATATTTAAACATCTGTATAATGTCGTTTCCTGTTTTTGGTTTTTGGTGTTTCTGTACTATAGGTTGCTAAAAGGATGAAATAAAATTTAAACATATTTTTGAATTTTTATTTCAAAAGGTAGATTATAATAATGTTTATTAATAGGGTGATACGAACTATTGGCTTTATTCTTTGTGTGTTCAGCGTGCAGCAATGCAAACAAGCGCGTTTGGAGGATCAAAAAAATATGATGTAGGATCTGTATTTTATAGAAAAATATAGAAATAATACACGGTTTTACATTGCCACTTAGCACTTTTATTTAATTTATTTCTAAATTCAACCTTTAATTAAATATTTGTTTATTATACTTTTAAACTATTATGTAATGCTGAGAAATCAATGAAATTTGCTAATTTACCAAAAAATATTATGCTTACAACAACTTCTACATAACAGCGACCATCTTAATGACCAAGTTTTAGCTTCTGGTAAGACATCACTTGACGTGCGCATATTAATTAACATATTTGTTGTGATAGTCCCGCTAACTAAACTCTAACTTCGTTAGCATAACATAATATGTAGAACATCGGAAGATTACCGTCTTTCGTGCTTCGGATGTTAATGAAGCGTCAATCGATCATCGTCGAATTTTATAGCGTCGTTCTTCGCAAATTAATAAGTATGCTCCCTAAAGTATAACCTAACTTCAGTGTGTTACGAAATTTCCAACACAAAACGGATTTTATGAGCTTGGTTACGAAAATTCGAAGATATCGTGTACATTAAATAGCTTCTGCAGTAACCAAATTAAGAAATTGTTCGAAAGCAATTGCTTAAAGTATTATAATAAAATGTAACCTAAAAGCTGGTCAAGCCGTACAGGATGATTCACACGCAGCTGGCGAATATGTTATTTTTCCCTCTTCCATAGTCATGCAATAGGTTTTATCGTTCTGCTATATGACAGAAAAATGAGCCTACGGATAATTTGAAAGATAAACAGAAATAACTATTTTTCGTTAGCAACAAAGCAATCAAATCTAAGCATTTCACTGTAAATTGTTTGCTATCTTGAACTAACGTTTTGTGGTGCCATTAAACGATATCTAGAAAATATGTAACCTCATTAAAATAACACGACTTCTAATAAATTTCAACAACGCGTACCGTGAAACAATCTGAAAACTTCGCTGTGATACCCACGATGACTATTAAAGCTCCACATTTAATGGCCAACTACTGTGCGGTACTGTTGAAGCGTTTACATAAACAATAACAGTCTTTTCCGAACGACTTTATTCTTTGCTATATTTCAGGAGTAGTTATATTGACTATTGACACGCACGCTTTTGTAGAAAGCGGACAAATAAAATCAATGCCTGGAATTATTTTCTTGCCAAATATTACGTAACAATAAATCATATCAATTTAATGGAATTTATCGTACTTGTAATATCGATTTCTTGGAGTGTGTACTTAGGTTTTTTCTAATGCTATTTGTTACAATCATCTAAATAAATATAAATTGTCACTCGAAGAAAGAAACTGCTACTAACTACAGTTGAGACCTACTTGTATTTTCTTGTACTTTGCATATAGAATTAGAAGAACTTTATGGAAGTATTACTAATTGCTAGAGATGTGTTAGAGAGTGGGAACATATTTTGTCCGGCACACTTGCTAAATAGAGCGGCATCGAGTTATACGACCAAAATCGTCGCGATGCAGCTATGTTGTAAATAACGCAAAAGTAAATAAAAAAGTAAATAAATTTACTAACAAACAAAACTATTACTTAACGAATGATATTTAATTTACGAAATTACAACTGAGATACGACTGAAATTATTCTTGAGGTTGTTGTAGGAAAATATTTACAATAAATTCGAAGATTTACGATGTGAACAAATTGAGCAGAAACACAGTTATCCATCCGTTCCACCAAGACTGTCGTTCGCTGGACTTTTCTCGTAACTGCCCCACTGCCGAAATGCCAGAAATAAGAGAGTAGGAGGTAAGAGGAATTGGAGTTTACTGAAAAGGAGCTCATAAGAAATTTGGTGTTGAACGGGTGGACAATAGTTAGCTAAACACGTGGCGCTAGTGTCGATATAATGTAAATTGTAACATCGCAATACATCTTTTTAATTTAAAAAATCGTTCCCTGTGCAATTAAATCTGTAGTGAAATATTATCAAGTACGTCCAATTACTGTATAACATATACAGGCTATTTCCAATTCCAAGGGTATTCCAACGTTTCAGAGTTCCATTCATTAAAACTTCTAATAAACGAGTTTCGTAAAATACCCTTTATCTAAACTTTTAAGCTATAGAAATGCAGTAATTTATTGTAAATCATTTAATATTGTAACCGTCGATCGCAATCGATTTTGCAAAAATTAAATGAACACAAGTTGATTTAATCTATCTGCTCTTCGACAGCATTCAGCCGTCTTGTCCCCTGATAATCATCGAAACCGTATTTTTATCTTCGAGAAATCGATGAAATACAACATTTTCGTTGCTAACTTCAGCCGGGGCCGAATTGCTTTTACAGCAATCGCACGTTTTGGATGCTAATGTTATCAATAGCAAAAGCAAGACGAGCCACCTCGGGATTAGTAGCCCAGAAGCTCCTCGAGACTTTAGTTTAGGAACTGCACCCTGCTTTTATCGAGGCATTTTAGATGGCAGATGCACATCTCTTGGCATTAAATGCCGCAAGAAGATATCTTATTGGCTGTTTAGAAGGGTAGTGATATAAACTGAGAGCCAAAAACCCACGCTAATGACTCTGAATAAACAGAAACATGCCCGTTGACTAGCGCTTTCTTTGCTCGTATTGCTCTGACCGTGATTCTATCAACACCATGATCTATATTAAGTTAAATGTACTTAAGCAAGAAACAAGACGGTCAAAACACAACGTAGTATAGAATAACTGCTGCATTAAATAATAATTCAAAATCAATTAACATTTTCGTAAACGAACATTTGGATACCCATTGACGGAGATACACAAGAAAAAGTTTTTTCATTACCTGTTCGCTGCGAATGCGAGCTCACCTTATTTCATTTTAATCGTCCACGGTAATTCCATTTCATTTCCTCAAAAACGATAAACGATATATAATTTCAACTGTTCTGGTGTGCATTTCAGGTGGCGTAGATTCGTATTTAGACGACGGCGGGCTTAACAGCAACGTTAGCATCCACCCCTACTTTGAATTCAACGTGCCCAGAAACGTCACCACCGCCGTCGGCCAAACCGCTTTCCTTCACTGCAGAGTCGAACAACTGGGCGATAAAGCAGTAAGTAGTAACGCTCTAGCAATTATTCGTTACCGCTAATGACTGAATACTGCCGACTGTTAATCTTAACTGCATCCGGCTTTAACACTTTCCTAGCCCGTTACAATAGAAACAGATTACACAAGATACGAATATAATTGAAGGAAAGATAATACGTGAAATCACGTTACAGCGTTTACGGATTAATACAAGTAAAGATAATTCACTACAAGGAATTTTAGCTGGTTTGATTTCCCTTTCGTTTTCTATCAAAGTGGGGTATTCAATTATGTGGAAATACACTCAAAACCGGGAAACTTTGTGGTTACGTCATAGTTGACGTATGCAGCGTCTGAAACAAATGGAAAAAAAAATTATCTTACATTTCACAAAAAAAAACATTTTTGATGAAAAGCTCTGCATGACTTGTAGATTCATATTCAAGTACAAAATTTTACAACATTGGCTGCAATACAGGGAAAATCAAAATTATGATTTGGAGTGAGAGTAAAATACGTACAAACTTTAATGATTTTCCCAGATAAAAATTACAATATATTATTAATTGACGTATGCAGCGTCTGAAACAAATGGAAAAAAAAATTATCTTACATTTCACAAAAAAAAAAAACATTTTTGGTGAAAAGCTCTGCATGACTTGTAGATTCATATTCAAGTACAAAATTTTACAACATTGGCTGCAATACAGGGAAAATCAAAATTATGATTTGGAGTGAGAGTAAAATACGTACAAACTTTAATGATTTTCCCAGATAAAAATTACAATATATTATTAATTAGATTATTTATCGAATGAAGGAATAAGACGTGATAAAAAAATTATAACCTCCTTATCCATTTATCAACAATGAATAATACTATAAAGAGTTCATTATAAATAAGTGGCTAAAAGCACTGATTATACAGACGCGAAGCTCTCTGTCGACGTCTTTGATCTTTGTGGTTCAGATTTTATGAGCTTAAGGTAAGGTTGCTAGTAGTGTGTGAGAGTGACGTTCAAAATAAATTAAATGAAAAGGAAGACAACGACGCTTAATACGATATCATGAACCTTATTAACTATATCGTCCGTGATTACTTCACTGGGATGACCTGGCCACTCCTCATGAAAGACGGATATTCGGCCACGCTTAAATTCATTAAACCGGTAGTCATCAAAGATGCATGGTCCTTATAAACTGCATTCGACTTCTGTTTGATTTCTGCACACGTTTTTCCATTCAAACAAGAAGTCAATTCACATATTGTTCTTCCTCCATCAAATATACCGTGCATTTTTTTTAACCACTGAACCTTCCATCACCTTCCATGCACTTTTTTGTAATTGAACATATAGACGTTTGATATATTTCAACGCGTGGAAGGTAAATTTATATATTCAGTGGTAAAAGAATTGAACGGTGTAAGACTGCTCATTTTCAACAACTCTGAAAACAACACCACTCGATGGATCTCTCGCAATACGCAAATATTTCAAATTCGTCAACGAACAAATAAAAATTCGCTTTAATAGTCATATGCATATCTATACTAAGTGGCTAGCGCTAGGGCTGGTATCGAAAATCCCGAATTGCAGACGCGGTCAAGCACATGACCGGTGAGAAAGAAAGCATGCACGGCTTCGTAGGTATGCACGAAGCCTCGCCGAATCACAGTGTCACACGCTCCTCGTAATACACCGCTTAGCCATCGTACAATATTTGGTTGCGACAATAGCCTGAAGCAATAGATGGTGTATCAAATAAATACATGAAATAACAAGAGCGTCTGAGTAGCCATGACTTGTGTGACATTATTGCTGTAGTGATCGTCTATTTCCTGCTGCCGCCCTACCAGAATATTCATGCATAGCATTAATATTATTTTGAATCTTGAAACACAGAGACAGATATTGCTTATTAAACGTGTATCGTGCGCTACGAGGAACTGAACGCCTGTATATTTGAATATAATTTTATGTTGTGTATTACTTGTCTCCGAACATTTTTTATTTCGAAATTTTCTCTAAATTACACAGGAATGCACCCACGCACTAAGTGGGCACGTTATATAGTCGTTGGGACTAGTGTATTACATTTTAGGATTCCAGTAGCGCAATTCATTAAAAAAAAAAGTAAATTTCTATGTCAATCAGTTGGAATAACAGGAAAAATGTTTAGTCGTACAATAATTTTCAACTTGCAACGAAATCCCGTGAAAAACAGATTTAAACGTGAAAGAGCTATATCCGAAATATACAAAAATCCCATCAATCATTGACATTAATCGAGAATCGAATTTAATTTCGGCTTTAAAAAATTCATTTGAACATATAAATCATTCTGTAGTTTACGTTTTTTTTTTTTTTTTGTATAAATGACACTTTTTATCCGACAGCATGTCGCCCGCTCGTCCAGCCGTATGTCGATGTTGTTTGTTTTTGTACTGCATTATTTCGTGAATCTAAAGCCGGTTTTTATATCTCATTGTCAGTGTGCTCAGGCTGTGCGCGCCATCCATCATTCCCGGTTAAAAGCACGATGATAATGGACGAAAAGCGAACCTGTTCTATGCCAAAAATGATAATTTGTTCATTAGCAAGCGCCCTTACTAATGTCATTCATATTACAGAAGTGTATAGGCGAAAGCCAGATTGAATTGTTCCCATGAAGCGAATGCTTGGCTCAAATATAAAGTGAATTAGCCATCCAACGAATGTTTCGATCTTCTAACCGAGATTCCATGTTAGTACAAATAAATTTATTTATGTATACAATTGAACCTTGTACTAGTACTGGACCTCTTTCTTATTAAAAACTTTAGATATTTTGTAGAAGCTTTGTGCTATCTTCATTATCTTGATCGTACAAAATATCTAGCATAATTCTTAAATTCAATTTAAGAGTTTCAATTGTATCACCTCTTTGTTTTACAGATATTTAAGAATAGAAAGGTTTTTCCGGTCGCAAGTCTTCAGGATACGCCTCAAATGTTATTTGATATTTAATGCTATTAAATCGAGGGCTTGGTATCAAATGATACTAACTACAAAAAATAGTTTTTTTTTTGTTTCAGTTCAGTTCAGTTTCAGGCAGCTACTGGGCTGCTAGTCCAAAGGTGGCAGGTGTTAATGAGGAGATTAAACAAATTGAATGTGTAATTAAATCATACAAAATTGAATTCAGGAGCACCCGGTAGTTCTTATCAGCAGGCTTGTCTGCTGGTCTTAGGCTCGTTCGCGTCGATCTAGTAAGCTAAGACTTATTGTAATATTAATACTTTTGCCACATTTGCGTTTAAAATTTGAAATTTAGAAAGATCTTCCTAAATTTATTTCAATTTTTTTTTATTTCAAAATTTACTAAACAAACAATACTATTTTCTATTTGAAAGAGTTGATCTTGGCATAACCTCACGCGAGTCGTGATATGCTCAACATTTTTTCAGAAATTAGTTGTTTCAAAGATATCAAAGTTGTTCCGCTCTAAATGGACATCTCTGTTTAACCGAAATAGCTCTATCTGACCCAGTTTAGTGAAGGATTAGTTAGATTACTTCACATTTCACTTTCAATAACTTCCTATGCTTGGAGCTTGGAGCTATGCTTTACCCAATTATCTTTAAGCGCTATAGCCATTGTTTCTTTTTTTGTTTTAAGATTTTTTAATAAATACTACTCTTAAATAATAAATATAGCATTTCAAGTAATTTATAAAAGCACCCTCTCATGTAGCCAACCCCGATATTTTTGCCTCAACATTCTTCATATAACACACCCTTATGGTTGTAACATAAACTACACCCAGTTCACTTCTCATGACGTAACCTATATAGTGCCTTTGCAGCAAATAGAGTTGTAAAAATATATCTAAGCAGTCTCACATTATGCATGCTCTAGTTGTGCCGCGCTATGCACTGCTGACCATTCTTATTTCTTTTTACTTATACGTAGACTACGTTTAAGGTTTACATTTATCGTAAATATCGCGTCGATGTTACGAATATCTGGCCAGCCAAGAGTGTGAAATTTTACGGCCTCGGAGTCTGCCAGCAGGATCGCAGAATACTAAAAACCGTAGCACCAAAGTTATCCTGTAATTCCGTTCTCTTCCTTTTTTTATAACTTTAACCAAACCGCCTATGCAGGTTGTTATGTTTTTACGACTGCCTTAATTTTATATGGAAATGTTTTTCGGCTCCGCCCATCAAGTCGCTGGTATTTTTATGGAAAATATATTTCGGATATTGCATGTTACCGCGTTTCATGAGAATGCCTTGTTCTTTTTCTCGTTTTCACTCGTTATTACGATCTTAACGGCGGTTTTCCCGCGGAATCTTCTCTTTAGGATTAGGTTAGAGCCGTAAACGTGAATTTCCCAGAAAAATATGTTTAATACCAACAGTAAAATAGATTTTGGTGTTGTGACACTAGAATTGGTGTAACAAGCTATAGTTATAAACACTTTACAAAGAAAGAAGAAAATAGAACGATGGAATTGATTTTATTAAATATTGAAATTTAAATTTGTAATCTCTGATTATTAATGACTTCCCAACACACTCGATATTCATTTTATCATCTTCAGATAAAACAAACCAATGCGTTAGCTTTTCACATCAATTAACTTTTTAGCGTAAAATCGCGTCCAATTCGCTTCCCATTTATTATTTCCGGTCATTAGATAGGACACTGTGCGACCTTACATCCCGACCTCTCTCATTAAAAGGTTAATGAATAATTTCGAACATTGAAAATAGGAAGGGTAATGAAATATGCATTTAAATTCCATGTTTCGCAGGAGCGTGTTAAAATGGAAAGAGCGGTTGCTGAAAGGTGGCCCCCGGTTACGTCAGATGGTCTGTTTCAAATATTAAATTCAAATTTTCATTTGATCTGTTTCCAATGATACGTTTTGACTTGGAAATGTTTTTTCGTATCTACGTGTTGCAAGCAAGGTAAAGCCTTTACTAACCTTTTTAAGTAGAAACCCCAATTTTTTATTCATACGATGGACTGAAAATATCAGCACGGAGAATATGGAACACTGTTTTTTACTAATAGTTGATACTGAAAGTTATATGGATGACATAAAATATTTATACGAGACATTTCTTGAGCTCTCCAACACCGGGATTGTCCCGACAAAAACGGAATATAAGCTCAAAAAGAGAAAATAACTAACAAATTATGTTGAAAGTATTCTAAATATATTGCACCGCCGATAACAATGGAGGTCAAGCTTTATCTACTGCCTCTCAACTTATTTGTCGAAGAAGTGGCATTGGCTGCCATGATCAGGCTGCCTCGTAATGGCATAAAGAAAAACGAAATCATAAAGACTTGGTGGAATGCACTGTAGACTCTGAGAGAAAGCTTGTAACTGACGCCGAAGCAAATAATGTTCCATCTCTTTTTGTCTATGATAAACCCTACAAATCTGCATTACACTAACAGACCGATAGCGATGAGGACAGCTTATGCCTTTCCATCGATGGACCAACATAGGCACTAGAGCAAGAGTATTTTCTGAACGCTACCACTTTCTATTACTAATGAATAGTAATTGAAATGTTTAACAATTTGAAACTTCTTGGATACCTTATTTAATTTTGAAATGTCATCCTTGTCAATTAAAGCGTAAGCATCGAAAACTGTTGCTCACATGTTGTACACTGCTGAAATCAGAAAGAAAGACTTTCTGACGGTGTCAATATCAGTTATGGCGATGGTAAGAAATAAGAAAGCTGATGATGGCCAGAAAGAAGAAATCGAAACGTCATGTAAAAATTTCGAATACACCATTAAATATAAGATCAAAAGTGGTCTTAAGAATGTGTTTTTAGTTTTCTTCTACAAGGCCAAATAAAGGTGCTAATGGTAAAAAGGAAAATGTACATTTTTCGTTTCTTTTTTAATCTCGTAGCTTGTCTTTTTCATCCCGAACTTCATTTATCACGTGTCAATTTTCCCTTCGAGTTCATGGCAAATACAAAATTTTGCAACCTTGCCACGTTTAAATCTACGCTTTACCTCCAACAATAAGCATCAATAACCCCATCTATGGTGAGGGCGTGTCATAACGTTTCAAATGCAATAAGTAAGAGGAGCTTCGACTTATGGCATCGCCAGTACACACTTTCTCTTAAGGTGCGTAATATTTCCAATTACAATTTATTGCACACAAGTTTTTATATGTATTTCAAATACGTACCGTCTAGAAGTTACAAACTGCTATAAGTCGGGTTAGGCAACAAAAACTATACAATTTAAACAATTAAAAAAAAAACACATTAACAAGAAATAGATATTAATACAAAAGGAAAACGATAAATAAACAAATAATGGGCGATTAAATTTGATTGGGCGCAGTTCTTCGAAATGACTTCTGATGCCGCAGGATTGTCGCCTTCTTGCGCGGAAAATGCGGCTCCCAAGCGATGGTGACCAGCTTTTTAGTACTTTTTATAGCACTAATACAACGCACTTTAACCACTATTAAGGCTGTGGTCAACGCTTTTCTTCTCGTGAGGCACCTAGTAACTTATACACGTCGTACTATGGTGCAATACCGCGTAATTTAATTTATGGCTTCCTTTGCTACGATAATACTTTAATATAAATTCTCTATAAAGGATAAAGAGGATAGGAATCCCTTTACTTTTTTTTTCGTGGCAGTTGGGGTTTGTTACGACCAACCGCCGTTTCTTGGGACGCTGGATACACATCCGCCCTCCTCGTTCGTCAAAGAAAATTTTTTTTCTAATAATGGTGCTGGGGATGATGTCATTCTCATTTTGCGCCTTTTCTCCCAGAATAAAAAACAAATCAGACGAGCGAAAAAATTTTAACCGAAACATACATTCCATACCATATATGTTTATGGTGGGAATGTATCAAAAAATATACGCTACCTACATACAGGGGTGAATAAAATAATAATAATACATTCTTAAAATAAATACATTCAGTAAAATATATAAATTAAATCAATTCGGTTGGTTAACATTGAATAGATATAAATTAAAATAATACTGGCGTCCCGTTACAAAACCGATAACAAATACGGGTCTTTAACATGAAACACATCTAGCAGCAAACGTAGTTAACCTACGGTCTTAGATTGAGAATCGCTGAAAATGTACTCTTAAGACAAGAGAAGAAACGTCGTATATTCAAACGAATGGTATTTACTTATTCATACATAATTCTATCGTCATAAGATTCGTGAAATTCGAATTTATCCTCTGCAAGCTTGAATTCTACGTTGAATGTCCTTAGTTTGCTTTTTAAATTAAATTCCATTTGATAAAGATAATAAAGTACATTCACTTCATGGATATTCACTTACGTCAGGTAAGGTCCTTTCAGAAAAGAAAACAAATGGGAATTTGCTCTTCTACATACAAGCCCCGGAAGTTGAGTAGAATACAAAAGGAATGACTAGATGAATAAGATGCTTGCGAATTTATTCATTTGCAAATTATAATGATGCCTTTCTGCTTTAATTCTTCTTTCAAAATATGTATTTATCTTACAATTTGCTTATGTACTTTTATTTTCTTTGCTCGAAATTTGTTATTATTACTGATTATATTACAAAAAAAGATATCTGTCTTTTTTTGTAATATATTGTAATAATTTGGCATTAAATGGAATACTTTACCTGGTAATATGAATTAACTTGAGGGAGACATAACTTTACTTTCCAACAATAAATGTACACATCTTTCATTTCGTTATACAATTTCGTTCGCATAAACATACAGCATCTCTAAGAAAATCGATGTTTTGTGTGGCAACAAATAGTTCTTTCTGCTTCTAATGCTATGTTGAAACTGTGTGGCAAATCCACATTAAAAGAGTCACGAAATTTAAAAACAAAGTTATATACATCATAAATTGTTACTTTTAAAAACCTCATTGCGAGAATCCCTCTATCTCAAACCAAATATACTTAAGAGAAGGGTGAACGATATCAGCTGAAGCTGAATTCAACCGACGTCTACTACCACACCTTACGTCTCCGTTCTAGCGACATGCCCTCAGGCTAAACAGGATAATATCTACGGTTGGCCTTATCTTTACACAATATTATTCGTTAAAGATGGTAGGTACATTGTGAATATTACCAACCTAATTTGTAGTTTACATAGGCAGAATATACCGGGTGATTATTTGAAAACGAAACGTTTCAAAAGACCATTAAAATGAGGTATTACTCGAAATCCTTTTCCATTTAAGATTTTTAAGGGGGTAGCTCCTGGGGGCAGAGGTTTAAAGTGAGTGAGTCAATTTTTGCATAAAAAGTTATCCCCCTCCATAATACTTCTTACGTGTTTCAGGAAATTTTTCATAAATTTCCGGAAATTTAGGGTGGGATGTTTTCAGATGAACACCCGGTATATGATAACACTGCGGTCTACTTTCCAATGTCAAGTACGTTTTCGATACGATTGTAATAGGAATTAACTATGATATATTTTTCTAAATTGTTCGTTGTAAATTGGCCAGTACTGCCGTCGCTCTCTGCCTATCTCCTACGTGGCGAGTTACACACATGCGAGACAGCCTGCCACCGAACGTAACGCCAATGACAAACTGCACGCAACGTCGCCACTCTAATTATAAGACAGAAAACAACTTTACCTTAAATACTATAAGTGAATAGTAAAAGATTAATTTTCCGTTCTCCCTACGTACTGCGCCAAAAAGAAAAAGACGCAAAAAAGGGATAAAGCCATCTAGCGAACGCAACCGCTTTTGAAGCAACGGCAGAGAAAAGCTTAATTGCGGAACATTCACTAATTACCAATTACAAAACACACAGTACATAGATTTAATTAATCTAAAGTTGAGGTTGCCCACGACGCTGAACCGTTGACTGCCTCTTTCGGGAGCTTGCTACACTTTAAAGTGGTACAGTGACAACTACATGGACGGAAAAGATAATTAATCGATTTTCTGGTAGTGAATGTAACGAGACTCATTGCAAAAAGTTAATTGAGTTAGATAAGTGACTACTATAGTAGTCACTGGGCGATTTTGCCAGTAGTATAGACTAAGAAAAAGCGTATGGTACATGCTCCAATTTTCCGTAATAGATTGTCTCTTGCAGTAAATGCGGCAATAAATATGATCTTGACTGCAAATATAAAACAATCAAGATTGGAGCTAGGGTCTAATTAGGGTGATTCATTAATTATTTCATTAAAACATATTTAGAAAGAAGCACCGACGAACGTGCATTAATTTTGTTATTTTTATTGCTTGGCTTGAAATCGTGCTAATATGATGCTATAAACATGTTGAGACCTCTTGTTAGACCTCTTAGTCTAAGCGTAATTAGTAATATCTGTTAAAATGATCGTTTTGGTAGAGTTGATTAGCTTCGTCTAAATGAGCCGCCATATCCAGCAAACGCGAATGCCAATATTCATGAAAAACATAAATATTTATTGAGATGAGCGACGGATTTTATTCTGTAAAATACAAACATTGACTTTTTGCTTATATAGACCGGATTATCTCAGGAAGCTTTTAAGCTATTTCTTCCGTATTTCTTTCTTTTTTTTTGTCATACTTGCCTGTCGGCGGCATAGTATCTTCAAGGTTATAGTACCATTAAGGAGACAAAGGGAAATATCCGATTCTGATAAGTGGTATCGGCTTTTCGTATTGTCTCTCGTTTCTGCCATAACATCGCGACGGCAATAAAAGTGAAGCTTTCGACGACATTAAGTTCCGTCACGGTAAAGAAAATTGTATTAAGTTAAGAGTTGCGCCGAATGACAATCCGCGTTATTGTCTGGAAGATCTTCTAACGCCTTCGCTGATTTGCTACTCGGGAACATCAAAGAGGACTATTTCTTCCGCCTAATGATGGTTATAATTACCTCTTAACTTTGATGTGGCGAATCGAAAATCGATTTATCTTGGCTTTTGGAAAGGCAACTTAAAACCGAACGCATAAATTAAATTTTGCATAAAGAAACACGGTTTACAATTTGTAGATTGTGAACCGAAGAGTAATCTACACCTTCACTTAGAAATGCTTCTTAATTAATTCACGTAGAGAAAGTAAAGACAGTTACCTTATAAATGTAAAAACTGTAAAGCAAATAAGAGTAGTTAAAGCATTGAATGCGTTAGAGGTTTTCAGATAATTATTCAGACACAAGCTGTGCATTACGTTTAGAAGTTTGCGTTTTCTCCACAGAGTGAAAGTCGCTTGTTAAATCAACAAAGGCTTTGTTATTAAGATTTTTTGCTTGGACATCCATATTGGTCAGTTTAGCAATTAATGCAGTTACGGCAGCATATATTTAATTTTGACTTTTTTTGTTAACGCAACTGTGTTTTTTATTGGAATGACAAATGACATAAGATGACATAACAATTCTTCTATGGTACTGTACTTTTCGTTAGCTTAACAAAAATTTGTTTCCATTGTAGCTACTATTTGTACACAGTTAACCAATCATAAGAATGTTGGCAGAAGGGGTAATATTTTATCCAATCGTTAGTGATTACGTATAATCGTCAGTGTTATTTGCAATATGACACCTATTAGTTTCTGCTTGCATGCCATCATGCTGTTCTGTGTAAGCTGAAAAAGCATAAAAATGCGCGACGTAATTAGCGACCACTGAAAGAATAAGAATTAAGAGCGCTAGTGCCCACCTTTGAAGGTAAGTTTAAAGTTTATTATTATTATTTTTTATTTTTATATAAATAATATATATAATAATATATAATATATATATAAATATATATATTATATATTTAATTAATGCAAAATTAGTCGGTTGTCTGTTCTTCGGTTCGCGATTAATTGGTCATTAAAAATAGGAATAGGTACGTATTGGAATCCGTAACCATCAACAAAAAACAAGTATGGCTAATACGAGGGATGTTTTCAATGTTCTGGGAATTTACCTATAATTTTTTTTATTTTGTCAATTTTCATCAATATTACATTGTAGTTTTTCTACAGAATCTCCATTCAACTGAATACATTTATCCCAGCGGTAAACTAATTTTTTTAAGCCGTCCTCAAAGAACTTTTTCGCTGTCTTCGCAATCCACCTATTTATTGCACGTTTTACATCAGTTAAACACTAAAATCGAATACCGGTAAAGGTTATTTCAAAACTGGGAACAAATGAAAACCACTAGCTGCGAGACCTGGTGAGTAAGGCGGATACGGAAGCAATTCCCATCGTAAATTGTTCAAAACATGCTTTGACTTTCTTGCGGTATGGGGTTTTGCATTATCCTGTTGCAATAACGGACGCTTATACAACTTTCCAGGCCTTTGACAAGTGCCTGCCGCCCGCAATGGTCCGGATAATAAATTCGAATACTATTCTGCGTTAATTGTAGTATCTCTCGGCAGATAATCCATAAACCAGTAACCACCAGTAAATCCAGTAACCAACAGATGGAACTACACGCGCCTTAAGTGGAGGCCCCTCTTCCGGTTTACGTCATTCTTTGTACTGACTTTTGGTCTCAGAATTGAAATAAGGAATCCACGTTTTGTCAATAGTTATTATCCGTTGCCAAAATTCATAACCATAACGGGCACAGCTCTTGAAGTTGACAAGTGTCAGTCCTACTGAGTTTCTGTTTCAGTCCCAACAGTTTTGGCACCCCGCGGGCTGAAACTTTGCTTACGCCCAAACAATCATGTAAAATGTCATGAACTTGTCTTGTACCTATTCCTAGGCGTCTGTTCTTTTTCAGTAGGTCCTCCATGGCAGTAATGCTTGTTTCGTTTGGCGACGTACTCGGGCGACCACTGCATGGATTGTTTTCTAATGACGTTCTACCAGTTTTAAAACGATCGATCCACCGATGTATGTTACTTTTAGATTCTGCAAAACTCACCAAACACTCCTTGCAGACGTTGAATAATTTCTGAAATTTTCACTTCCTCTTTCAACCGCGTCTTCGCTGGTTATAAAAACAGTGCTACAAAAACTATATTGCACTCGTTAGCTGCATAAATATGTCATATCACCAATAGCATTGCCTGCGTGATTTCCAGAACCTTGAAAACATCCCTCACAATTGCATATTATGGTTTCCCACTTAGTTATTTCTACAATGTTTTCGTTTAATTTCAATCCAGATCAGCTTAAATCCTAAATAATTTCATATTTCAGACATTGTACAGTAAGCTACTCTAACTTCATAAATACATATTTCACTAAAAGATATTTCAATCTCTCTTTTGTAAGCAGTATTTTTTCTTACTGCTAGCAACAGATTTGAAGTTTTAATTAAATGTTTGCGATGAATCCCATATACGAATATCAGAAGAAAAAGACGATGGAAATTAGAATGATGCGATGTTTTGCTTACATTAAAGAGGTTTCAGGTTTTTCTTATACCTCCATTACTCTTTTGTTTCAAGATTGTTTTTTTACTTGTTCCCGCAAAGCTTATACATCAAAAATGGAAAATTCTCCGCGCTGTTAAATGCGAGAACTAATGGATTTAAATATTTCGTGGCAGAGATCTACATCTACTTAATTTCACGATTTTCGGGAGTAAGTATAAATGATAAATCATCCGTCTAACTATTTCTACTTGCATGTGCTTAACTACCGCTGTTAAACAGAATAATGAGGATTATTAAGCTTTACTGTTTCATTACAAGAAATAAACTGCCGTGTTCCGGGATTTCTACTGGGAACTACAGCTATCTATATCTGGAAAAGGTATGAATTGAGGAAATGTTAGAAGGGTGTATTGTTACATGTAGGTCTTCCAAGTTATATTTTCTGCTAATGGAAGGGTTTTAAAATTTACTTTGAAGATAATGTTTATAATTAGTATTTTTCGTCATTTTTTTGGGAGTAATCAAGTAATTAAGTTTATCAAAATTAAAAACAAGAAACGAAGTTACGAATACTATCACTTCCATGTAGGAACGTCAGTATTTTTTAAAATAATAAAAAAATAGTCGCTGAAAAGATGTGTTTTATATATTTTTTATTTTTATATATACTTACTTTAATGTTTCTTCTGTTTGCAGCGCCTTCGAGTAAATTCGAGTAAAATACAGCTATATTGTCTTTGGTTGTCGTTTAATTAGTTGTTCAAAAACCCACATTAAGAAGTAGAGTCCATGGGGACTCCGTGCGAGTGTAATTTAAATATACATATGTTTAAATAAATATTAAAATTAAATTTATATTTTATATACGTATGCGTTAAATTAAAACTTTCCCGTACATTCCTTACTTTTAAATTGTAGATATATGCGATAACCAGCGACAACCGAAAACTTTATTTCATGAGCAAATTCGTTCCAGCGTTGCGAGTGTATCAAATACATGATCATAAAATCAATACGTTGGAGAGAGCAGCGCGAGATACGATATTTCCAGATAATAATGTCATATATCGCCCGCTCGTGGTTTAACTCAATATTTCTACAAATACGATATCAGTTTACGTCGATAAGAAGGGAGAGGCGAACGAGAAGGAATAAGAGCAGAGCGAGCTGTTTTGTGCTGTCTTTCGCGCCCTCGAAGAGCAATAAATCATCAAAGTTTTATGTGCTCAAGTTGGTAAATTAAAATCCCCGATATCTTCGTTTTCTTGCCTTCAAAACGTATAACCTGTACTCATATATAAATATATATATTTATTATAGTAAATATTGTCCGTCTTCTACTCTAATATATTTGTTTTTTTTTTTATTTTTGTGATATTGCGCGATAAAATCTTAATTATTGCATCCGTTTCTATTGTGCTCTATAATGATGAATTTCCTCGCAATTTGCGACTAATGATCGAAGTTTCAACTATCAAAGTTTTAGTAGAGCATCGCTTAATAGTACGTAATTGAGTAAAGTTCAATGTTGGCTGTTCTTTCCTAATTGGGTTAATATGTGCGGAAAGAAGTGAACTCAGTTAAATAACGTGTTTATTGAGCAAACCTGTAGTGGTAGGATAAAAGATTTATTAGTTTATTTTACACTTGAACAAACCTTTTTTGAAAATGGACGAGCAGCATAGCACCTTATAAAGCGGACCTACATACACTTAGAGAAAAACGTATTAAGTACAAGCTAGTAAATTTTTCCGCCACCATGCTTCACAGTACCTTTCAGATTTTCTTTTTTTAACGCAGTCTTTTATTTTCGCATCACACACGTTTTAACATCACAAAAGCACAGTGAAAGGAAAGTAGATAAATGCAAAATGCAAAAAGAAAAATGCAAAAAAAATATACGAACTCGTACCTAAACTTACTAGTTACTTCATTAGAGGTAATTACAGTTTTTAACAAAGCATAAGTTCAAAATGAACAAGTTAACACTATACTTGCTCAAGAGGAAGCGACTAGAAAATTCAGCAGAAATCCCGCAGTTTTATTAGATTAGTTTCCATGCTATAGTGTAAATACAATTAGATGCAAAAATTAGTTAATATCTAATATACAACCACGTGCAAAACTTGTTAATTTGTCACTTATTAAAAATAAAAAGCCTATCAAAAATTTTGTGTTTTATTTACAAATAGACTAGTAAAAGTCGACATCCTACAAGCTCTTCCTTGTAGCGTACTACGCAACTTACTGGACGTTTGGAAGGGATTTTCCTTAACTTTTGTATAATATTAACCGTTCCTCGGGATCATTTAATATACTTGGTCGATTAAACCGTCTTTTGCTTTTAACAATGTTAACCTTTTTGTATTAATTAATGGTATAGTGCATGCACTGTAGTATGGCTCTTGCACGACAATTGCACATATTGTTCTGTCACGTAGACCGTTTTATCGTTCTCGGTGACAGTTTCAAATATAATACAGCTCTATAATACAGCGATTAATATAGCTAAAGTGTTGGACCTGTTACTTGCAACGTTTCAATTGTGTGGTTCTTACAATGCACAATTTGTGGACGATGTAGAAGACAAATTTGCAATGATTGCATGTAGTCTAGGAGAAAGCGGCAATGTTATTGGCTTCGATTGCAAAAACAAAGCTGTAGAATGCTGGAAAATGGTAAAACGAAGCGACGTTCTGTTGAAAATACAATAAAATGGCTACACAAGTTATATAGATCGGAAAAAAAAGTATGAACAGAGGTGGCACCCATACGGATAGAATACGGTTCATTACAAAAAACATTCTTACAAAATTTCAAAATAACATTGCTAAAGAGTCTCTGCTAATTTCGTGAAGCGCACGCAAAGTGTACTCGTTTCTACAGGCTCACTTCCAAGCTTCACGTCCTGGTTTAAGTGACCCACTCCTGCACTACTCGTGATTCACTACATACTCTTTATTTTTGGTCCGCTCTGATCAAATATACCGCGATTCGCCGCACCTTACCTATTGTGTGTTTTCAAGACAACGACTTTCTTGGTTGTAGAACTCTTGCGTATATGTTACTTCCCTCGAGTAATTATTACTTGGTTCCAGTAATCCTTTTTCTGTGTGTAATTGTTTCAGCAACATCAATTTAATTTCACAACTCACTCTCCATCACTGGATCAAAAAACCCTGCCACATAAAACGTTGTTTAAATGTAATTTATAGTTAAGAAATAGGAAATTTACACATTTCTATAGCAAAATAGAGTAAATATTCGAAAATTAGACAGATTCCAACCCTAATCTTTAGGACGGTAATAAATAAATTAACAACGGCGTACCGACATTATTTAGTACGACTTTTACGGACGGATTCTCCAACTGAAGTCGTCATTAATTAAACTCATTCTAAGCACTCTTTTAGACTGTTTTAGACAAGGGAAGCGAATTCACACAGGCATTAATATTCCCACTTCAATTATACACATAATTACATGTCCTGGCGAAAGCTTCACATAACTTAATTAAACCAGATGTAAAAGATTAGCGTTTAACTGAACACTCATAAGTGGAATTACAATTAATTAAACCTCCGGCAACGGCAAGCCCGTGTATAGCACAACAGCTTAAATTATTTAAAGTATGTCCTTGCAAAGGCTTCCGTACAATGGTCAACAAACAGAGTATTAAATGCATAACTTTGGAGCCCGAAATCTCCGCAAAATGAATAATTATATGCAGATGTAGAGCAGACACACATGTTTTTAGCCATGTATTCGTATACTGCGTATGTGCTGTTGCAAGCATCGTGAAAACTAATTACTTGTGTGCACACAGAAAACGTCATTTCTTTGAAGATTATTCTATGAACTTTTCCTTTACGTTCAAATTACGTGCCCAACGTGTATTGTCATAGAAGCGCGCAGGAAAATGTAATCATGGCTTTCATATTGTTGGACAAAATTATTCAGATGTAATTTCAGCATCTTTATAGCGAGAAAGGCACTAAGAGTGTTATGAATTATTCAATAAATTCGTGCAAAATATACTGCAAGATCTTAAAATACCGCACACTTTGTTTTTCGATAGTTCTGCTGTAACAAAATGGGCAAGGTAATCACAACAGTTGTCAATCTACCCAACAGCATTGAGATTCCAACTGTAAAAGGACAACTTATTCTTACTATTTATTGTTATCCGTCTTTTGTTTGCGTTTTTAGTTTTCTTGTTTTGTTAATTGCTATTGTTTGTTTAATTTTTTGCACGTTATTACTATGTCAACTATTGCCCCGCCAGCTATGAATTTAAATATATAATTTGATTAAAAAATGGCAATTTGGCATAATAACTAAAAAATACCTAATTTTTTTTGCAAAAAAACCTAATTTATCAAAAAATTAAAAGAAATATTACAACATTCCGAAAACTTTTAATAACCGGAAAACAGCTGCATTTAGATGGAAAGGGTCCTAGAGCACCTTATTTTTTAACCATAATATACAGGCTGTTCCGTCAAAAATTGGAAAGTTCCTTTCTTATTTTATATCTTGCTTTTTTATTTATTCAATCTTATACAGTATGTTTCGTTATAAAAAATACCTTGCAGGTTTCGACCCCGCCATACAATCAGACCAATAATTATGACTAAAAATCAAAACTTTATTAATGATTAATGATTAAAAATTTAGTCGATTGACCATTATTCATGAAGAACGGTTAATCAATAATCGTGACTAAATGCCCCATTGATTTGATGCAATGGCGAACGCAAATATCTTTTTATCTAAGGTAAGCTGCCGTGAAAGACATTTTGTAGCGATTATAGGTTTCACGCCATTGTTAAGAATAAATTAAGAAGCAATTATAATTAATAATTTCATCTTAATTTATTTTTCGTTGGGAATGCCGGTTTGTTTGGATTTGTTTGGATTAATTAAAACACTAGTTCCCCGTTTCGCAACTTAATGATTTCTTTTTCAGACTTTATTTCAATGAGTTTATGAGCACGAAATGAAATTTTAAAAAGGAATCATTAAATTTCGGTGCGTAACGAACTAGTTTTAATTAATCCAAATAAACCCAAAGAAGAACAAATTAAATTTTAAATAATTCCGGTTAAAGAAAAAAGAATAACTTCAAATAATAATAGCAGGAAACCTATAATCAATAGAAAATGCATTTCACGCAGTCTTGCTTTAAGTAATAAGCCCATATGCGATCGCTATTTCACCAAATCAATTCGTCAAATCAACCATTAAACCAATAATGGTTAACCATAACTAACGATCGATGAATAACACTTAGTCATGACTAATGACTAAGCATTATTCATGAGTGATGACCAATCATGACTAATGCTTAATCATCATTAATGAATAACGAATAACCGTTAATCAAGACTAATGAGTAACATCTTTTGTGACTAACGGTTATTCTTATGACTTTTAGTGATGACTAGACACAATATGATTGACGGACATGACTATGATTGAATTCATGAATAGTGACTAAATTTTACGTGAATAATGCCTAACTATGCGTTACGTGCATTAAATCATTAAATATTGTTGTTAATCTCACACGACCGCCTAATTCTATTATTAATGAATGTAAGTAAATTAGGGTATTCAAGGTATGCAATCAATATAGATTCTTTTGATTTGCTACGACAGAATTTAATTATGGATTTTGAATATTTTATGCGTCGAACCTAATTACATCATATATAATTTAGCGGTGTGTGTGCGTTCCGATATACGGCGCGATCTTTGAATAATTCATAATCGAGAGACACGAACGTTCTATATTGGAAGCCTAAACTACATTAACCCGAGATTGATATCCGTTGTTATGTAAAACAAAGTACTAACGAAATTTGTAAAAAAAAAACACTCTAATTAATTTATTCGATAACGTACGGGGGGTATACGTTGTACTGTTTCTGATCATTTAGTCTTGATTATGAAAGCACCGTAATATATAACAGAAATGGTCCGTTTCTCACTGAAAATAACAATTTTCGTTTTGTTGTTTAACCCTTTAAGGTTTCACTAATCCTACGTTTTTAGTGTTTATATGAACGGATGTATGTAACAGATAAAGAGATGAGCATTGTGAAAATCTTAGGAAGTAATACATAATAGTTCAGACATATACGAGGGTAGTATGATAAATACCCGTGCGAAAGACGCGATTGTTTTGCATTTAGAAAATTTATTTGTCGATATAATCTCCTTATAGCTGTATACGCTTAGTACAGTGATGTTTCAAACTTTCTTAAGCCTCTAAATAATGGGATTTGTCGTATGCCTTTAATTCGGCAATGACCTCTTTATTAGACGAGAACTGCTTCACGGCAAGCCATTTTCTCACGTTTGTAACAGAGTCACAGAGGGTCAAATCTAATGAATATAGTGGATGGAGCACCAATCGTACTGAACTGGTTTAGCTGTTGCAATTGCCGATGGTCAGGGAGTTATCATGATGCTAGGGAATTTTTCTCTTCGCTAGGTGGGGCATTTTTCTCTTTAGTTCAGAATCGAATCGGTTCAATAAATCAACATAGTACTGTCCTGCGATTGCCCTTCCCTTCTCCAAATAATCGATTAAGATTATACTTTTAAAATCCCAAAAAATCGCCGTCATAACTTCGTCTTCTGTGGCGTTCGTTATTTACATTTTGCCAATTGGCCTTTGGTTTCTGGCGTGTAGTGATGTATCTATGTCCCATCTATAGTCACATAACGCTGCAAAAATTCGTACTGTACCTGAATGTTCTTGAAATTATCACGCGATTCTGTTTTTGATCAGCAGACGCGGAACCCATCTGGCTGATAGTTTTTCTAATACTCAATTTTTGTTGAGATGTTTATAGTATTAGCAATCTGTCTAGTACAACGGCAGTCACCTCAAAGGGCCGATCCTCATCAAACTTTCATTCATTAAAACAGTATCTGATGGTAGTTATCGTCCTCGTAACTGCATCTAACTTGTTTTTGATTTCTGCACAGGTTTTCCCATCCAACAAACGAAATCGAGTCACTGACCGGTATTGTTCTTTTTCCATAATTCCATGAACTAAACTACTCAACTCAACTAAAGAATAGTACTTACAGGTAATGCAGAATTTAACACAAAGTGCCATCTGTACTTCTCATACCGTCCTCGTATACAGTGTGCTCACCTAGAGTATAATGTTAGATAATTTTATTTCTGAGTAATTTAGAAAAAAGGTTTCCAAAGAAAGTATATTTACAGGATTTACAGGTCTACAGGATGTTCAGTTTCTTGAACCCACGATCAGATTCGTTTTTTAAATAGAACACCCTATATATTTTTTTTACCTATCAAAGAACGACACGCTTTAGTTATACCGAATGTTTCTAGGAAACTTTCTTTATTACATATCGGAACATATGTAGAATGTACTATTTACAGGCGTATGAAAGCAGTTGATTTTATGAATATTAACTGGCAGTAACGCTTAAAGGGTTGCCTATCCCTAAGGAGAGCAACGTTGTATCTTTTTTCTCTAATTGCAAGTATTGAAAATATATATGTCTATAGCCTGTTTGGCACAAGTTCAATTGTCAGTTTATATGTCTGTTTCCTGTTTTTACGTTGCCACTAATTAATTTTTTTAGTTTACTATGAAGTCAAAATATCTTTCAAAGGAAAAACCAAGGTTATTTTCGGAAAACTTTTGAGTTGGACTTTGAAGTTAGACCAATGTTACACGGAGAACAATATTTGTAAAAATAACAGTATAATATAGTAAAATATATAACGACAATTTACGTTAAAGCCAAATATATTTTTTGTTAGATTTGAATTAATTTAATTTTTTTTATTAATTTAATTAATTATTGTGATTGTCATTTTGAAAATAGAAAAAAGCGAATTCGATATGCAAATGTCTTTTGTATTTGCATTTTTATTGCAATAATAGTGAAAGTAACGCACAAACATAGCACAAAACAACGGTCAAATTAAATAATATATATATTCACATTCTTTTCCGTATTCAGAATTAATAAAACGCGGATCTTAGAAAGCTTTTTTCCTTTTCCAAGTACTTTACCGTAGGTGACTCAGAAGATTTTTGCTTAGCATGTTTCAATTGTCGTACTTTTATTTAATCTACTTAGCTTATTGTTTAGTAATTTCTTAATTAATTTGTACCTATAGAAATTGTAACAATAAAATTAATAAAAATAAATTATTTCATGTTATTCATCAGCAAATACAAATTTTGTGGGAGACCCTAACCAAATGTGCATGAGGCGTTTCAGGAAGAATTGCATGTATCTATCTTCTTGATTAACACGAAGAAAGTATATTTTAATGACGCTTTTAAACAGATTTAAGTGGTGCATTTATTCCGAAGCATCCGCCTCACTCTCACGTATTTAAATAAACCTCATCCTTAAGACGAAGACGCAAATAGTATTCAGTTTGATTAATGAATTCTGTACTTAGCCTCGAAAAGCGTTTCATTTTAAATATTTAAAAGCTGGATGTTATGTCTGAAAAATTTTCATAATTAATGGTGCTTAATACTGAATAACATAGCGCAGACGCGTAAATTATTAAATACTTCAACTAAAACGAGCGCATTGTGTATTAATGGGTCACATGTTAAGGTTTCAACATCTAGGCTGATATATGACAATAATTTATTGGAAATAGGACATCTACGTATCAAATTCCCTGAACAATCAAGGGAGCACGCTTGTGGGAATACCTGGAGATGTCATCAAAATGAACTAATAACGAGGGATTCCGCGAATCTAACGCATATTTCCTGCATAACGTGCTTGTAATATCTACTGAAATTGGTGAAGTTAGGTAAATTTTAGGCATTAGAGTAATTTTAGATAATAATTTTAGCCGTAGAAAACTGCCATTAATTTTTAGACAATAGAACAAATTGAAACAAAATTATTTGTTATTCTCTGAAGTGAAAGAGTGTTCCAGAGTGCACCATCTTGTTTGTCAATTCATCAGGTGACATGATGCTGCACGTGCTTACAAAATATATCTGAACCTGTTTCAGATATGCTCTTGAACATTTTCTATGAGACTTTATACACTTAAAAGCATAGATCTTGGTAGGTTGTTGGAACTGCTTAACTGGATTGAAGCTAAAATGCAAAGAAATAAAGGGGTATCCGTTCAAAAATGTTTCACTTTGAAAAAAAAGGGCGGCCTTTCAATTTCTGTAAGTATAAAGCTATTATTAAAGCTTTCATAATGCCAATAGGACAAGGTTATAACCAATCTGTTATATGAGGAGCACCTTTTAAGTTTTTACAAAAACAATTAAAGAAAAGATAACTTTGGTACAATTCGTTTCATTCTTGAAGCATTTTTTCACTCTGAATGTGATATCTCCAAAGCATGTTTTTTTTTTGTTTGACATTCGGGCGCAAAAGTAAGTCGTTAAGCAATAAATCAGATGAATATTCATTCGATATTTTTCATCGCATAATAAATCATTTAACGTACTGTATGAGAGCTAGCATTGTCACGATGAAGAATAATACGACGCTGTTTTCCGGTTGCATTCCGTGATTTCATTGATGGCTTCTGCTAAATAAATTGATACCTGTCACATGCCCTACAAGGAAAGAAACAAGCAAGGCATCCTCTTGGAAGTGCTTCGTGAATGAACAACTTTTGTTGTATTCAGTTCATCTAAGAATACCAAAATAGTTGATTGTTGCATAGTTTCCGGTTCGTACAAATATATCCAAGTTCCTCTGTCGATTTTGTTAAACACTTCTTTACGCCGGCTGACACGAGCCTTTTTATTACGCTTAGATCAAATACGCGGGATCCCTCCCAAAATTGAATGTACTGGAGTCTCTGATACGCTTAAGACTGCTTCTATCTCACGGTAAGTCGACCTTCTTCAATCATTTCGCTCACAGCATCAATATTTTTCGGAACAATAACCGATTTTGGTCGACTTGCCACTGACGAAAGCACGACCACAACGGAACTCTCAAATCTCAATAACGCCATCATCAATGGTCGCATGTTCTACTATGTTCTACTCATCACGTTCTTAAATAAAGCCAACAACATTAACATCGGATCTACAGTGAACATTATGCATTATAAATAAGACAAAAAGGAACACGCACAGGGGATAATGGACGTTTCCGGTGAAAATAATCATACGCTAACAACTCGGAACGACTTTGATTTTAATTAATTTTGAATGCACCTATTCGCTTCTCCCATTTGCGAAAAACAAAATACGGTTTCGGCTAACTTCGCCTTCGATTATATTCGACGTCCCCGGCTCCCTTCTATCATAACAGTTATGCTAATAGATTTATCAAGAACGGCCTGCCAACCGGAGTTCACTTTTACAGGAGAAGATTAAAATTTCTTATCTCATATCCCCCCAGGAACGCTTGCTAACTGGAAATGCAAAATCAATTTGAATGGGCCGCACACACCTAGCAACTCTGTACACTTCACTTCGGTTTATTAAATAAATCCCCCCCCTTTTTAGGGAAATTTACTTGACAGACAAGGCAACAGGAGCTTCGTCATATTTTAGCGTGGCACGTTAAAAATTCGCTTTCGGAATTAACAAACATTTTTTCTAGAAAAGCACATACAATGTTATTTAAATACAATAGGAGTTAATAAGTTAAAAGCTGGGGAAATTAACAAGAAGGTGAGATGAACTATTTTATCGAAACTAGGATGAACTTAAACGTATTACTTGATGTAGTAAATCGATTGTTAATTATTGTTTCCAATGCTAATGTCTTTTCAAGAGAAAGAAATCTCTATTTGCAATATTTTGACGGTGCTCCAGCGCATTTGAAACAAGCAGTATCAAATGTACTCACTGCACATTGTATTATTCATGGTCAGCATTTGGTTACCAAAAATTTTAATGAACGCCTGCATCACGTTATTACTGCAATCAATAAGATTAGAAGCAGTTTATTGAATGGCCGATTAATTGGTCAGGTTTGTAGTAAAGATGATAAAGATTACAATTTTGCTGCTGCACACAGAAGTACGTTGGTTCTCGAAAGGTGTTTGCCTAAATCATTTTTTCAATCTATTCGATTCAGTACTGGACATTCTTGAAGACACAGACTGCTACATCTAAAAAAGTAACAGTTTCCGCTTGAGTTTCGACGTCAATATATTTTTGGAAAGGGAAATTATCAAGATCTGTTTCGATCCTAAAACAACACTATCGCGATGAATAAGTCATCGAGGGAACTTGTGCTGGTTCTATTTCCAATTTCAAAATGTTTAATTTCAAGAATTCCAATTGCATTTCGAAGTTTGAGTATCGTCTGGTGTTCAAAAATAGTCCGTTTCCAGAAAGGAATTTTTGAAATTTGAAATTTCTAATATTCGTTTTAAAATTCAAATTCTCTCTTTCAATTAAATTTAAATTCCCGAAAGAGACACACGAATCCTAAATTTATCTAATTAGTTTGAAAAAATCATGAATTTCAAAATTTTCTGAATCTTCCCCCTCAACATATTTCACTTTTTTTTACGTGAATTTTAAAATGATATCTCTCCAGCAAATAAGCTTAAGTAACAAAACTTCAAATTCCATGTCAAACGAATACTGCTAACACAAAGACGATATTACGAAAACAAAATAAGCCATACTAGCACATCTACACCTACTACATTAAAATTACATTCTGAAAGAGCAAACGATAAATGTAAGCTAGCGTAACTTCAATATAACACTATTCTTACCTCTTGAATTCATACATACCTTGTCAAAGCATTGTAAACATAGCAGCCAAGATGTTTTGAGTACGTCTTTGAACGTGCACCTCCAAATACAAACAACGTTATCCTCGGTTAACGTGTACAAGTTACTACGACCATTGCACCGCTTTTATAGTAGATACCACGAGCTAAACGCCCGTTTGCATGTAGAACAACTTCCACACGCTTCTCGGCCGGATTCTAAGATGCGATGTCGGCGATGTCGTGTCTCTAGCTTGCAAGAATTTTAATTCTAACATGTTAAATGGTATGAAATTTTACGGATGTCATTTCTAACAGGCTATAAATCGCTAACGGCCTAGTTGGAAGCGTATGATCTAAGACTCTTGTTTCATCTCGCGTACATTTAGTTGAATAATAAACGGGAAGATACCATTTTCAACCCAAGGAAATAATAAATAAATAACATCTTTTAAACAAATTAATGACCAAACTAGGTAAGTATCGTGTACGCCCAAATTTCCAAAATTGAGTCAAATAATTCTTATATATTAGATGCTCCTAACAAAAGTAAAGCGTTTGGTCGTTAATAGGACAGAAACGTAATCGTTATGATAAAGTTTACTTTACATCAGCACCAGGCTCACTCGTTGCTGCCTTGCATTTCTCATATGTTGATGCTAATAGTGTTAACGAGTTCATTGGGTAGAACTCCTCGCTCTTTCTTTCTGGGTCCTGTTTGTGAGGCTGATATAGTCAACGCAGTTTATAGATTTAAGTCAAATTCATCCCCAGGTTATAATTAAATTCCAGCCACTCTTACAAGAGCACGGTATCGTTCTTTTGTGGGCCATTTGTTGTGTTTGTTAAAATAAGATACTAATCAACCATTTATAGTTTGTTTATTAACGAGAAAGTATAACACAAGCCACGTCGTGTCGTGTACGCTTGGCGACATGTATTCCAATGTTTGTTGTCTTATGTTTCCAATAAGATTGAAACTTGCTTTAATAAAACTATTGCATAAAAAAGCAAAAATATATGAAACAACGGTTGCTCAGAAAGCAATTCAATACCTTGAAAAATATAATATATTTCTGTGAAAATAGGTCCACAGACACGGCATTATTCAATGTGATGGAGATTATCTATACAGCTTTAGATTCGAAAGATTCCATGTTTGGGAATATTAGCTGACTTATCTAGAACTTTTGATACCGTAAATCGCGAGATTATGCTGCATAAATGTGTGGAATAAATGGTGTAACTGGAGAGTGGTTTAAATCATATCTTAGTTTAGGGAAACTTAGCACTAAGTAACTGGTGTAAAATCTTGAGAATAGAAATTGATGTGAGAGTGTGTTACGCGTTATCGCAATTAAGGAAGTTCTGTGGTGCTGACGTAGTAAAAGCGTTTTATTATGGAAATTTCTAATCGCGGCATACTTTAGTGGGGTCCGGGCCCTGCATCATACCACGTTTTTCTTTTGCAAAAGAGGGCAGCAAGAGTGCTGCTTGGTTTGAGCTGTATAGAAACCACTTTGGTATTAATAAATTATTGACCTTTGATCACATATACATACTGAAAGAATTGTGCTTTGTGCGGAAACACCACCTATTTCAAAATGCCATATTATTTTTGAGCTGTAAACTATTCAATTGTTTGCCAGCGCCCATTAGGGAAATTACCAATTTCCAACAATTTGCTAACGCACTGAAAGATATTCTGTACTGTCTAAATTGCCACAGTGTTAACGACTTTGTCTCTCCCAAGGTACGATATAGTAATAACATTTCAAATCCTTGCAACATATCTTCTTCAAACCTTCGATTTTCCTTTTATTAGTGGATATAGGTTCTGAATAGATTTTACTGCTCGGAAGCTGAAGGGCAACATTGCAATTTTTCAAAATAAAGTTATTCTCCTCGCTTGATATGCCCTTTGAAGTGAGTAAATGTACACAATGTGAAAGAAAACGTATAACTTTCAATAAACATCACCTGTTTATACGACTCCGCCGCATCACTGAATGAAAGAGAAAGTTTTATGTCAATAACACAGACCGTTTTTTTGCTCAATGTATTTGGCCCCACATCCAGCAAATCCATGCATATTGACTTTTAGACCTTTCTTGCGTTTAAGCGATAAAAATATATATTTCTAACAAACTGGCTGTCGCACTTTGAAATGTCAAATTATCGGACTTGGATCCTATTTCCACTCGCTAATCCAAAAAAAAAATCACGTGAAGTGTTTCTGGAACTTCTATGCCTGAAGAATTATTAACTTCGAAGACATTTTAAGAAAAACATAAACTAGAAGCAGATTTTACAAAATTCCGGAGATTGGAGTTCGAAAAGGATCTCCTTCGGCAAACTTATTTCGAAAAGATCACCGTAAGTGGAAGATTGAAACGTTTGTGGCTAGAAATGTAAAAAATTTAGCTGACGGTAGGGATTAAATTAGGCAATTTTTTGAAAATCAAAATTCAGATTTTATTTCTTTTAAGTAAATGTTAATAGTAGTTGCAGACTTTTAATAATATTTAATTTTACATTTCAACCCATGAGAAAGTATCAAGGGCCTCATTACAGTATATTGTGCAGATAAAGAGCTCAGAGCTCACTCAGAGCTAAGTGCAAAGAACATTGATCTCATCTTAAATTCAGTTGTATATAGAATAATTTATAAAAGCTGCCATATTAATGCCTAAACGAAAATATTATTACGTATTCATAGTTAAGTAGTATTAAGGCATGTAGCACCGTTTGTTATTTTATAGCGCTAATCTTCATGCAACCAAAACATAGAAGCGAATTAAGACGAACATGTGGAAAATAATAAGCTTCAAAAAAGTTTTCCTCCGCTTTCCTAACTTAGCACTCATGATTTATTTTACAGCTGGTTTCGGTCTTATTGAACGCTTAAGTTTACAGCGCACCGTTTAAAAGTTTCTCAACTGAAAATTTAATGTAATACTCTATTCAAAGTTTCCGAAGGAGTTATTTTCCAAATAAATCCTTCACTGCCGATATCTGTTTGATAAAATATGTGCGAGGAACATGACACTAAAGATAAAGATCATTTACACAACTTACAGATCGCTAGTAACTGCTTGCATAATGCATAATTTGTAAATAGATTACTACTGCTCAACTAACCTTACTTCTATATATACCTTTCTATTTATTACTATGAATTATTTTGTTATTTTAACCCGATGCCATATACTAAAACCTTTAGCATTAATTGGAGTCTGCTGTTCATAAAAAAATTTTTAATTTTAAAATGGTCAGTTCCTGCACACGAAGATATGTGGTTAAAATAACTATTTTATCAATAAGTCCAACTATATAATTTTTGTTATAGTAACTACACTTATTACTAAATTAACTAAACGTGTTGTACAAGGGATTGTCCTGCCAGATGAAGCCGAAGTAAGAGAGTTCATATACGACATTAAAAGCAATGCAGTTGAATATGATGGAATTAACAGTTTAATGCCAAGGCTGATGATTCCTCACGTGCTGCCGTTTATCATGCACATTATCAATTCTTCCATTTTAGAAAACTGTGGTCATTCCTTTACCTAAAAGAGCCAAGTTGTGTCCCTCGCTGATCTGTGCTCTGCCTACTCTAAGTAAAGTCCTTGAAAAAATTCTATGTAAACAAATTAACGAAGACCTAAGCAGTTATAATATCTTAGCTATGTGTCAGTATGGATTCAAGCTTTATTATAGTTGCACAACCACCTTACCTTAAAGTTGCTGAAGATATTTTCAGATCTAAAAGCCGAGGCGACTTAACTGCTGATTTTATTGGATTTCAGCAAAGCTACTATTATTAGGAAAATTAGAAAGTGGTAAATATGACAAAACTAGACCTCGTAAATTTGGTAGACCTCACAATGCGAGTAATAAAAATAACATAGGCTTCCACGGCCAGAGTCAGTTAAAACTAAACGTGTTCCGGGTTCGAATCGTGTCATGGTTAAACAAAAAGTTGACGTTTCGCCCACAATCATAAGGGACTTCTTCAGGAGAGAGAAAGCTGGTAGCGAATTTGGAAGAAACCCCGTCTTTAGGTTGCGAACTCGTATTACAGGCAGTAATATGGTATTCTTAAAGAAAGGAATTTAATTGACAAGAATATGAAATATTGCCTATTCGAAACGTGCATCGTAATTGGCCGCGAGTTTCGACAAATGCTATCGGTAACAAAGGAGCGAAATCTGCCCCTTTAGTCCCAGTTGCCTTTAACAAAAGACATATTTAGCTAATTCTAAGAGACAAGTTTTACTTCAAGTACAAGTTAAATTTAAGTTTGATTATTCAAAAGAAGCGTCAAGTGCTGACTGATTCTTGCAAAACGCTATTTGTAATTTTTTAACTATCGAAAAAGTATTTAACATGAAAAAACAAATAGTTTCTGACATCTGAAAAACAACGTAGAGGTCTTCGTTGCGATTCCGTTCACGTAGTTACACATATTTTCATTCTTCCCATGGTATCAATATTGTCGTGAATGTATGCTAACTTCCATACATCCAGTTAAGCGTGAATACGTCGGGTAATTTGCCGAAACCCGAAAATAATCCACAAAACGTGTTACCACCATTGCTCTTTCACGGCCTAGTGTTCAGAAAATTCACTCGACTAGGGACCCTAACAAAATTGAACGGGAAAGGAAAATATTAGGTTCAAGTATGCCTTCCGGACACGAATGTGACGTTAGCGCTTTTAGCCGCACATGCATTTTATACCCCCTGAATACGTAAAAGCAACCGCAACAAAAAAAATGTAGATGGAAAGGACGGATGGTAAAAGTTGATTGCTTCACGCTTTACTAAAAGAAAATACTTGTAACTAAGTTGCGCGTCCTCAATACGCGTAGAGAATTAATTGCGTATAGTCCGTACAGAGTTTTGAGACCGGTAACAAAGATACAACACAGCTGGACATTAAAAAAACTATGTTACATATATTGGCAATTTCTGTAAATAGAAAAATTATTTTCCAACCGTGTTTGGCCGTCGGTAGCTGAATGAATTCCCATTGTTTTCTGATACAATTATAGATAAGGATGTAGATGTCGAAAGAATGGGGAAATGTACCAATTTTATGTACGGACTACAGATTTGGTCGCGTAAAAAGCTATGCCACATAACTCCTACAATGCAATTTGTTAACCTACTGAGGGAACCTGTACTTCTTAACGTTGGTAACCTCAAAATAAAGGAATATGAAAAAAGAAAAATCGATATTAATACAAGTTGTAGAAATTGAAAAATAGGCTTCCCGCTCAGGCAGAAACGCTCCATCCTAAAATTTACCACCTCACATATACTGGATAAAATGGATCAGGCAATTTGGCCAATTTACAAAAACATAACATTGCACAAAATATTATTATTAATTTTGTAGAATTTATATTACTTTCGCATTGTTTAAATACTTGTGTTGTGTGTTTGATTTTATCAATTTTTCTAACATCTAGATGTTGCTTTATTCGCTTTTAAGATATCATTCTTTGTATAAAAATGTTCAGCCAAAAAATAAGAAATTAAAATTCTAATTAAAACAAATTAAAAAACAAATTGCACGATGCCAGACGAAGCTTTACGAGAATAGAAAACGCAAAAAATGAGTGTATTCTAATTAAGTTTGAAAGTGTTTTAGACAAAAGATTCAGATTTTGCCACGCTTAGACAAATTCGTGAAGGTTCGTCTACAGATACGTTAAGTTGTTTCAAAGATTTTTAATTTTAATTATGCAAATATAACATCACTAGATATGGAACGATCATTTTCTTTATACAAGAACATATTTTCCTTACGGCGGCGCGTTTTGCAGAAATAACTTTGGAAACGCACCTTATGTTAAAAGAATTTAATCTCACTTCTCGGTAAGTTTCATCGAATTACATACACTCTCGATTTTATTTTTTATACATATGAATCATGAGTTATTGCAGTGTTTGCTTAAGTACTCCATTTCACCCGTTCGGCTAAGTTTATATTAAAGAACTAACATCCTTTGTTTAATATAATTTGAATGAGATAATAAGCAATAATCCCTTTATTACAGACAAGAATGCTGCGAAGAATGCGCGAATCAAATTGTCTACAACAACAATAACACTGCTACGAGAAACTAAATAATGAATAAACGGCTGAAATATTTATATTGTTCTTTGTCTGAATTCTTTTTTTTTACATTTGAAAGAATTATAATTTTAAAAAGCAGAAATTAGAAAAAAAAGTGTTTTCCTCTTGCGAAGCGATGGAACATGTGCTTCAAATTAGTGGGCAACCCAAATTTAATTACTTTTTGAACGTTCGTGTATTACTTTCCATTAATTCTTTTCATATTTCCGAGCGTTGAACGGACATTATTTTAATTTCTCATTTCCGCTTCATGTGAAACATACTTTACACACATGCACCAAAAAAATTTAATCTGAACAACTGTAAAAACGTAAGCACGGTTACACAAATATGGAAGAGAATATATTAACAAAAAAAATGTTAGAATAACCTCTACAAGCATAGCAAATGCCAGTACAAACAGTTATAGAATACGTGATTCTAACAATTTAAAACAACTATTAAAACAATACTGTAGGAAGCAAGAATGGCACAAAAAATGTTAATATAACGACTTTTAGTAATTACTACCAGAGTTGAGTATTATTCAGGTAAAATTGAGCCATGACTAAATTTGGCAATGACTGATTGACTGATGATGAAAAATCGGTTAGTCATGACGTTCTTCATAAGTTTGTTATTGCTGAGTTTAGTCATTGGCAGGGATGCGATCTTTGCCCATCGCCAAAATACAAAATGCAAATATTCGATATTTTAACGATGGCGCAGCTTTCTACAATTACGTGAATTTAATATGAAATCATTCCAATATCGTTATTGCAACTATCTTCACAGGATCTTTTCTATGCGCATTTACTCAATTGTAACTTATCGCATTGCTTCATAAATCAACCGAAACACGTAAGGTATAAAGATGCATGGCGCATTCCCATAATGGCTTTTTACGAGTGAATAGAAAACGTTAGAGTAACTGGTCAATAATTTACCATGTTATTGGGATCATTTTTCTTGCCCAGCAGTATCGGACCAGAAAGGACAAGTCCACACATCAATTAAGTAGATTAAACATTTGCAAAATTTCGCGCTGTGTATATAGAAGGAACGAAGGCAAACGCCATTAGTGTTTCAAACTACGTAATTTTCCATTCAGAAAGGGAAGCGGAGATTTATCTATCCGATAGTATATTTCATAATCGAATAATAAAATACGGCCGTAGCAGCTTCTGCTCGTCCAAATATTTCAATTCGTATCCGAGACGAGAAATTAAGAAGTGAAGTGGAGGCCCTCCAGCAAGCTCCGAGTTTATTAAAGTGTCGGCAATAAGGCGACGAGAGCCGCGCAGGTACAGGATAAAGTAATAAGGCGGATAATAAAAGAAGTTTGCAAGTCATTTTATGACATTTCATTAAAACGTCACCTCCGCCTAGTTAGGAAAGTGGCCCCTTTTTGTACGAGAAATTGCTAACGAAAACGAAAGCGGCGGCGACTGAAAAAATCTTTGTGATGACTTTATTATACCATTAGCGCGGAATAGTCGGCTTTCATTACATTTTCTATAACGGAGTATTCTTTAAAATGCTAAATTGATTTAAGTCACGCTTGTTTTCCTCCCAACAAATTTTAATTAGTCTGATTTAAATGGATTTGAATGGATAAAATAATAAATTTAATAAAACTAGAAAAGCAATTAATCCTTTCAGAAAATATAATTCTTTTGCTTTTAAGATATTAAGCAAACGAAAGATTATATCAGGATACTTTTGAATTAAATTTCAAAAAAGTTCAGAAAAATTATGGAACCTGCAATAGTTGGTGATTTTCTTTCAACTTTAAGAAAAATAATACAAACTACCAACGTTCACTATGTGCAGACGCGCGTTTTGCCGTAATACAGTTCATCAAGGCACCTTTGTGGAAGCTGGTAGCTGTAATTAAACATTATGCCTTTGGTGTGATGCCATTGGTCGAAGCCTGCTAACCTCGCAGAAGGTTACTAATTTCGACATTTTCAATTATTAGAGTATCTTTAATTAGATACTCCCATCCCTACATTTTAATCCATTTTATCCTCCCAAAGAACCGTATCCATTTGAAAGTAAAAAAATTCAAAAATCACCTAATCAGGTTCTTACTCCGGAAATTTATTCCTCTTGGACAGGAAATTATTGTTCTTGTATATACGAAAGGGGAAGTAAAAACAAAATTACAGGATTTAGGCGCTTAGAAGGCATAACATATAGAGGGTTAGCAAAGGAAGCCACTGATATGAGCATTGTGGGAATTGAACGGATCGATGGCCGGTTTTAATTACATTATAATAGCTGGCAGCAGCGTATTTTGCACACAAACGGATTAATTTATGCACGGAAATTGTTTATATGCTATGCGATCGTTTTACAAATAAGTTTACATAGCCTGACCGCATAATCTTGTATTGACGTATGGGTCGAATCTATGATAGTACTAACATATTATGGATTAAAATATAGGCAGGTGTATTCATATTAAACGTACAAAATTCAGCTAAGTTAATTAGGGTGGGTATACGAGGATTACAACCTGTTTCCAATTAATTCCATCCTGAAGAGAAATGTCTTTAGTCGAATAATGTTCAGTTAGAATCCAAATAACTATGCGAAAGGCTTTCGGGATTTTTTGAGGTATTCGCTTGTTCACATAAATCAGATTTTAGCGATGAGGGAGGAATTTATTTTATCCCATTTTTTAAGAGAGTTCTAGAACGTGAACCATCATGTCCCAACCCCTCCTCGCCAGTTCGTGCGTTTCTTCATTACCAGGATTTTCATTGTGGCCCTTCATTTTCGACCCTCCCCATAGAGATTCGAAGAAATCGTTTGTAATCTCTAAGCTGCATTTGGTACGAGCCAAGAAATTACTCAGGATAAGGTTACCATAGGGAGAGGTGCTTTGACACCAAGTGAAACAAAGGTATAGGATTCATCAAAATAAGAAGGGCGCCAGGTATTTTAAAGGAAACTACCAACTGTGGTTATCAGTAGCCTTTCTCTAAATGAGGCTGGCACCACATTTCTGCGGTTGTCTCGATAGATGTAAAGGTAAAATATAATATTTTAACATGTACACAACGTGGTAGCTGAGAAAAGCTAGTTAACTTGAAAGCTAAAAGAAATTAGGAATATTAGATACAATACATGGTTAAAAACAACGCAAAATCTAAACCGTTACCCGTTTCGAGAATTCGTGACTTCTCATCGTCAAGCTTGCAATTGAATACAATGTGTGGTGAGAAGGTTGCCGATATTATTATGTTTGCCCAACTACTCCACTATCCTAGCTATCATTATTAATCAATCTTTAAATACAATTGTTGTGCAAATCCTAAGAATGCCTTCTCTTAAGCAATTCCTTGTGATAACGCAGGTTTTATTTTTATTGGGTTGAGTATATTTTATTTCGTTACATTCTTGTAGAGTTAATAACAATGAATACAGAGGAAGTTTCAGGAAAAGTAGGCAACAAAAGATCGAAATAAGGAAATCAACCAATACGTTCAAGTCAGATTTTCAACCATTATGGACATAATTGATAGTTAAGGAGATTTTTTCATTCAACTATTTAATAAGCTAATACTAATACAAAATAATGCTAATATAGCTCGTCATGGTATAATATTATTTTTGGTTATTGTTTCCAACCATTTTCTGAAGTCTCATGAGAAAGAAATAAGCGTTGAAAGCAGTGATAAGTTATCACTACGGCTTCTATACGTCTAGCTCGTTTACAAATTGCTCCGGTAACAGGATTACTTTTATGGTAACTGCTTCATTAAAAATGCGACTCAGTATTGCCACTCTTGAAAATACTCATTTTTGGCCTTCTTTTCCTGAAACACCTGTATATGTAATATGTTTTTGTTACTTACGACCTCCGATTTCGAGCCGTTTAAAATTAATTTTGCTCAACCTATGAAAATCTTGGTATCCACTTCTGCTGTAGCCGCAATTAAGTTGATGATGCTCTAATATTTTTGTTTTTTGTGTTCCAGTATACATTAAGTGTTGCCACCGTTTTGCAAAATTTATTTTGTTATACGTACTCGCCTCAAAGACGTTTTTAATGTTATAAAATGTTGTCGCAACAGAATACTACAACAAGAACAAGTTCTATTTATAATTTTCTAGGGACAAATAATGATAGTATCTTTCCTCTTTTCCCTCAAAGTAATTCATCGTTCTTATTGCTAAACATTTGTTTCTTTATTGTGCGAAATCTGATGCTTAACATTTAATTAAATACATTTGCATTAGAGAAAGTACCCGAAATATAAAAATCAACATATTTTACGTGAAGATGAAATGCTTAAATATAAAAGGAACTTTTCGTATTAAAATGTCCGTAGTGCAGATTTAATGAATCGAAGAATGAACTTCTCGAGTTCGGATTTCTTTAAGTAAAACAGAAAAGTGGCTCTCCGTTTTCCCGATTTCTTTTTCAGTAACTTATAAAATTCTTAATTTTCATTCACTTGATCTGATGAAAGCTGCGTTTGATGGTTGCCTTCAAAACTCTACGTCGATGTTAAAGTATAGACAACTTGGAAATAAGATAACTCGAATCGTTTTATTAAACTTTTTCGTAAAAAATATAAAGAATCTTTTGAATCAAGAGTCGTTAACTACAATTCACCATAAATACTAGCATCTAAAAATCGGAAGAGGACCGCTTGAGCTATTATCAATCCTAAAGTTGAAAGTAATGCCTGCACAGTATAACGTTTAAACTCCTTTCTCTGCAGCGTTGCAGATTAAATAACAAACGAAATTAATGGATTTAATACCGCTTATCTCGAAAACCTAAGGACGGATGGTTTTCGATTCTCGTCTTTTCTCAATGCACGAAACAGAAGTACGTATTCTTTTCAACAATTAAAGCTACAGTAAAGGATAGGAAAATCTTGAGCAGGGTAGGTTTCTTGTTTGATTAAAAATTAATAAAATAACGCCAATCTTTACGAACGAACTCAACGATGGAAACGTTGTTTCAGGGGACTTCTTGGACGATATATTTTTTTGCTGAATTTTATGGAATTGGGGAACATGCTTTGTCTTTCATTAAGAAATTCTTACTTAATAGATATCTGTACGCGAAGCCTCATATCTAAGTGCAATACTATTTATATTAAATATTTTAATTATGTTAAAATATGTTTAAATAGACCTAATAATTTTTTAATAGACCACCTAGAACTCTTGCAAAATGAACCAGTAAAACGTCTAGGTCTTTGCTTTTATTTTCATTTTTCTCTGTGTTTATTGCTTTTATGTGACTGCCCTATCACTACCCCAACGAGGCCGCAAAAAGAACTGGTAGCAAACAAATGTAATGTTTAATCTTGTTTTTTTAATTATGAAGCAATTCACAAATCGGCTTACCACTTTGTGAATTTGGGAATATTGAACGCTTATCCAAAACATTACAGCAGAACTCATTTAAAGAATTCGATATTTTCAAATATATCACTTAGTTTCCTTTACCTTAAAGTAAAGTTAAAAACGACGATTACGTAAAAAAATGAGCAACTCGATGGTAAGCTGAAATGAACAATATAATGTTCCCGACGCTAATTCCTCTAAATCTCCTTCTCCATAGTTTCTGGATTCGAGATTTAGGTATATTCGATATCACGAGGACAAAGGAACCGCTTCTGCGGCTGCAGAATGCAAAAGGAATAACTTATAGCAAGCTTCTGCGCCCGTACACCAATACCATTGATCGTAGACTCCTCGAAAATTTCGATAAACTTTAGGTATATCGAACAATGGGGCAAGTTTAATTCGGCCGGCTAACAATTTGCCACGAACTGAATGATATATTTAGAAGCCACGAACCGGCAACTTGTAATCTGCACAGCATTAACTAAGGAATTAGATTCAGCGCACAGGTCCGTGGTATTTAGATTCTAATCCATTTGCGACTTTTTCCCTTCTTCTTTTAGTTTGTGCGATGCGCTTTATAAGCGGGGAACGTCACTGAATGGAATTTCTGTAAAAGATATCAGAATTGTGCATACGTTAGTGCTACGGAAACTAAATAACTTGGGTACATATAAATATAATTATCATTCAAATGAGCAATTTATTTTTCTTTATTTCATATTCACGTAAAAACATTTTGTTTAGCAAAACGTCTTATTGAGTTCGTACACTGAAGAACCCATTTATTTGAAACAGCTAAATTGTAGTTCATCCAATTATAATCTTTGTTTGCTCAAATATCATGTTATTTCAAGCAAATATCTTGTCGATCCAAACAAAATATAGTTTTATTAACAAAATAAGCAGTTGCCCCTAACAAAATCATGTTAGTTATATCAACCATGTCGGTTTTTCACTGTAGTTTTTAAATAGTAAATATTCGCAATATTTCTCTTATAAAGACTTCCATTGTAAAAGCATTCAAATAAATTTCTTACCCATTTTTCAATTCTCCCTTCAGCGGTGCATAAATAATAACTAGAATTCAATTTTTCGTCATCGAAATCTAAAGAACACGTTTATTTGTGTCAACCAAGTTTTAGTTTAAGTCAAATATCAATGTTGTTTCAAACAAATAATTTTGTTGATCTAATTTGCTTGTTCCAAGCATATTTTGTTGACTCAAACAAACCCAACTGTTTCATTCAAACGCAAAGTATAGTTAAAACAACTATCTACAATAATCAAAATAACATTTTTTTTGGTTGAACCAACTAATTATATTCTTTACTACTTATCTTTAACTATCTTTCCCACAATAGTCTTATAGTTTTGGAGATATTAAAGCAAATAGCGAAGATAGGGCTCTCCACTCTACCCAGTTTACATACACTCTGGATTGCAAAACAAGTAGTGATACATATATTCTACCGTTTCCAGATTTTTTTTGATCTACTTTATCAAGAATCATCACAAAAAAACTCGCATTTGCAAACGCACCGTCAATTAATATTTCGCAACCTAGAATCAAAAATATCTACCTTGGCATTTTAATCAAAGTTGATTTTAACGGTGGCACAGCAGAGTAAATGCTCTTGTGATGTGTTAAGAAACATGATTACAAAAATAAAGTATAATTAGATTAAAAGTAATGCTATTGTTGAAATTTATAACACTCTGTAAGTTGGTCGTTATGTAAGAAACTTACAACGAAAAGAACTTGCAAACTTTATTTCTCTAGATAAGAACATCCGATCAATACTTAAATTATTCGAAATTAATAGGTTCGCTGCGGGAATTCGCTGAAACAACCATTTACATGGAAGGCGTACTAAGCTTCGCCAATATTTCACAATAAAGAATTTAAATGTAAAAACCTCACGGCGGCAATTTGCCCTACCCTCGTATTCAATGAATAAAGGGAAAGGGAAGAAGAAGAAAGCATAGAATAGTAGATGAAAAAGTGGATGGAAAAAAAGATTGTTGAAGAAAGAGATAAAATTGCTGAGTTTGAATAAAGCTCAATGTGGACGCGTTAATTGCTTTAAAACAATTTCTAATCATCATTTTGTTTGTTTTCTAGATTTCTCTCGTTACATTACTTCTGTTCAGTGAGTTAAGTGAGTTCAGTGAGTTGAGTGACTCCATTTTATACCATGAAGAGCTATATAGGCATTATTTTAATTATTGTTTCTAAGCATTTTACCATCTTCGATTATTCGATGTTTTTTCGGTGTTACACACATTTTTGCTGGAAACTGTTAAAAGCAGTATGTAGTGCGTCATTTAGGCGGTATCGAACCCACTCCAAATAAGCTTCAGCGTAACACATGGTACCCGTTTGTTAGATGAACATCAACCAATTGTGCTTATTCAACTAACGGTATTGCACTCAATCGCATATAATGCATATGCCACTTTAACTTTGTAGAGTTTTTACTACTGAAATTACCTCTTTCTATTATAGGTTAGTTTAACAATTAGAAGTAACGAGATTTTATCAGGACAAAAAATTGTTTGTAAAGGAGTCTTGTTCCAGAAATATGTACAAACTTGCAAAAAACAGCGTACTTCCTTGTAATTATAATTAATAAATTTATTTCAGTTCAATAATCTCCATTTGAATTTGACTTGAGGCACAATATCATAATCAAACGGTTTTTGAAACAATCTAATGTTTTTAGGATTGCCATCCAAGTCAGCAAATCGCTTCTGAAATTGTTGTTTATGATAAAAAATAATTGAACTTACGAACGAGAAAGGAAGCTCTACTTTGCCGCTTTTCTGAAATTCTGCACTGAATGGCATATGAGGGAAATTACACGTATCAATGCAGACAATCTATATTTTGTTGTTTCTTTGAACTTCTTCGAAAATATTGTCCTATTGTAGTGCCATGCACGCCACAAATGTTTACTTCTCCTCCTCTAAATTGTGTGTCTTTTTAGCTTAGTTTAATGCCTTACAGAAGCAGTTACAACCTCCCTAATTTAATTAGAAAGAACTTCGCAGCGTAATGCTAATACAGAAACGATCTCAAAAAGAACGAGAATGTATTCGTCAAATAAAGCAACAGCTTAACACACCAAACACATCGCCCGTCCCGTTTTAAAACAATTTAAGACTTCGTAATCCCTTCGTCTATTTTCCTGATTTAAGGCCTTAAACTTGAATCGTAACTCCATTTTAATCTTCTCATTGTGACTGCCGGTTCTAACAAACACGTTCATACGGTTGTCGCGTCGTCTACGTTATTTCGGGTCCTGCTGTACCTACTTTGGTCGCACGCATACCTTCGAACCGCCTCACCTATACAGTCGACTACACCACAGCACGCACGGCTAGCCCTGATTCAATTAAGCTCACAAATCCGAAGGGATCGCGTCACTTTGTAGACATGTTTGGTTATCTTGCAGAAAATCCGTCTCACATAGAGAAACTTTTCTTATTATATTGGGGGGGTTTTATTGTAAACTTTTAATTGGATTTTGTTATTGTCAAGAATTGAATGTTTCTTTTTGTTTTTTTTTTTTATTATTATTTAAATTAATAGTTATAAAAAACCTGTTTTAGCAGTATAATTATTAAAGATAACAATTATTTGTAAATGTGCAAATTTTGCTCTCAATCAATTACCGGAGGTGACAATGTGCATCCTTGGAACATGTTCTCAGAGCCTCTACGAAGGCGGCACCGGGTTCCATGAAACAGCTCGACTTCTAAGCCGAAATGATGTACATACGTATCTTATTATTTCCCTTAGAAACAATAATTTTCGTTTGTGCTTTAAGTAAAATATCTGTCTTGCTTAATTGCAGCCGCTAATTTAATTTGGGATAAAAAAAAAAGCTTTTCTTGCAACAAAATACAGATCGTTTACATTGATACATATACGACTCGGTCTACTGAAAGCGACTTAATGTATGAAAATGGGTTTTCAAGTAAACCGCTTATAAAGAGGAGCTGGCTCCGATGCACTGTGAGGACCGGAACAGAAACTCGATAGATCTGACACTTGTCGTCAACTTCAAGAGCTATTAGTCCGTTACGGTGATGAATTTTGGCAACGGATAATAACCACTGACGAAACGTGGATTCCCTATTTCAATCCTGAGACCAAAAGTCAATCCAAAGAATAACGTAAACCGGAAGAGAGGCCTCCACTGAAGGCGTGCAGTTCCGTCTGTTGTTTGCTGTATTCTGGGATTGCAAAGAGATTATTTGTATGGATTATCTGGCGAAAGGTACTACAATTAACGCAGAATATTATTCGAATTTGTTATCCAGACCACTGCGGCGGACACTTGTCAGAAAACAGCCTGGAAAGTTGCATAAGCATCCGTTATTGCAACAGGATAATGCAAGACCCCATACCGCAAGAAAGACAAAGGATGTTTTAAACGATTTACGATGGGAATTGCTTCCGTATCCATCTTACTCACCAGATCTCGCACCCATTTGAGTGTTTAATTGACGTAAAACATGACATAAATAGGTGGACTGCGGAGACCGAAAAAGTTCTTTGAGGTCGGCTTAAAAAGTTTGTTTATCGTTGGAATAAATGTATTCAGTTAAATGGAGATTTTTGTAGAAAAACCACAATGTAATATTGATGAAAATTAACAAAATAAAAAAAATTATAGCTTAATTCCCAGAACTTTGGAAACATCCTTCGTATTTACCAACTTTTACTAATTAACAATTGAATGTTTTTCAAGATTTTTAAGAGTCAATTTTTGTTTTCTATCAGTTGGTAGATTCTTATACGTCGAAAATATACTTTCAACCTCGCTTGATGTGAGTGGTACCTATTTTAATGCAGCAGCATGGTCAGGATTTAAATGTAAAGCATTATCAGATTTAATGATAAAATCTTTGCTATATGGCAATTAATGTTTGGAATCCATCATTTTTATCGTTACGCTGTTAAATTTATCTAATACAGTTTTATCTACAATAATTTTTTATAAATTTTCACAATGTTGTACCATAGAAATTGACTCTAATAAAGATATTTGAGCAGTCTCTAATTTCCGAACGAAATAAAAAATAAAACAAGTTTTTCGAGATATCTAGTTAGCCGCGCATTTTTTCTAAAAAAAAACAAAATTTTAAGTCGCTTTGGTTAAAGCTAAATTTCTAATTTTATCTAATACTTTATATTATTATGTAGTTTGTTTCAACGTACCATTATCGAGTTATTCATCAGCAAAGAAAACAATCAAAGCAACAGCTTAATAATAATACTTTCATAAAATGAACCAAGCTAGTCACTAGTAACAATTTAGTAATAATATCATACTCATTTTATTGAAAGGATCATTGTTACGTAAATTTTTGAAATTCAATACATCACAACACACAACACTTAAAAACATTTTATGCGTGCTTCTTCTATTGCAAATTTGTTTTTCCAGTATGAGCGCACTAGTTCACTGGCTTCTTCGTCGGCTTCGAAATCTGGACGAAATCCGACTTTAGTACGTGAGTTTATCGGATTTTCACACACCTGCCTTCCTATAATAAACCCACAAAATCACTGTTGTAAAATTGACATCTTTAAAAAGTCATTGCTTTACACGCCATCAATAGAAGCTTTCTGCACTTAAAGGAATTTAGCTTTAATTTTGATCATACATAATTTTCGAGCACATTTAAGCATCACCACAATCGACGATAGGCAGAACGCGCAGTACGTTGTTAGTAAGTGAAAAGGGAGTATTAAATATTTAGCTTCTTAACGCTTTGCATTAAGGTACATAAATATTTCGTGACTATTCTATTTTAGAATTTCTTTTTGCGCATTCTTCGTTTATCGTGTTTTTAATTTTTTTTTTAATATATGTTATAATAAATTCAATCCTCATTTAATATTTTCCGCCATTCTTTCGTTTTATTCTAATAATTTTTAATTAACCATTTTCCAATAATACCGAGAATGTCAAGCATTGCCCCAGAATATGTCAACATCTTCACGGCCGTTAACAACATTAATATTGTTTTCTGAAATTGCAAATACTCTTGAACGGCATCTAAAATATATGAGGCATACTGAATATGAATTGGTGCTAATATCCTGTTAAATAAATTATGGGATCCACTTGTCCTTGATTTTTTAAAGAATTATCATAAACAAGATATTCCACAACTGTCGACAATCAGAAAGTACTACGTACTTAAACAATTGGATAAACGATAAATGAAATCTGGTCAAAACTAGAAAACAAAATATTTTTGGATAAGCGCACATGAAACGGCAGACATTAGAGAAAGGTATAATAGTTGATACGTTGCATCCAGAAAATCTTCGCATATTATCTTTAGTTGTTGCAAAATTAACTTGCGTGTTACTGCAAATGAAATTTGCGGCATTATTATTAACAATGTAAAAAATATAACTAGTCACTATTGTTTAAAAGTGCTATTTCTTTCGAATTCTGTGATCATAGTGTTAAAATCAGGGAACGATCTAAGGAACGTTTTCTTAATATAATGTTACACTTGGTACATGGAAACATCGCGATTAACAAACTTATACCCTAAATTTGTCTATGCTACTGCATATACTCGACCGAATAACACGCACTAGTAAACCGTGTTCTTAACATGTAACTGTAAATAGTCTTTTTATCAATATTAATTAATCAGCCATAAAAGCTCAAACTGATTTCGTTTATTTTGAAGCGCCACAATTTACCACGATCGAGAAGATATTTTTCTTGTAAAAGAATTGATGTGATTCCCCATCTTCAAATTAACACCTTTATAAGAATATCTCATATATATACTCTGTGAAAAATCAAGCAACATTGGGTGACCAGGAAGAGGGGAGGGGTGGTCAAAGATCAGTAGTACATATTTTATCGTGAGAAAGAAAAATTTAGTTTTATTGCTTATTGGTTGTAAATTTGATGTAAAAATATAAAAGGACATTAAAATCTTATAGAAACCGAGGGTGTTACTTTTAATCACGCTAACGACAATAAATTTACGGTATGGTGCCGAAACGCGGGAGATTTTAATGAAAAACATAACCAATAAAAAAATAACAACGAACTGGCAATGTTATTAATAAGCAATGGATCTAGCCCTCAGGAAAACATATCGTGCACAATTAACAAAATTAGTAAATGAAGCTAACGAATTGTTAAACGAAACGGACAACGTGAATACGGAAGAATTAATAGTGTTAATTGCCAAAATAAATACAATGCAAAGTAACTTAAGTGAAATAAGTCAACGATTGTTGAGTACATTCGAGGAAAAACAGCTAGAAGTAGAGTGTCAGAAGATGATAGAATACGAAAATAGTGCCGTCGGAGCCGTCGCAAGGTTGAAACAACGATGCGAGGTGAGGTCAAGTGTACGAATGGATGAAATGGACGGAAATTATTGTAAATAATTACGTGGTTTTTGGGAGAGATTAGTTAAGACTGTTAGAGAAGCTTTAAAAACCATATTGGGCAAGGTAAACGTCAACTGTGATGAACTCCAAACAGTATTGAGTGAAGTGGAAGCTACCGTAAATACACGCCCACTCACGTATGTAGACGATTATGCGACAGATCCTGTAATTTTATTACCCTCTCATTTCTTACTCGGAACGTCCGACAGCGGAATTAACATGGACTTGAAAACACTTATGAACAGAGCAGATATTTTGCAGCAGTGGAAAGCACGAGGACGACTTACAGCTACATTTTGGAAAAGATGGTCTACGGATTATCTTCAGCAGCTGGGCTTTCTACATCACATGGTACGTGTAAAACCTTACAATTTCCGGAAGAGCGAAGTGGCCTTACTATACGAACAGCATGTACCAAGGCTGTTATGGAAATTAGTCCGAATAGTAGACGTCTTCTAGGGCAGAGATGGACGTGTCAGAGCATGCGAAATTCAAACCAGCCAAGGAACAAAGTTGCGCAGACCGCTGCAGTTCTTGTACCCTCTGGAGATTGAAACCATTTCGCCGGGGGAGGATGTGAAAAATCCGCGTGAGAAGAAAGGAGATAGCAACATGGGGTAACCAGGAAGAGGGGAGGGGCGGTCAGAGATCAGTAGTACATATTTTATCGTGTGAAAGAAAAGTTTAGTTTTTTGTTTTATTGCTTATTGGTTGTGAATTTGATGTAAAAATATAAAAGGACATTAAAATCTTAGAGAAACCGAGGGTGTTATTTTTAATCACGCTAACGACAATAAATTTACGACATACTCAAAGGTGTTCTGATGATTAATTCTACATAGTGATCTTTGATATACGGAATAATAATGAATGATATACCTATGAAAGATACACATACAATAACTATAAATGCTTGTGCAATATATCTTCAACTAACACCGCTCCAATTATTGAAAATGTTACTACTTATCAAATAATTGCCATTACCGTAACTTACAATGCACTAAATTATATTTTCACTTTTCTTATCGCAGACGTTGTTAGCAACGATTATACGTTTGATCATGGTTTGACTCTTGACTGCTGCAGTGCTGCCAATAAGAGAGAACAACCTTCATTAAGAAATTTTAGACAACAAACTCCCAAAAGTTTGCGCATCTGACCCTAGTTATATCTTTAAAAAAAAAATCCATCACAGCTTTCACAGCATTACTACGCTCATACATTCGCACCTACAATCGTTTGGGTTACTAGCCTGTAAAGAAAACGTGGTAGAACGTCATACAGTTGCGAAATTCAAACCAACACTAGCACATTGAGTCATATGTAAAGATGCGTAAGAATCTCGAAACGACCGTGTCCCGGATTGATTAATTAAACTTGTATGGTGCGGAGGATGCCGCTACTTTTGTGTTGTTTGACAAGGAACCTATTTTTAACGTTTTATTTTATAAATTAATGACTGCGTTCAGCCAACGTAGCTGCTGTTTGTCACCAGTGCCTCATCATAATTGGTCCGAGTGTAGGGATACTAGCTGTAGTTTACCCAGGACATTTTCCTTTAAAAATCCGGACAAAATCTTCCAAAATTAAACTATGGCTTATATCATTAGAAAGTGTGAACCTTTAAAACTTTATTTTGCAATATACGGCGAATACAAAAAAGACACTTGGTCTATTTATGTCTGCCAAGGAACTGCGTAATGTGTAGACAATTTAATACAGAGCGCTTTAAAGACATAAGTAATTATTTTAAACAGTTTGAGAAAACTCCGTTGGACGGCTTCCACCACCTTAAACTTAGAGATACCGACGAACGCATTTTAAAAATCGTGAGAGACCACGAGAATAGAGATTTAGTGAAATATTTACGAGGTATCACTCACAATAATGTTAAAACCGGTATGTATTAAATCGCCTACCCATTTTCCCCAACTCCTTACGCCGAGTTGTCTTTGCACTAAGTTGCCTTTGCGTCAAATTGCCTGCACCAAGTTGTCCTATTCCGCCTTGAATTTTCTGGCGCCAAGTTCATTCCTAAGCCAGTGGAAGATCTCTAGCGCATGCTGTGTTTTGAATACGACCGACTTTCATTTACTGTATTTTCCTTATACTGTGCTTGTACCTCTCCCTTGCACTTACCTCAGTATATAACTTAACATATAACGTAGCACAAAAATACCGTAAACTTGTATGAAGCCTTTCCCAAATAGAAATTTTTAAAATTCGCGGATAATTTATGTAGTTCCTGTAATAAAGGTTAAATTCACGTGTTGTACGCCAAGAACTTAGTGAACATGCTCTCTATTACCGACACAACGACTCGAATTGTCTGCGAAATTTAAACATTTCTACTGACGTTAGGAAGCTAAGTTTAAAGAGCCAAACACTAAACCAACGAAAGCGAATTTCTTTGACAATCCAGATATGGATTTCCTCGGACCTCTGGATCCTCACCCGGACATGTCCGAGGAAATCCGGACGTCTGATATTCCTGCCTGGACGGAACCGATTGATTACAGTGAAATTTGCCATATTTTTGGTTTATACGCATTAAAAAGAATGAATCTGTATATATTGTGAGCGAAAAACACTATTTGTTTTTGGTTCTGTGTTGAACGATGGGTTTTCTTATAAAGAATATCTTCTACTAAATACCTAGAAATACGTTAAAGTAATCCAATCTTGTTATTGTTAATTGTTATTATACATTTTTATTTGTTTACATATAACGATAGTATACGAAACTGCGAAATTTGATTCGTAAACATACATTAGTCATAATTAAAGTGATGTCAATTGCCAATATCCCCAGTTCTTATTCAAATATTGCTGAGTGTGAACAACGTAAATAATTTGCTCTGACCAATTTCAACGTTTGCTAGGTAACCGCTTACATGTCCATTTCTTTACGAAATCGCTGTCAAGTCATCTCAGCAAATGTGTCCGCTGAACGCAGCCAATGAAATCATAATCGTGCTTCTTCATTAGTTGTGTGTTGACATTTGAAAAGTAATGTTGTCGTGTTTTATTAAAATGTCAGATGCAAGATATGTCCGCGGGAAAATTAGTTAAGGGTGAGTGTTCTGTGCAGATGAAAAAATACAACGAGCCGACTACCCCACCAGCGGTATTTGGTATTGACACCGAACTTCCTTCGCTTTCTTCGACGACCGTTATCAACACCACCGAACGTACGCAAACCGTGGCGTCTAGCATGTCGGCGTGTTCTTTAGTCTGTAGAATTTGCCAAACGCATTCCGCACAAGAAATACTTATTTCGCCGTGTAATTGTAAGGGAACATTAGCGTACGTCCATCTATCCTGTCTGGAACGTTGGCTGAATCAAGCAAGTAGGAGTTACTGTGAGCTGTGTATGTTTCATTTCAATTCTATCCAGACCCAACGGTACGGTTTTTGCGAAGGCATAAGACTGTGGATCCGACATCCAAGGAACAGAAGTCACGTACAATCCGACGTTGTTATAGCCGCTCTCCTGACCACGGTCACGATAGGACTGATAGCGGTGTGCCTCTTGGGAATGCAATATTTCGTAATCGAAGCGAAGAAGTTAGGTATTACGCAGGCATGGACCAAGGGATTCATATCCGGATTCCTCTGTGTCATCTTGGTGGGGTATCTCATAACCTTATATTTGATAGTCAGAGACCAGTTCATTCCTTGGTATAATTGGTGGAAAAGCACTGTTGATGTAAGATTATTATTAACTCCGTCGATAACGAAAATCGTAAAACAAAATAATAATAATAATAATAAAGAAACTATTAATTAGAAACTGAACATTGTATATATATTAGATTTTAAACCCTGTTTTTTTAATATTATTTACCTATAAATATATTTTGACATACCTAAAGAAGTACTACTTTTCGACGTATATTAATTGTCCACGATCAGGAGTAACAGTGCCTCGAGCATTTTAGATTAAAAACTACAGGATACATCATGCATCGTTTTTGCAGCAAGGTAAGTAGAAACAGCTTTTCTTAAGAGTTTTCTTCAGATTTTTTTCTACAGCTACATTTGAGGCGACGCCAAGTACGTTCTTCAATTTCGCGACAATAAGAAAGCACATTAAAAACGAAGAAGTTGAATATATGATAAACTCCATCACAAAGATTAAAGACAAATTTGTCACCGGACCGTGATAATACTTATATAATAATAACATGCTGGGAATTACCAACTTCATTATTTGACGTTGGCGGAAGTGTAATTTTTAACATTAAAAACATAATTTAACCTGAAATATATGTCGGTTTTGTAATAATAATTTAACACGCAGCGCGCACTCGTTTCTGCAGGCCTAGACCTGTGCAGATAGTTTTACGCAGTTATACCTCTACGGCGAGGTGAAAATATGTTGGTGTATTTGGAAAATTAATTAGAACTCTAGTCGATACGCACTATAGTTTGAAAATCCGGATTCTTATTTATAACGGCACATAATTTATCGCTTCCTGCGTTCTCTGTTAGATTTCCCAACAAGGCTTTGAGGTAATCTACTAAATTTGGCGCTTCATGTAATGAAAGCTTGGTATTCTCTAATTTGGAAATGGTATCTAACAGAATTGAATAATTTTCGGAAATTAGCTCTATTTGAGTATAGATTTCGGTATCTGAAACCAGCCGCTGGCTTACAGAAATTGCTTGGGCTTCTTACGGATTTAAATTTAAGATACAATAATATAAAACAGCTTTAAGCCACGCTCCCCATCTCGTTAATACCTGCTGTGGTGGCTGAGGAATGCCCGGACAAAGCTGTTTAAAGTCACTAATGCGTTTTGGAAATTTAATAAAAACTTTTTTGGTAGAAACTATTAATTCATCTACTTTTGGTTGACTGTTTCTAATAAATTCAGCTATAAGATGACGTGGATGGAGCAAGCAGGTTACATGAAGCAATTAAGGATTGTTTTAGTAACTTTCCAGCTTTACCCATGTTTGAACCGCCATCTGTAACTACGTAAAAGTAGAGGCACAGATGCCACATCGCTTTTTAAAATGTGCGCTAACACCTTTAAAATGCTTTTCTTTTTTGCATCAGTTGTTTCATCCACCGTCAGCCATATTTTTGTATTTTTTAACTCTGCCTTGAATTGTTCCGTAATCGTGTTTTTCGAAATATACCATCGCCGCCAATGAGTGCGCACTCATTTCTGCTTATTTAACACTTACATGACAGTTCAGCGCAGAGTAAAAGAGAATATTCATTTTACAAAGCTCAGATCAGTAAAATATGTTCTTGATACGTAATACCTATATTGCATTATTATAATTATGATAATTAAATGGGATCGTAATTGTGCTTGGCATATTTGTAAAAGGAATATACAACAATCACGCGATTAAAATTTGAATTTCAAGGAATTTGAAGTCTTTTTCTCTTAAAATGATGAAATTGGGAAGAAGACCCTTAGAAATATTAAATATTCATTTTATGCAACTTGTAAAGCAAATAAAATTTCGGGCAACATCCCTATTGGCTTATTTTTCATCTAACATTAAATTTATATGCAGCGTGTTCAAACTGTGTGGAATAAAGTTTGCACAGCAGCTATGCTACGGTATATGAAAAAATATTTGATACAAAAGTTGTTTTGCGAGATCCTAAAATTGTTTTAGGTTACGTTAGGAAAATTCCTTGACTTCTTTTTTTTTTAAATAGAATGGTTTAAGGTTTTTTTCCGGTTTTTTTACAAACAATATTTATGTTATTTTTACGATAGACCATGCTCGGTAATGTCGAGATTGCCTGGTTGCATAATCACGATGCACGATGGGAATGTTATCGTTAAAGCGAAGTTAGTATTCTACAGGAACGTTCAGAAATGTAAACCCCGGTGTTTCTGTGCATTGCCCTCTTCCCTTCAACGATCATCGTCTCCATATCGCACTATAAAATACGGTGGAACTTTCTAATGAATTTTGTCTTGTATATAATGCCCATATTTCGAGAAAATACCCTCTATTTAATGACCTTTCCCAAATACAGGTGACCTTAACTTACGTTCCGCGAAAACTTAAAAAAGTTAAAATAAGTGCATTCATAATTCACCTGCCATACCATTTCTTTGTTACGTTTCCCCCATTTTTGAACGTCTGAATCAAGAACAGTTCTTTACCATTCAAAGCGGGGTATTACCAAATGGATGTTCGCAAGAACGAGAGAATATATTCCTTTATTACCGTTTATTCATTGTATTTATTTAGGGTTTCTCCCGATCTCCGTCATTAAATAAAAAGGGCGTTTTGTCGCTAAAGAGAATCTGGCTGGAGAAAGTATCTATCCATGACAGAAAAACTTAAAGTTGTTAAAGAAAGCGAAACAAATTAGAATTGCTTCCAGTACTGTTAGTTTAATAAAAGAAACTTTTTCATTATCAGGAGCATTATTAAAAGAAAAAGCTCTTAAATTCGCAAAAGAATTTGGTAATGTTGATTTTAAGGCAAAAAACAATGGTTACATTCTTGGAATCGAAACGTTGTGGAGTTTCACAAGAAACTGTGTCTGGTAAATGCGCAAATCTCAATGAAGAAATCATTGAGAAGTTGCAAAAAACCATCTTAAAGCAGTGAATGGAGAAATACGAATCGAAGGGCCGGCGAAGCTGGTGTGCTTTTTAAGTACTTTCTTTTTTTTACAAAAATGACAACTGTCTTGGAGTAAAAATTAGTACAGAACGGGTAACAATTATGTTAGGTGGGATCAGAGAAATGCTGCAAATCCTGTTAAACTGGCAAAAGTAAAACTTCGACGTCTGAAGAATCTTAACTGATTTAGGAGTAGATTACGAAGCTAACAGAAAGTCATGGATGACAAGCGAAATTAAAAAAAAAATTGGAAAAGAAAATTGATGAAAAGATGGGAAGCATCCTCATTATTTAAAAGAAAAATTAACAAATGTAGAATTGGTGTTCCTCCCTCCTAATTTAACTTCTCGCCTTCAGCCAATGGGCTAGGAAGTAATCAAAACATTTTAAGCTCATTATTGTGAACATTCTTAGAACCAATATGGAGATATGGAGATAATGCAAAACAATTTAATAAATTTGAGAGATTGTATTAAAGAAGTAAATTTCGTATAATCCAATTATTGACATTATGCATGTTTATATACGTAATTATGTACATGGTGTACAATACGTATATGTAATCACTGCTATAAATTTCCAAAAGATACCATTTTCATGTTTTATTTCAATATACGTTTACTTCCAGTGTTGTTTCTTCATTTCAGGTTAAATATGACTCTCTCTTTATATTTTCTTGGTCAAAAGTATATAGGTTCCACTATAATTGTTAATAATAATAATAATAATAACAATTGTTTTAGTATTATAAAAGAGAACGCAATAAAATATCATTTCTAAAATACCGGCCCACCCTCTGTTCATCACCTATCGGGTAAATACAACGATAAACTTTTTCCAAACTCACTCATTGATTCCATGATGCCGTACATTTACTTAAGCAGGCGGCAAAATAAAAGAAATCGTTCTGCATAGAAGCGGTAAGGAAGCAGTGAAAGAATGATTGATTCCCTCTACGCTCTTAGGGCGTGCAATCAGGCGTTCGGAAATTACGTTTTGTTCCTCAATTTCCTCTACGAAATGCGTCGTCGTGCATAGTAAGTCCCTTGAGATAACTTAAAGATGTCTAACTTGATGTATAGACATTTAAATGTGCTTATATTACATTTTAATTTTGTACTTGAGTTGCCAAGAATTATTCCAGTTTATTGTACCTTGTGTAATGATAACGAGTTGATTTGTTCCAATCCAAAGAGCTTCCATATTTAAACCGCACGCTTATCACTATTACGCATTATTTATTATTGAATATCCGTGCACGAGTTGCGTAAGGGGAATAGTTTGCATTGTAAACCGCACTTGCTATGTCTCGTAAATCGAATAAATACTCGTAAACATCTACATATGAAGGATACCTTTTAAACTTTTACAGAAACAATGACAGAAAAAAATTTAGTACATATCATATTGTTTTTGAATACCTCTGAAGGTGGTATCTCAAAAAAATAGTTTTTGAAGGCTTCAACAGCTCTTTGAGGTGATGAAAATCGCTGTCCACACAACTTTTGTTTAACATTTGCGAACGAAAAGAAATCATTGGGCGATAAATCAGCAGAGGGTGGACAATGAGAAATCGGGTCATATGAATAAAAACGAAGCAGATAGTCTAAGTAAAAAGTAAAAGCAAAAGCGAAAGCTTCGAAACAAATGCTCGAAACCAAAGTATACACTCCGATTTATCTGAATAACTTTTTGCTTTGCTGTCGAGCATGTACTTTGCCCAATTTGGGAAATCACCCGGGGAAAAAATTACAAGACGGGCAGTCGTTATTAAGCCTGCAGAAACGAGTGCTTTCGCAGTAGCGTACGGCTCGGTTACTATCAATATTAAAAATAATGTATGTAATTACTTACTATTTTTTTGGCTGAGGAATGCCCGGACAAGGCTGTTTAAGCTCACGAATGCGTTTTGGAGATTTAATAAAAACTTTCTGCATTCCGGAATGTATTTTCCCCAAAACTTTCGAAATTTTTCATTGTCTGCAATATTGCACATTCCACACGATAAAATGTTGATATTGCAAACAATACATTTAATAATAGTGCCAGCGTATTCCAATGTCGGAAATCGGTTAAGAAATCTATTAACACTCGTCGAACATAACAAAGCACACCATCGGTTCGCTGTCATCAATCCATCCCGTCATTCATACACATACTAACTGTACGCGTATGAATCCCGACTTCGGGTATGTCCGACCGCTTTCGAAATATATCATCGCCGCCAATGAGTGCGCACTCGTTTTTGCAAGCTTAGTCGTTACATAAGCGAGTGTAATACAAATAGTAAATTAAAGAAGTGTTTTATCAAAAAGGTGCGCGTTTTCTAAATATAAATAAAAAATTAGTTCAGATAACGAAAGTACGGCAAGCGGTGTAGCCAAAGAATAAGAACATTTAAAATTATTAGAACAATATATTATATATGGAATTTGCGATCCCTTTAAAAGTATTGTTATATATATAACAATACTTTTAAAGGGATCGCAAATTCCATCTATAAAGAAAGAAAAAGAGAAAGGTTTATCACAATTAACAAGAGCGTAGGTATTAGACACGGAAAAACAACAACAGTAAACCAAATAAGCAAAGAAATAAATAACATGAAAACTAAATTGAAACGAAAGACCTATGTGAAACGATTAATTGAAGATAAAGAAAAGTGGCAACGATAAGTAATAACAGCAAATGCGCAGAAAACCCATCCCGTTCTTACACAGTTCTTACAGTTATCGCGTCTGATTACATACGCCTACTATTGAAGTAAGATAAAAACGACATCTTAGTTAACGCAATTTAATTCGAAATTCGTATTTTAAGACAGAAGCAGTGTTTACTTGAATTTAGGAAGATGAAGTATATTCACACAAGTTCGGCGAGACCGTCTCGCTTAGCAGTTGATCTCTGCGGTATTCGCAATCAGCACTCAAGGGTGTGATTATCTAACTCAGTGACATAGAAGCGGATGGAAGAGAGGAACGATATAGATCGACAAAGGGTCAAAGACTTAGTGAACCACTTTCCGGAAAGACGATCGACGTTGCCGGGGTGAGGATTAAGTCATCGCTGATTTAAGTACCAACATAACGACGTGACGTTTATGTTTCCCCAATGATTACAAAATTGTAAATATTTGACTTCTGAGTTCTAAACTGATTACTCTCCGTGTTTTCCCATCTGATCTTGCGTTAATGGTCCAGAAACGGGAAAGTGGCTTATGGAGTGTTGCGTCTTCTCGGCGAGTTTGTTTTCCAATTAAATTAACGATTTCGGCGTTTCTGGGAAAAATGTATGCTTCCGTCTGAATGATAAATTGCACTTCCCGGATTGTGTTTCACATGTTTCATTGTTTTACTGTTCATCTTTGTTCTCGTACGTTTTGCCCTTTTATCTCGACACCGGCGTGAAAAGAGCTTCCAAAGATAGCAGCCAGTATTTCCGATGCTACGCGAACGTTTAGTGGCCGACGCAGTACAGCAGCAGATTGGAGAAATAGAAAAAAAATCATATCGACCGAAGTTATCAAACACAGATGCAACACATAAAATTCGCATTCATAAGTCGTTCTCCCACCAAAACACAGTTGCCTTGCGAAGAGTCCAAGGGACAGTTTACCTACTACCCTCATACAAAGAAGTTCATATCTCTGGTCGTCCAAGACATTTCACATACAGATTCGATGTACACAAAACATCCACAGACCACCGGAATACTATTTTCTACACACGGCTCTATCACCGAAGTACGACTTACAATATCTCCACAGGGTAGTTTATCTAGAACCCTGGCACATAATAATTCATATCTTCGGTCGCCCAAGAGATATCACGTATAGATTAAACGTGCAGAGCACTTGTCCACATGCGATTGAATTATAATTCCCAGATTCGATAAATAGGAACTTTGTTCGTTCAAAACAAATGACTTTGTAGACACAAAAATAAACAATGCCTTTTAGGAATTAGTGGGAACTACAATTTTGTCAATCATTAATTCAAATAATTTTTTTTTATTCTTTCACATCTAAATTGAAGAAAATACTGAGTGTACCAATCTCGCATTGTAACTTTCAACCATAGTTTTTTTTGTTTTGGCTTTCGGTTGTTTTTTTTTTGGTTGTTTCCGACCAGCCGTTATATTGAAGCGTTTATTAGGTTGTATTAAACTTTGTTGTGTTTTTAAACTAGCTCTTAGAGATCATAATAATAGCAAAGAATACCAGCGAAGTAATCAATTTTTCTGCTAATTTAATCTGCACTCGGAGTACGAGTTGCATGTTCCATTGAAAAAATTAGAGCAAAAATTTATGTTCCATATTTAAGGTAAGAGCAATCAGAGTTGCACTCGGAGCAATTTTTACCGGTCCTGTGAACAAAAACTGGTTCGCAGGCTATACTTAACCTGTCTCAATGAAACATGCGCTCTGGGTAAGAATTATACGTTTCATTGGCATTGCTCGATCCAAAATTTTCAATGGAGTATTCCAATTTACTCAAATCACTAGTACGAATAATACTTTTTTTTACTCTTTCACATTAAAATTTGAAACTTTTTTAAATCCTGCTTGTAGTAGTGTCATAGTGTAACATATTCGACATATATATCGCTTTCTCAAATTTTTAAAAATTTTCCTTTCTTTTCTATCTTGTTAACACTAGAAATAAAGAACATTTAAGTGAGATGATTTACTATAATCAACATTTATCAAACTGCAACATTAGATCGATGAGTCAAGTACATCATAACCTGTCCCGACTCAAATCGTATGATTTATATTACTTGTACGAGTAGAGTTGTGTCGTAGTTAAAAGAGGAAAGCAAAATTACAAAATATCGCCCCTTCTCTGATAAATAAGCGTGCAGAAACGAGTTGCGCTTCACGAAATTAGCAGAAACTAAACAGATACGTGTTTTATCGACTTCCGGGGAAACCAATAAGCACACGGACCCATTCCCATGAGACGGATAACACGAGTCTGTCTAGTCTCTGCTAATTTCGTGAAACGCAACTCGTCTCTGCAGGTTTACTGATAAATGATGTATCCTCGTAGCGGAAACTACCAAAACTTTTATGTATGTACGTAATATCTGATTATAGTGACTATTAACATTTCGACGGATCGTTTATTAAATTTCAATACTACAGAGTATCCATACCCGCATCCGCGTGCAGGAAATTATTGACCGATTTGCTCAACCGCGTTCCCACCACTCAAAATATCGATTACAACGCATATGTAGCATTCATACATAAATCTTCTCTGTTGCCCGCAGGTTTCGTGGATACGCAAGAGAGACCTGCACATCTTAACGGCGGGGATCTTGACGTACACGTCGGACCAGAGGTTTCAAGTGATACGACCCGACAAATCTGACAACTGGACGCTGCAGATTAAATTTCCGCAAATACGGGATTCGGGCATCTACGAATGTCAAGTCAACACAGAGCCGAAAATGTCCTTACCCTTTAGACTGAATGTTGTAGGTAGGTATTTGTGTACATACTAACGTGCATCTGCAAAGATGGACCATCAATACAAAACCCACAACTTCTTTTTAAAAAATATTGTTATATTGATCTTTCCCCAAACGAAGCATGGCATTCCTACTGCGCAGATTAACATTCTTTTCGTGCGTGCCGAAAATGTTCCACTGATGGTAAACCTATGGCGATCGTTCTATGAATTGCACTAAAGTTGCAGATTTTGGGATTATGTTGGTTTTAAAAAATGAGGGTTGTACAGTATTTAACAAACTAGATATTGACATAAAGTTTCCATGGCAATGCTATTTATCTACCAAACAAAAGACTAACATTGATACATGTAGCTACATTTGCAAGCAAGTTAAGTTAAGTTCCTTAAAGTTTAAAAAAATATATGAGAAAAACGAACTTCATACTGTTATTAAATATCTACCAAAGAAACGCCACAGCAAATTTATGAAGATATGGTTTGTATGCTTGAAAATGATGCTTCTTAACATCAACTAATCAAATGAAGAATATGTCTCGGGAGTTTCGATATGGTAGAACAACTTGCAAACATGCAAAAGGTCTTGGTTGACCGCATATGGTTTGGTTTTCCTTATAAAGATCATATAAAAGTATTTGGCGGTATTGAGCAGCAGGTTACTGCTCACTAACCAGCTCACCAGGAGATCAATATTACGCGACAATTCATCAGCTTCCTCACTACCGTACACAGCACAAAACAGTTTAACATCATCCGCATACGCCAAGAAAGGACAGGGAAGCGATTGCAAGAAATCATTTATAAATAAATCAACAAGGAGAGGACCAAGATTTGAGCTTTTGCGGAACACCATTTGTAGATTAAAGCAATGAATAATTCATTTTTCCTTTCCAGTATTACGGAACCTGACATAACTGACTGTTCCCAAGCTCAAGAGCTCGTTTTCATGTTGAGACAAAAATATTTCTCATTTTTTTATTAAACACTGCTTTCCTAACATTTTGCAGCCACTATTTTACCTATTCAATTTCTCTATTAATACTGTTGTTTTTCCATCTGGATCCATTTGCTAAAATTTTTGAAACAACATGAAACGGAAAGCTTTTGGACTATTTCCAGCGTCTTCAGCTTTTTTCTCTGAATAAGCATGGTTTTCAGAGTAATCACTCAACTGATACTGCGCTGTTTAGTTTACTCCAAGGAATACTTATACAATAATTGAGGAACATTATACAGGTACCCCTTGTCTAACAATGTGCATTGACTTGCCAAAAGTTTTTCATTGCGTTAACCATAGGCTTTTAACTATAAATGATTGTTTCAAATCTCACTTTCATGATAGTAAGCAAAAAGCTCTTTATTATGATGTTTGTTCAGAGTACAAAGTTGTTGATGTCGGAGCATTCCACAAGGCTCGATACTAGGCTCTACGTTATTTTTAACATTTATAAATGACTTAATCAACCCCATTGGCCCCTTGGTTTCTATATATTTACTCGCTGAATACACTATTCTTATGCTCCTACTTTAAAAATAAAAATCGACCTCCAATAACGCTAGCTTCTGTCGTTCAAAAGTTAGTAAGAGGTGGGGTTAGAATCTCACTGTATAAAAGAAAAAAGACCTTGCATTTTTTCATCTAGAAAGCTGCTTTTACTTTACAACACTGGAACTTGAAAACGAAAACGACGACGCCGAAGCGCAAACAAAGACAAACAATATAAATTACGTTTGATTTATAAGTTATTTTGAAAGATTACATTCATTACTCTTCGAAAAAAGGAAGAGTATATATAACTGAAACGCCGACTGTAGCACAGAAGACCGGAGAAACGTAATGCGGAATCGGTTGATGGATCCAAGTTCGCAACTCCTTCGGACAACTCTTATGGATTAAGATATTAAAGCGGGAGAATATAGATTGACGAGATAAATTCTATAATGCCTGCGAAGCGCCAGCCAAAGGAGAGCGAGAAAGACCGAGCAGATACGTATGTGGCTATAGCTCCCGACAAGCAGAAAAGAAAGCAGGAGTGTGATAAATGGCAGAGCACGTCGCGAATTTAAGAGAGCTCTTCATAATGAAACGGATACAATGCAAAGAAAATAATTAAGGGAATCAAGAAAAAAAACACTGCTCAACAATGGTTCAACATTTGGCAGAACATTTATATAGGTACTAGGCTGGTGCGGATTTGTATAACAATTTTCATAAAAGGACCTTTAAATTTTCAAATTATTTTATTTTTAAACTCATTCTCTTTTATTTTCTTGCGTTAACAATTAATCGTAAAGACAGAAGCGAATCTTTAATTTTTACTTTAACTTTTAACATTTCCGAACCTTACACATAGATCTAGCCTAATGTAAAGCAGAAGGTGGAGCCATTCTTGGTATTTTTGTTTTCTCTAGAATCTCTTTTTTTTTTTACACTTCTTGATTAACTTTTGAATAACTTTTTTTCAGGTTCGCTCTTTTTTAGAATTTCGCTTTCATTTGATATACGTCTTTCATTGATTAATTTTAGAACTTACTTTTAATTTTAACTCCGCTCAAGGTCTCTGCATTTATTAATTTTCCGTTATATACATGTAGCTGACCTACCGAAATTAGGAAGACCAAGTTTAGTGATGCCCAAGTTGCTGAAGTTGCTGAGGAAAGTCAAAACCTAGCCAAAACGATTGCAAATGCTGTATATCACGGTTTGGAAAATTTTACGCATGATTCTAAAAACGTATCCTTATAAACTGCAGGACTATTTGATTTGAAGGAATCAGATTTGACGATTAGGTACGACTTTTCTTTGTGAATAATGACTCAGATTGAAATTGAACCCGAGTGGTTATTTATGGACAGATAAGGCCCATTTTCTCTTAAAATTGTCGAATGTGGGCAACAGGAAATCCACAGGCAGTCATTTAGAAAGGTCTTTATGTTACGAAAGTCACTATTTGGTACGATTTCACAGCTAGATCGTAACTCTAACTGTTAATTCTAATTCCACAGTTGCAAAACGAAGACGCAAATGAAATGTATGTCTAGGATACGATCAAAAGTACTGGATGAGTTAAAGAACAGTATCAGGAAGCAAACTGCTACAATTCAACTCGAAATGTTGTATAATGCGGTGTATAATTTGGAGGAAAAATATGTCTTTTTCCATCGCCGAAGTAGAGATCATATTGAATAGTTGCCGTAAACAGTGTTGAACATAAGACCTTATATTATTCAAGAAATTCAATTTCAAACTAAAACATAATTTAAGTGCTCAACGAAAGGTATTTTCGTGAAAATAAAACTGGAATATAACTTAGTCGTTCTTCCTTCATGTGCTCTTTTTGTTAAAGGCACTAACATAAATCCGCTTTTAGTTGTAAAGCGTACACTGGAAGGTTTGCGTGCCACTAGCCGCAAACTTTTAAAAAGTTCTCAGTGAAATGATTCCCTACGTTTCAACCGGAGTCGAGTTAATTTGTGACCCGCTAAATGACAATTGCATTAATTCTTTATTCCACTTATTCTGTTATTTGACAAACCTTAAATATATAAACATTCATAAAAATGAATTACTTTAGACTTCTATTACACTACCTTCGGAAACAAAAACCTTAAATTGCAATATCTATAAATTATTATATTAACTACGGACTTTTAAACGTCGTACTAAATATATTTTTTATGATTATGTAGAACACCGTCAGCGTTGGAACCAATGTTATAAACAATTTCGTGAATGCGTTCTGAAAGCTCAATATGGTCGAAGAACGTGACCAGAAAGGGAAGGCACTATTAAAAGTTTCAAAGCACCTACGCCTTAAAATAGCACCGCATAAAGTGGAAGGAAAACGCAATCATATTAAATGTGCATGTTCTGCTTAGAATTCGCTGGATTCAAATTCGTAGGAAGTACTGCATTATATTTACATATCCTTTGTTCTACCGCGCCTATGTACGACGACGAGGTGCAATAGTTGAATTTTAAATGAAATAAACAGTATCTATTTCTACTGAAGTTGGCATATTCGATTCGAATGATCGACGCAGGTTCAAGCCTCGACCGATTGATTTTTAAATAACAAAAACCGGAAAATGTCTTCTTCTGGAATTAATAATAAAAATAAAATAAAAAAAATAAATAAATATTAAAACCATAAGCCCCCTATCAATACAATGTTTATCACGTCGATTCGAAAAAATGTTAGCCGGATCAATGCCTAGATGTGCAAAGCGTATTCCGTAACATGGTGCTTGATGCAACATCAACTAAGTTTATCAAAAAAGTTAAAAGTAACTTTTTGATTGGTGTTTATGAAACATTATTTAAGCTATTAGTATCATATCAAATTATATTTATTCTTCCAGACACGGTAGTTTTTTTCTAAAAAAGAAAAAAAAACAAAAATGTGGACCATTGATCCCACTTATTATCTCCAAAACAAAAACTTTGTGGAAATGATCCATAAAAATATTAAAATTAATTTTTAAATTCAAATGAAAATTTTTACGCTAACGCAGCAACCAAGCCTTAGATTAACAATTATTCTGATATTTGTAAATAATCAACAAAAGAAAACATAGTGCTTTTAATAGGAAATACGCCGCTAAAAATGATTAATCTGCTTATCTAATATTGTGTGGAAATCATTAACAATAACTTACTAAATCCCATTGAACTTATGCATACTCTTTCCCGCCATTAAATTTACACGATCCCTCGAGATTAATCAGCACCAGCACTTGCACAATCCGCCTATTTAACAATTCTTTGTTCCAGAAGCTAAAGCTCGCATCTTGGGCCCGAGCGACCTGCATGTAAAAGCCGGCAGTTCAATTACATTAACATGCATAATCAAACAAGGTCCTCACGATTTAGGTACCGTGTTTTGGTATCGGGGATCTGATATATTGGACGTGACGCCGCACCCGAATGACGCCTCCGCTGCAGCGGCCAATACTGCGGACAGAATTATGATACAGGTTTGTTGGATTACTTAGTACTTGAAATAACTTTTTAATTACTTCATCTGGCGCTGACATCATTTAATCGTTAAGAAAATATTGTAATATGGAAAAAGCACGTGCTGGGCGTGTACGAAAATTTCAAGTATGACCATAAAATAAGGAATAATTGTGAGAAAGAAGTATAGAAATTAATAATTTCCGTGTGAGTTTCTTGGGTGCCAAATATTAAAAATACAGTTTTTACGGTTTTGAAAATTTTGATAATGACATCGTTTTATGCTCATTTCGTGCTGATTTGTGCCGTAAAAATTTCGTTTCATGCTCGCATCGTTTTTGAAATATTAAACGAGCACAAAACGAAATGTTTACAGCTCAAAATAATTGCCCAGCCCTCATTCTCAAATATTTCGAGAACGGTGCGAGGCACAAAACGAGGTTTCTACAGCACAAACCACCACACAACGAACACAAAACGATTGCATTACTACATTTTGAAAAACCGAAAAATGATTCTTTTTCTCAAAATATCCATCCAAACATTCACAGATCCACGTCTTTACTGATTTCGCCGACCTAAAATATGAGGGTTCTCACAGTGCCAATAACGAAGGTGCTGGTGATTGAAAACTCCTTGTTAGTTGAAATAAGGTTCATCGGTAAACAAAAAAGTCAGAATTAACTATAGGTGGCATGGATACAAGGTGTGTCTTCCAAGACATATATGAACAAAGGATTGGGCATGGCGCTTATTTCTTAACAACAAATGTGCACTGGGGGTAGGGTTATTCTCATCATCCTGCTATAACTATTCCTCCTGTTGCCACGTAAGTTTTCGAGGTCGACTGGTATGCAGAAAACATTTTAGGGCGATACAACCTGTCTCCACAGCACGTGTTTTTACGTTTTGCATTCCTTTGTGAACTCGATAACGGCTGTTCGACCAACACGGGCGTTATCATCACAAGCGCCTAAAACTTCTATCATATCGGCGTATTCTCTGTAAGTATACTTTTAAAGCTTTCGGTGGTCAATAAATGATACATGTCAAAGAAACATAATAAAGTGAAAGTCAAAGAAATTCATGTCAACTTGGTTCTTCTTTCTATAAATACGAATTCCGCTAGTCCGTAGTTTTGCCGTAATCGAATCATTCGTTAATTTTTAATTTCAATTTTGCCTGAAAACGGCTTCGCTTTCGGTATTTTAGTGATTTTTTGTCTTATTTTTAATAGTACAGCGTATATCTGAGAGCTCGGGACTCACTCCGTATAATTAGCGTTACGTTAATCATAAGCAGATAGGACTTATGCCAATTAGGCAACTAAGTTTGATCGGGATAGTGGAGTAGTGATAAGTTAGTAACGTAGGTAACAATAAACGGAATTTCTGGGAAAAATAGCAATGCCATAGAAGTAAGTTGCATGATTATCTTAATATTTAAGAAAGATATTGGCGAGTGGCATATGTGGTGGAGGCGTCGGTTGCATATGTCACGAATTAAAATCGCTACGAAAGAATATTAAATACATTCAAGTATTGAACTCTGATGGCCACACTGCACTCGCCTGCCCATTAACAATCTAGTAGTTAAAACAAAAAAGTTAAACAAAAAATAAAAGCGGTTCTATCTTCACTCTGTTTTTTAATACCAAAACTGGATAGTTTTTCTTTTGATTTACACTACGCAAGTTATGTAATTGATTCTAAATGAGACGATAAATAACTCCTTTCTAGATAGAACAATATAGTGTCGCGCGGTCTTAACACAATTAATACAGAAATAGGTGTAAATAAAAGGGAAAATGTGAAAAAGTACAATTATTAACAAGAAGAATATATGTATCTGTGTATACGACAAAGAGCAAAATAATACAACATAAGCAATTACAAAAAGGAAAAAAATAATGTATATAACAAACAATTTCATATTATACATACAAGTACAAAACAGAAATATAATAATTGTAGGTCATAAAATAGAAAACGATAGGGTCTTGTGTATCGCTGTTTATCTCACAGTTAATACTACAACATTCGAAACGACAAGCTATTATTTATGCCAAACCATCCCTCCAGCAGTTCTTGGACATATCCGTGGGTGGTGTGTGTTACCTTCAATACCATGAGGAAGTTACTTTAGCATTGTTTCTTGGTTATTGTTTCTAGGCATTTTCTGTGATCTGTTAATACGTCATGGTAAGCCTATGGAAAACATTTACATGTGCTACATGTGTCCTAAAGCGCTCCTGCACGCAATCTCATTTTAAGCAGTCCAAGATGGTTATAACGTTCAGAGCCCCACAAGATGCCCCTCCAAGGAGTATAATGCCTGTAAAAGCAAAAAAAAATAGTCTATTGCTAGAAGTTTTAATTTGGTCGGACAATGTATTGTACATTTTATGCATACCAGGTGTGTCGGTAATTCCTTTCCGGTTTTTCCGGCAGATGTCACTGGCCATAAGTATGAAATGTTATGATTTGATACATATGTAATTTTATTCTACTGACATTAACCTTAAAACTACACAAGTTACGTTCCGCCAAAATAACAGCGTTATAGATTTATAATTTTTTGAAAATGTCGAGTTTTGTGCCTGAAAACGTGCATTTGCGGCACGCATTACTTTTCTTGTTTCATCAAAAGAAAAAAGCCGCTGAAAGTCATCGTTTGCTAGTAGAGACTTACGGTGAGCATGCTCCAACCATAAGAACATGTGAAACGTGGTTTCGACAATTCAAATGTGGTGATTTCAACGTTCAAGATAAAGAACGTCCTGGTAGGCCGAAAACGTTTGAAGACGCGGAATTGCAGGAGCTATTGGATGAAGACTCAACACAAACTCAAAAACAATTAGCAGAAAAGTTGAATGTGGGCCGAGTAGCAATTTGTGAACGATTACAAGCTATGGGAAAGATCCAAAAGATGGGGAGATGGGTGCCACATGAATTGAATGACAGACAAATGGAAAATCGAAAAATCGTTAGTGAAATTCTGCTTCAAAGGTATGAAAGGAAGTCATTTCTGCATCGAATAGTAACGGGTGATGAAAAATGGATTTATTTCGAAAATCCCAAGCGAAAAAAATCATGGTTATCACCTGGCGAAGCTGGCCCATCGACTGCAAGGCCAAATCGCTTTGGTCGCAAGACCATGCTCTGTGTCTGGTGGGACCAGATTGGTGTCGTATATTATGAACTGTTGAAACCGGAAGAAACAGTTAATAGTGATCGCTACCGACAACAAATGATCAATTTGAACTGTGCATTGATCGAAAAACGTCCACAATACGCTGAAAGACATGATAAAGTGATTTTGCAACATGACAACGCGCCGTCTCATACAGCAAAACCAGTCAAAGAAATGTTGAAATCACTTGGATGGGAAGTTTTATCGCACCCGCCGTACTCTCCAGACCTGGCTCCATCCGACTACCACCTTTTCGCATCGATGGGGCACGCGCTTGCAGAGCAGCACTTCGCCGATTTCGAAGAAGTTAAAAAATGGCTCGATGAATGGTTTAGCTCAAAGGAGGAACTGTTCTTTTGGAATGGCATTCATAAATTGCCTGAGAGATGGACAAAATGTATAGAATCAAATGGCCAATACTTTGAATAAATAAATTTTAACTATCCATTCTAAGTAACGTGTTTTCTTTAGCGAAAAAACCGGAAAAGAATTACCGACACACCTGGTAAAATTATGATGAATAAATTTAAGATTGCGAGAACTATGTAACTATGGGCATCTGAATTGATCTAATATCTAGGTGCTAGGTCAACTCCAATTGCCCCCTCCCTCCTTAATCAAATTCTAACTACGCCCATGCAACTAAATTATTTTTATCGTGCCCTTTTCTTTCATTTTGACATGTTATTGTTATTTCAGAATCAGTGGACCGACGGCCTGACATCACAACTGCATATTACTAGTGCCACTTTGTCAGATTCAGGAAATTACTCATGTGTCCCTACAATTGCATCACCTACAAGTGTTAACGTTCATGTTATTAATGGTAAGTTCTTTCTTCATATTATTATTTTTAAAGGAACCTGAGAAAGTAGATTAAAGAAAACCTCTGACGAACTTGGCAACTATAATGTTTACGAAAGATTTCCGGGAGAGCAAGAATTATTTATTTGCAATTTAGAGAAATTCTATGTAATCCAGTAATATCAAATTCAACATACAAATACATTTTGTCAATACAAGCGAAGAAGAATACAGCTAAGCATTAATTGTAGAGGGTCAAGTATACGCGTATAACATAAGTAACCTCTTTGCATTTGTTTGCAGGAGAACACCCAGCGGCAATGCAGCATGGAAACAAGAACACAGCATCGTTGTCTCTCTCACTCCACTGCACCCTTGTATATACTATCTCTGTCTTCATAATAAAACACATCAGATGAAATCTCTTGTAAATAAGACTTTTATTTTTCACCCGTTTTTATTTAAAAATCCATCCTCTATACATACATGATGACATACATCAAAACATATTATATCAAATTAATGTAATAATCTATTATTAAGATTGTTTTTCTTGTTTTATTTTTTATTGAATGTTATATAAATGAATTATAGAAAATAAAGTTTTTTAAAAAATGTACCCGTAAATGATTTTATTTTGTAACGTAACGTAGTTAAAGGTATATATATAATTAAAGCTACAAAGCAATGTATTAAAAAAATTGCAATTATTTTAAAGGAAATGTTCATAAGTTTCATACCAACTTAATAAGCAGAACTCGTTTTATTAAAAGTTATAGCGACGGCTTAAAGTGTATTATTGCATATTGTGTATATTGTACTACGCAACGGAAATGCACGAGGAAATTGAAGCGTTATAATTGACCTCCCATTTACGTCATCGGCAGCCGCCACTGGTGCCTTACCTTGTACACTCAGGAAAAGTTTACTTGTATCAATTATCATTTCTGCAGAAAAGGGACACAGGACAGGCATTCAGAAGGGGAAGGGGCTCACCCCATAAATCAGGTGTTAAGCCATAAAATAAACAACAAACTTGAAAAATACAACGAACAAATTTTATTAGGTATTCGTTATAGAGATGAACAGAGTAGGTAAATTTTGCAGCGACTAGACAGACTCGTGTTTTGTCAACTCTCGAGGAAACCAGTAAGTAACACGAACCACAAGTCTGTCTAGTCGCTGTCTTGGTCATCTCGAGTTATAATTGAGTCTACAGATCTCAAAAAATAGGTTTTAAAAAGTTATAGTTGACAAAATACATACAACCCCAACCGGACAAACCTGTATATTAAGTTGCATACACTACTTATACATTACATAATTTTTCAAAAAATGTTTGCAATAACTGTACTTATTCCAGTATTTTTCTTAAAGTAACTGTAGTAACTATAGTAATTTTTATTGTTACGGTCATGGTCCTACAATATCGCCAATACACTATAGTAATGTTATCCATTAGAACAAGATCCTAAGCTTCTGGGACAATAACAGGGCTGTGGTTCTACTATAATTGTACTAAATTTAATACTTTCGCATGGATTAGTACAAAGTATTACTTCCACATAATAAACCTGTTTTTATTAGTTTCTTAAAAAATTGGATATTGTACGTGAAACACAACGGTGTAGGGAAGTTTTATTATTTTGCATTGGTACTTACCCAAATGCGTCTAATGAGACAACGAAAAAACTCACGAAACAGCCCAAGTTGGCCGTTTTAGTTTGTTAATGTACCAACACTAATCTCAAACTAATGAAAAATTATTATATTTTTTTAGACCAAAAGTATATGTCTATTTAAAATCCTTTAAATCAATTTAAATTATGAATACAATTTTGGAATTTCTTTAGAAATTGTGGTGAATAATTTTAAATTCACCGCGCAAATGTATTGATGTGTTTTCCTAACTTACCGACCATGTCAGGTTGGCAAGAGGGCGGTATGAAAAGTGGAGGTAACGAATTGACAAAAATAATAAAGAACTAGTTTGTAAGAAAAAGTCTGTTTTAATTAAAAACGAGAACGAATTCGGCTACAAAATAATTAGTGCCAACATAAATTTCTCAGCGACAACCCCGCACGCTTTTGTCGAGGGTTTGGTCGCATTAAACCTGTTTTCTTCCTATTTTAATATTTTAAATGTTAACTTTTAACAAATATTTTTTTATGCTTCTACGTAATTGATTGTAATGTCTAGTTTTCATTTATTTTACTACTTGACACTCACTTTATGGTTTTATACGATGAAGCAATAAACTAACTGCGAAAGCTCAGAATCTGAACAATAAAGAGTAATGTTTTATTTTTAGTTATCCTACCCCTTGTGAAATATTTCAGTTTTCTTGGTTCTATTCCACGACCTTATAAATAAAGATGATACTAATTTCGATTGTTATATAAGAACAACGGTAGGGTTGTCTGAATTTGAAATGATGGAGAAATTTTCATAAAAAGAAATATAATTTCTGGCAGCACAAATTTTACATTTTGTTTACTGGTCTCTGTTTTTTACGAAAACCTGGCTTGAAATGTGTAGGATGAGGATGAATACCCAATTTGGGGGAAATTGGAGGGAAGTAGTCATCAACATTGCTCCGCCTCGCAATTAAAAAGAACTAACATGATAAACTAGTCAACTTCTAACACTTTCTAACCTAGATAAACGATATTACAGCAATATACATATTTTAATTGTGTCACATATTATATCCAAATTATTGTGCCAAACAATCTTTCGTTAAAAAAAAATATAACCAAATGCGTTTCACCACAGATTTCGCTTCATAAATCATTGCATTGTGTCGTAATCTCTTACAGAACCACCAACTTAAGTTTCTCACAAAGTTTAAAAACCTCCAATCTGGAAACACTAAAAAAGTATTCATTGAAGGAAGTTTACGCATAAGGCAATTGGTTTTACATCACTCAAGAAATTGTTAATTTTCTTTATGTTTGACTTTCTTTTTTACATTTACATTTAAGGTTTAATCTCCCCAGGTCTAAGGACTTGTACTTTAAGTTGGCATTGCTGGAGTGTAATAAATCAACGAAAACGTTTACTTTTACAGTAAACTTTACATAAAAGATGTTGCGCCATCTAGTACGTGGATGGTGAAATTTAAACGAACTCGTTCTTTACCGGTTAAAAAATAAAGAGCAAGCTTAAAGGATAAATGAAATGAAGAGAATTTCTGAAGGAAGTGATATATATATTTAGGACAGCCTGAGTGAATTGTAGAATAATGTTTTGTTTTGTTCTTCGCTGTAGTATTTAATGAATAAGCAATATTTTGATTTGTTTAGAAACAAATTTCAACGTACTAAGATTAATGTTTTTCGTTAGTTATTACTACTGAGTTGTATGTGCAATATTAGTTACTAACGTAGGAGGCTACCAACAGAATTATTATTGAGGTTAAGTTCTAAACACACTATTGTAAACTCTACTGTAGTTACATACAGTTAGAGAAATACATAAGTATTCATACATAATGATTAAATATTTTTACGTTTAGTATTGTTTTGTTGGTTTATAATACAGTAAAGCAAGTAAATTTAATAGACTACAAGATAATGCACAATTTAATGTGAAAATAAATATAATTTTACAAAAAATTAAAATTCCGTAGAGATACATCCATATACTAAGAAAAAGAGAATTGCCCGATTGAAACGAGTGTCAGGACCGTGCAAAAGCAGTGTTATTATTTAGTTAGCTTTAGTAGTGTTTGTTCTCGCACTGTGTATGGTTTAATCTATGTTGGCAAATATGATTCAAAGAAGTAAGGAACAACTATAGAAGAAAGAAAAATTGTTATAAAATTGTATAATGAGTAGAGTGAAGACGTTCGGTGCGAGCGTTAGTCGGCCAACCATCGATGCAGTAGCGTAGATAAATTGAAAGTTACATTTTGTTAATCGTCAAATACGTTTTCGATACGATTGTAATAGGAATTAACTATGATATATTTTTCTAAATTGTTCGTTGTAAATTAGTTTCAAAATACGAAAGTGTTGGGTATAAAAAAATGCGGCTTCTAACCATGTACCTCGCCGTGTTAATACAGGTTCTGGCGGCAAAGGTATATTCGGGGCACAATTTCTTTATATCACTTTATCCTAGTTGGTGCTTTCAATAAAATCTTTTTAAATGAGTTAATTAATCAATTAACATCGGGAAATTCTTCACGAATAAGTTCAGCAATGCGATGTATTCCATGCAAAACACATGTTAGATGTAGCATGTTTGGAAAACGTTTTTTAAACTCGTTAGAGCTACATTTTTTACGCGGTTAATGATAACGTCAGTAATATCGTTTGCAGTGATACGCAATCTAATTTTTGTAGCTACTAAAAATGACATTAGAGGATTTTCCGTATGCAATGTGATTAACAACCCGCCTGCCTTTTATGTCTGCCACTTCATCTGCGCTTATTCAGAGATAATTTCCACCTAGTTTTGACCTGATTTGATTTATTTTTTTGTCGAATTGCTTAGGTATATAATATTTTCTAATTGTCGATGGATGGGGAATATCTTGGTTGGTATATTTTTTAAGAAACCCGCGGAAAAGTGGATTCTGTAATTTATTCAATAGAATATTGGCACCAAGAAAAGCTGCACATAAATCAATTATGTGAAATACCTCTGATATTCAATATGCTCGTATTTTTCGGTTGCCGCTCAAGAGTATATTCGCCCCTGAATCCTAATTTCGCAGAACAAATGGTGCAAAGCACTTCTTTTTTGTTAATGACTGCCATATTGTTTTTTTTTTTTTTCGGCATTGTTGGAAAATGATAATCTAAGAACTACTAAAATAAAACGAAACAAGTAAATATTAAATAAGGATCAAATATATTATAAAATTATAAAACGAAATATAAACTCTAAAGAATACTCCAAAAATATGGGAGTACCTAACAAAATAAACCGAAAATGAAGCATCTAAAAAAGGGCAGTGTCGAAATAAACGAAAAAAGACACTTCTAAAACAGTACAGTAACAATATAAACCAAAACCAAAACTAACGTAGGGCGGTAATGAAATAAATGGAAAAGGCACTCTTAAAATTGCACAGTAACAAAATATACCAAAAAGGGCACTTATAAAATGAAATGCTAACGAAATATAAGCTGAACGTCGCTAGGATACTCTCCATTCGGTCACTAACTACGTATTGGCCAGTACTGCTGTCGCTCTCTGCCTATCTCCTGCGTAGCGAGTTACACACATGCGAAACTTAGCCTACCACCGAACGTAACGGCAATGACAAACTGCACCCAACCTCGCCACTCTAATAATGAAAAGTTGGGGAGTCGTACATAAGCCCTCAGAGTTTTGGCACCGCGTTATCTTTTCAGCTGAAAGCCAATTTAATCTATGGACAGATAAAAGCGAATTAGTATGGCGTATACAAGGAACTGCGTTGAAATGGTAACATCTGGTAAAGGTACTGTGAAGCATGGTGGCGGAAACGTTTTAGTATGAGGCTGTCTGGTGGCATCGAAAGTTGGCAAATTGGTTTTTATCGATGAAATTATGGACAAATATGATTCAAAATTCGTCGAAGGATACAAGAAATTCCCCCAGCATTTTTATAAAATTCTCCAGGGTTTATGTCTTTCATTATAATATACTTAGTTTTAAATTTGTTTTTGATAAGATTGCAACCAACAAAACTTGGTTGCAAATAATTTATCTATCTGTGATGTACCTAACTTTTATTAAATAGTTCAATAGCCATTCACTTGTAAAAATATTTAAAAATTTTACGAAAACAGATGTTATTGTAACCAATGGTGGCCAAAAACAACTTATAGGACTGTGCAAAATAGCAGTTTCAACAAATTCAGAGGCTTGCTTGTCTCATCACAGGTGTGATGCGCATGTGTCCCACAGTAGCACTGCAAGTCCTACTGGGACTAACGCCGCTTCACATCCACATCCAGAAACAGGCTATATTGAGCGCCCTCAGTCTTTGCAGAAGAACCCTGGGATGGTACACGGACGGCTCAAGAATAAGAAACTGATGGAGCAGGTATAGGTATTAGTGGGCCTAATTACCACCACCATAGGACTCCACACCATCATGTTTCAAGCAGAGATGCTTGTGCGTCATAAAGAACCTCGAAGGTAATGAAAAGGCAAACAAGCTAGCTAGAGAAGCAGCGAATATGCACTTCATCGGTCTTAACCCCTTCTGAGAGCCACATAAAACAAGTAATTAAAGCATGAGAGGACCTCGTATTGGGAAATTATTCCAGAACAAAAACAGGCGAAAGCCTTCAAATGAAGGTAGCAAAAACAGTGCTATCGTTCAGCGAAGGGGACCTTAGATTACTGGTGATATCTCCGTCGGGTCATCCAGCCCTAAAATATCACCTATTCAATCTAGGAAAAACTGAAGATCAAATCTGTCGTTTACACCAAGAAGATCTGGAAACGGCAAGACACATTCTACGCAAATGTGTTGGCGGCATCAGTCGCATTCGACAACAACATTTCAGTAAAGCATTTCATCTACTGAACTGAAGGATGAAGATCCTAGAGTAGTATTAAGGTAAAGCAAAATTTACAAGTTTCCAATTAAAAAAATTAGGCGGACAGATAACAAACTTTTAGGTATATTAAACATAATTCCTAAAATGAATATTAACGACAATAAATCACCACCTCCATGCTTTTAACGTATTCTTTTCTTCCGTTTCTATTACAAGCTGGAAATTAGAAAAAAGTGTAGGCTGCTTCAAACAATTATATTCAATGAAAGTAAGATGCGCCATGCTGAAGCACGCCGCCCTCATTGGTTGCCTATCCGTAAAATATATTTTATACGAAATCATTTAAGCAAAACATTACATAAATAGAATTCATGTAATTTTGCAACATACGAGATATTTATCAGAGCGTTTCCCATTGCGGAATCCGTATCGAGAAGATTCCTAATGTATCGGTTATAATTTGACATTCTTACAGCTGACACCCCCAATAGTCAATTGTAGTCAATATGGCTTGTACAAATGAGTTTTGATGTTTCTTTCAAATTTTGTTTTAGTGTTAAGTTATATTAATATTATTTAGATTTTGTAAGTATTTTACAAAGCGTATGTCGCGTTGCCCGACATACATTGTATCTTTCTCCTCCAAATATGCGGTAGAAGATTCTTTGTTTTTAATTTAATTTGTGTTCAATCATTTTTTATTGCAGTAAAGAAAAATGATGCCTATCAAAGATAATCAAGATGTGGCATGCTTCTTTGTTACCAAACACTCCTGGAAAGGGAAGTGAGTGATCACCTGTTGTATTAAACGTAAACAATGTTTACAAATGTATTACTTACAGATATAAACGTATATTTTCCATTGGATCAATGGGAATCACTACATATAATCCAACCACGTTGGAAGTAACCAACCGATGGGTTTACAATGATTTTATTGCACTAACTCCCATTAAATCAACAGGCTATGCCTCGACTGAGTTTCAAATTACGATGAAGAAAGATCGGAAAATTGATAACATGAAGTTTTCCACTGAACACAGAGCACAACTACTTACTGAGGCGTTAAAGTTTAGACATTTATTTTTAGAAAAGCCTAAAGAAATATTGGTAAGTTATTGATTTAATAAATCAAGGGTACCGTCTACAATTATTTAATAGTTTGAGTAGAATATAACCAGAGTCAGTTTCTTCCAGAACGGGACAAGAAAATTATTTTGGGGTTGTCTGCTTTGAGTTCTTTTGCAATAATTATAGTGGATAAATACACATTACGGTTCTATTTATTATAATTTTTACCAAAACTCCAAGTATGAGTATATTACTCTCATTATAAATGGAGATTTTTAATTCTAATTAGAAGGAAAAACAAGCTTAATCCTGTTCAACTTAATAATTTTATACAGATGCAATACTTGGGTTATTCGCAGTAGTTACTTTGGTTGAAATAATGAGCGTTAAAACTAAAATAATTACCGAGAGATTATTGAAATTTCAGCGTTACAGTGCATATAAACGACATTGGTCAGACATCGGATTACCAGTAATTTTAGAAGTCACACCTTATTCATTGGATCAACTGGATCCAACTACGAGTCTTGCTTTAGCCAGTTATTATTTCAAAGATTTCGAAGGTATATTAACTATATCGGATTATCCAGGTTTGTCAAGTTGTTTACGTGTCGTGGCATACTGCTTACAAATCAATTACCGCATTACAGGAGGATTTGTAATAGTTTGTGGTGGATTTTGTCGATTGCATTTATTCCAATCGTCACATTTCGAGGAGATCAAGCAGAAGATTTTAGAAAATGCAACGGCAAATTTGGGCGTTAACATTAAAGTAGTAACTAAACCAGTGACAATAGAAGATTTTCATCTCCAACGGTTTGGAAAGTACAGGTAATTTAAATAGGTAACTTAGATAGTAAAAATTAATAGAATTGATGTAACATATAGATCATATAGATAATACAGTCGGCTTATCTTAGTTACGATTCATGAAATAGATATTTCCAAAAATAACCACTCTCTGCTACGGTTCCTATTTGTTTGTTTACTTATTTAAATGTACAGCGGTGATGAGATATTTCCATTTACATTGTTTATTTATAATACAGAGGTTTGTATTTTAGTCATGTGAATATTTCCAAAGATGTATATCATTATTTAAGTATACAGATATGATTCATTTGAGATGTGATCGGTGCGATTATTATTACTAGTCAATTTGTTAATAAATTCAATCTTAGTTTTTTTTTACAGATATTGCTGGCTTGTGTTCATGTGATGTCACTAATTATGATTAAACAACTTTAATCATCAATTAATTTATTTTCAAATGCTAGATTAAAATCAAATGTTATTCGGAAAAATTGCTTCGGGAATGGATCTAAATATAGACAAATATATTAGATGTTTCACATAAATAAAAAATGTTGACGTCTTTACTCGAATATATTATATTTTCTGTTTATAGCGATGATGAGCATTTAACTTCAGTATCGGAATTCCAAGTCTACAAACATCATAAAGCAAGACATCCGGAGCCGGTTAAACGAACGCTATGCCTTTCAGAAACTTGCCTATTAGAAAGAGACCCTCAAACTTATAGTATTTGCACCCTGAGACCGTTAAGTGATATTTTTGCTTTAGTACGAAGTAACGATAACCCACAATTGCTTAGTATTGAATATATAAATGGTCAAGTAAGGTCGTATACTGCAACTGATAGGTAACAATCTGCGTGTTGGAATACTGGTTTCTATGTTTCAAATTAAATTGTTAACAGAGATGCGCTCTTGGCTTCGTTGTTGGATGGAGTGCGAGCTTCCGGTAATAGAAACGTCCATGTGACTATGGTTAACACTGATAAAGGCCTCAGAGTTGGACCCTTATACTTACCAGTAGAAGAGGAAGTGGAAAGTATTCACGTAAAATTTTTACAAAATCCACCTCCAAAAAGATCATTTTACGAATGCGTGAGAAGATTTAATGCCAACGTACCTTATAGTGGTTTGTTGTACAGCGTGACTCAGGACGTAAGTGCATATAACAATTGAAAATCGAATAGTTTTTGGAAGTAACGCATCGACTTAAGAAGCAATAAATATTACTACTATTTTAGGGCATATTTTCGGAAAATAAAGACAAATTAATTACAGCTGCTCTTCAGTCGTTAGTTCAGAAGGAAGGCGACCAAAAGATAGTTACAGCAGTTGAGTTAGAAGCTCAGTTTCAAGCATTAAGAAGATTGGTTGCGAATAAAGTTGGTTATGCATCATTTACTTCTCTCCCTGGGTTAGTACAGTTACTATGCATGTTCTTATGTTGTAAAGCAATACTTGTAATCATTTTTTTTGTGTTATGATTAGTTGTGTAAATATGTTAAAGGTTTCATAAATTAAACATAGGGAGCCAATCATACAAATAATTTGATATGCATGCGCAAAAATTAAAAAACCTTAACTTCGTAAGAAATCGTAATTTGTGTGAGTTGTTCTGTTACACAATAACAACACAGCTGATGAATATTTTTACATTTTTCATATTTCTCGCTGGTCAGTTTCAGAGAAGCCATCGGTTTAAAAGTAATTGCTGCATTGCGTCGCAACGATCAAGGTGTAACCCACGCAGCAATAGATATGATATGTGCCCTAATGCACCCGATGCACGATGACTACGATCTCCGACAAGAACAATTAAATAAATCCTCGCTGTTGCAAAAGAAACCTTTTCTTGAGAGTCTATTGAATATGTGGACAACTCATGTCGTACGTTAAATAATTTATATTAATAAAAATGCATTGAAATTTAATTAATGTTATAGAGCCAAGGTACGGGAGCCCTTGTTGTCACCGCTATGTTGGATTTCTTAACATTTGCTCTGTGTGTTCCGTACAGTGAAACTACGGATGGTAAACACTTTGACATGCTCTTGGAACTAGTAGCTGATAGGGGTCGCTACCTGTTCAGATTATTTCAGGTATATTCTTTTAACCTTCTATTATCTTCTGCTTATTACAAACTGCGTCATCTTGACAGGCTCGGAAAATTGTACTTGTATCGGTGAAGATTTTTTTTTTATTATAAGGTATAATTGTGAGCATGTTTTAACATTATATTCAATCTGGTAAGTTTGTAGCTACCAGAAATTGTATTTTACCCTCGTTAAATTCTGGGGCAAAGTGCAATAAGGTACAATTGTCTTGAATCTGAGGATTTCAGAGTTATTAAGAGTTAGGTATTTTTTTATATAAAAGCTATATTATTTAATTAATTAATAAGGTTTGAAGCATAGCATGTAGCATATCAATTTTCACTAGTAAATATTTATTATTAGCTTTTTTATTCTGATAGGTTGTAAATATTATCATTATTATGAGTCATTATCTTATCGATTGCTGGAAGCGAGACTAATCTGTTAACATGAATATGTTGCAGTTGCTTCCATACGAACACTTTCATATTTAAGTAATTCTACCTGCAGTAAAGTTATGATAATTTTACAAAATAATATGTAATGTTAATTTCATTTATAGCAAGTACACTATTTTAAGTCATTTAATTATTACAAATGCCGGTCTTTCCAAATTTATAAAAAAACAATATAAAGAGATGTTTACGATTTTCTGAAAATCGAAAGATTAGAAGCTTTCCTCGGTGGCGAATTAGGTTCATACACTGTTTAAAATGTGGTTCAATTTTGACGATATAGATTTATTGCATCGCCCGAATAACAAGTTTTGGTTAGTTGATTACTATTTAGTAAATCAAACCGCTATACCTGCTAATTGTGGGAGTTATCTAGCATTATATATCGTAATTTGCAAAATTATTTTCTACAGCATCCTTCAATGGCTGTAGTTAAGGGAGCCGGTCTTGTTATGAGAGCCCTGATAGAGGAAGGCGAAGCTGAGGTCGCTGCCCGTATGCAGAGTTTAGCTCTTGCGGAAGGAGCTTTGCCAAGACATTTATTGGCAGCTTTGTATACTCAGGGTTCTGACGGAAGACTTCTGACACATAGGCAATTGTCAAGGCACCTAGTAGGATTATGGGTAACGGGAAACCCTATAGCTATGGGTTTACTAAAAAGAATCATGGTAAGCCTGCTGTTATTTTTTTACTTTCGTTTAATTCTCATACAAATTATAGCCTAGAGGTCTTATCGGCTTTTTGGATTCCAAAGATAAAGTTCCTGAAACTGCTCACGAGCAAGAGTTACTTAACCATAGAGACAATTTGAAGATCGCCCAGGACCATTCGAACAAAATGAAGAAGGGCCCTAACTGGGCAGCCGTTGAGAGGCAGTTACGAATGGTTGAAAAGAGAGTCGAACATTTAGTGATGCAGCACTGGGGTTTCTCTATAGAGAGAAAGGAGAAAGTCAAAGAACGACCAATTGTCTTAAGGCGACGGAGAGAGAGAGTAAAGGCTGAAGCGAATTGGTTGCTTTTCTATTGGAAATTTGGCCAAGATCATGATCTCCCTAATCTGATATGGAACCATAAGGTAAGATTATTTAAAATTGTAGAAAAATCAAATCTATCATAAATTTTATAGACGAGAGAAGAATTACGAAGTGCTTTAGAAAACGAAATTCGGGCTTTCACTTCGGATAGGGAACTTGCCGGATCTGCTTTGGTTGCCTGGAACCACCAAGAATTTGAAGTGAATTATCAATGTTTAGCGGATGAAGTAAAGATCGGTGATTATTACTTAAGGCTACTGTTAGAAATGGACGACAGTGACGATTCCCCCATACGTAGATCGTAAGTAGTAACGTTAGTAGGGTGATATAAACGAGAGGGCGGCAATGGTTCGATTTAAAGTATTACAATTTTTTTTACAACAAATTGTTGCTTATGAAACTCTATTATCGGGTTCAACTAAATGATAATCAGCATTTGTCTCTCGTCCTTTCTTCCATCCGTTCATTTAGAACAGGTGATAGTGTGTGCAAATTTATTTGTGTAGAGCAGCAAAAGGTTAAAAAAAAGCATCAGCAAAATATTATACAATCAAATTGGATTTAATGTCTGAAAGTATAGATACATCGCCGCAGGGGAAGACAAAACATAAAAATGTCACTGTACATAGCTATTAAATCAGATTTGGTTGTCAACCGGTATAGGTATGTAAATCTTAATTTGATTTTATTTTTGCAGGTATGAATTTTTCAACGATCTTTATCACAGATTCCTGCTAACTACAAAAGTTGAAATGAAGTGCATGTGTCTTCAAGCCATGTCTATAGTCTACGGTAGATACTTTGAAGATATAGGACCTTTTAGCGATACCAAATACATAGTAGGAATTTTAGAAAGGGTCCGTTTATATACTGAAGAAATTAGAGGCAGTTAGTATCAATTTTTACATTTTAGTGCGTCGAAAGATTAGAACGAGATCGTATCATAATGTTCCTTACGAAATTGATCTTGCATCGGAGGAATGTTAGGGATATACTAGATTCGGGTGGGATACGAATCTTGGTCGACTTATTAACATTAGCGCATCTACATATTTCAAGAGCTGTAATACCGACGCAAACAAACGTAATCGAAGCCGGCCCTGATATGCAAATAGAACAAGAGAAGCAGTGGTTTTACAACAGCGAGGAATCGGGCAGAAAAGGTCCAGTCAACTTCAAAGAGGTTAGCGATCAATTTCGTTACATAAATTACGCAATTAAACTTATTTTTCTGCAGATGAAAGAACTTTATAGTAAGAACATCATAAATCCGCGCACTAGGTGTTGGGCAATGGGATTAGATGGATGGAGAGCACTAGCGCAATTACCTCAATTAAAATGGACGTCCATGGCGAGGGGCACTGCGGTTTACAATGAAAGCGAATTAGCTACTCAGATACTGAATGTTATGATAAGGACGTGTGAATATTATCCTAGCAGGTATGCAGGCAATATCAGACTAGCAGTAATCCTAAGATTTCTTGCAATAGGGGGCTAATACAGTTTAATACTCAATTGATAGAACGATCTTATCTTGTGTGAGTTAACCTTGAGCGATAGCGAACAGTAAACAGAAAATTCACTATTTTATCTAATTTAAACTTCTTTGAAAGCAGCGTTTAACATTACAAAATAATTTACTTCCAATTTTATTTTATACACACTTTCAGAGATCAAGATGATGCTATCATAAGACCACTACCTAAGGTGAAAAGACTTCTCACAGATTCAACCTGCCTTGCCCACATTGTCCAGCTGTTACTCACTTTCGATCCAATTCTAGTGGAAAAGGTAGCAACGTTATTAACGGAAATTATGAGAGACAATCCAGAAATTAGTAAAGTATATTTAACAGGGGTATTTTATTTTATCTTAATGTATACCGGCAGCAACGTACTACCAATTGCTAGGTTCCTACAGCTAACACACATGAAACAAGCGTTTAAAGTTGAAGATGTGCGTATAAATAATCTTATTGCACAAATATTTTTAATTGTCTAAACCACCCTACAGGTACAGTCATCGGATATAATGCAAAAAAGTATATTAGGGCAACTTCTACCAGAAGCTATGGTAAATTATTTGGAGAATCACGGTGCCGAAAAGTTCGCGCAGATATTTTTAGGAGAATACGACACGCCCGAGGCGATTTGGAATGCCGAAATGAGGTAACGCCTGAAAGATAACTGGAGTATTCAAATTTAATGGTTTAACATTGCAGACGAATGCTGATTGAAAAGGTAGCAGCTCACATAGCCGACTTTACACCTAAATTGCGTAGTCATACGATGGCAAGGTATCACTACTTAGCAATTCCTGCAATTAGATACCCTCAATTGGAGCGAGAGTTGTTTTGTAACATATTTTATCTTCGGCATTTATGTGATACTACAAAATTTCCAGATTGGCCTATTCCGGACCCGGTAAGATTCAATATTGTCTTCTTTTTTTATTGTAAACATTACAAGTTATAATAATACTTTAGGTGAAACTGTTAAAAGATGTTTTGGAAGCTTGGAAATATGAAGTTGAAAAGAAGCCGCCTGCTATGACGGTGGAAGATGCTTATAAAAGCTTGGGATTAGAAGGGAATAAGCACGACGAAGCTACAATCAGAAAGGCATACTATCGTTTAGCTCAACAGTTTCATCCTGATAAGAATCCCGATGGCAGAGTAAGTAAGAAAAATAATAAGCTAAAACTAACTTGTTTAATTTACATACGCGCATTTGTTAATTGTGGACCAATTATTATTGTAATACCTTTTTTTATTATTTTATGGTCCTCTATCGCGTGGTGCGCATTATAATTTTTTCAATCTCATCTGATGTATCCCATATGTATGGGTTAGGATCGGTGGCAGATTTTTCTAGAGAATCTGGGACAATCGCGAGTCACCATTCGCATGTTGGAATATAATTAACTCTACTTCACCCTTAGTGATAGTAACAAAACCACGGAGCACTTATACATTAAAGGCTCCTAAAAGCTTAACCTCGTTGGACCATCATCAACAAAAATTCTTACCTCACCCCTGTTATTGTAGTGTTAAATTGTACATCTATTAGGCGCCATTCATAACTTTATTTTTTTTTTTTTTTGTAGGAAAGATTCGAACAGGTAAACCAAGCATACGAATTCTTATGCAGTCGTAGCAGCTGGAATGCAGATGGACCAAATTCACATAATATTGTCCTAGTTTTACGCACTCAAAGTATTTTATTCCATCGATATTCACAAGGTAAGACGTTAACCTACTCATTTTCTTCCAACCACTTTACTTTATCTGTTAACTTAATTTTTGTTTTTAAGAATTGCAGCCATATAAGTATGCCGGATACCCACAACTTATTAAAACAATACAAATTGAAACTGCGGATGACCAGCTATTCTCCAAGAGCGATCCATTACTATCTGCTGCTAGTGAATTAGCATATCACACCGTACACTGCTCTGCCTTAAATGCCGAAGAATTACGGAGAGAAAACGGTTTGGAGGTAACAGTTTTTGGTGTTTTAGGCAAATTTTTATGAAATCTTATATTATTTTTGTATTGATCAGGTACTGTTACAAGCTTACACACGATGTGTTAATGTATTGAACAACTCTTCAAAATCAGATGAAACTTGTGTCCAAGTTTGCATGCATATTACAAAATGTTACAGCGTTGCCGCTCAATTTACAGCTTGCAGGGAACGAATGATCGATTTACAGGAACTTATTGGTGATATTTGTAGAATATTATATTTTCAAGTAAGCGGCTCCGTGATAATTTTGATACTCATAATTACATTGCGATTGCACGTATTGTTACAGAAATTAACGAAACTCTGCTATGCAGCAACGGAATGCGTAACGGCCTTAGCAGCCGATCCTGTCTTGCAAATACAACTATTAAAGGCTGGAGCATTATGGCATTTACTACTGTTTATGTTCAAATATGACTTCACGTTGGACGAAGGCGGAGTGGCGAAGACGGAAGACGCAAACCGTCAAGAAGTCAGCAATCGACTAGCGAAAGAGGCTGTAAGAGCTTGCGCCCGTTTAGGCGGTTATTTAAAGGATGATTTAGAGTCGCCAGAAAATCCCGTCACTCAAAAATTATTGGACAAGCTCCTTACGCCTTATCTAGCGAACAAATTGAGTGATGACAAGCCGGGAGAGGTAGATGGTGAATAGCAATAGGTAACTTGAATTGAAATTTAAATTCGCTGGTTTCAGATACTGAAAACGTTAAACAGCAATTGTGAAACTCCTTATTTAGTTTGGGATAACGGAACAAGAGCTGAATTAATCGATTTTCTGGAAACGCAGAGGCAGGACCGTGAATCCACCGATTTGAAACTTGATACAGACTTTGTATTCTCCGCACATTCTGGTGAACTTAAAATCGGTGGTATTTTTATACGAATATATAATGAACAACCTTCTTTTCCTATTAACGTAAGTAATTCTGCACCTAACACGAAAATTCATTTTTAATTTTCACGCTTATTACTTAATTAAATTTACATATTCATTGTTCGCAATAAAATAGACTGACGCCCGATATTATCAATTTCTTTTGAAAGGGGATTTTACAATCCGAGATTATTCACTTTTTGCAAATTTGTTAAACGTTCATATATTAAAATAAAGTAAATGCAAAGTCCTTCCAGGAAAGAAGTCTGCAATTTACATATTGAAGTGTTGTACTCACCGGAGAATTTGGACCAGCCACTGGGTAAAGTTTTAAAAAAGTAAGATTTAAAACAAAATAAGCCAACAAAATCCTATTACCTAATAGATGATCATTACGGATAACTTTGTGCGAATAACAGACTTTATTTTGGTGCTATAAACTCTGCGTGCAAATAACCTTTTTCCTCGTTTTCATTTGCAAGTGATTTTTCCAGAAGTATTTGCACGCGAGTAAATTAAAATTAGATTTTGCATTTTTTTATGTGGTAAAACAATTGTTAAGTGATAAACGTGAACAGCAAAAATGAATTTGTATTTTAGCGTAAAAACTGTATTAATCGAATCCTGAATTTTCCTATTTATTTTGTTGCAGAATCCTAAAGGATTTGTGATCGATTTATTAAGTTTTCTAACTGAACAATATGAATATTTGAAAGACTTAGTTAATATTGCTCTCTCAGTAACAATACAAGATCGACTAAAGAATACACCGATGGCACTCGACGCATTAACTAATATTATAAAAGCTAATCAAGGCGTTGAAATGCAATGCATAGGATTTTTCAAGCTTCTCTTCAAATTACTTAATGTTTCCGACATACCAATCCAGAAAGGGGCACTAAATGTGATATCATTGATAACCAGGAACAACGAGTGTGTCAATGACGTGGCAGCTAGCGAAGTTTTAGGTTATTTACTCCTTTTACTGTATACGTTGCAGGATTGTCAAGGTCAAACGATAGATGTATTATACGCTCTCATGTCTACGACTAAAATAGTCAAGGAAGCTTTGGGAAAAGGTGCTGTGATTTATTTGTTAGATCTGTTTTGTAACTCGAGTAACCCGCAAGTACGAGAAACGTGTGCTGAACTGCTAGCGAAAATGAGCGCCGATAAGCTTGTTGGACCGAAGGTTCGAATTGCTATCGCAGCATTTTTACCACCGATATTCTCAGATGCTATGCGCGATAGTCCACAAACATCAGTACAGATGTTCGAATCTGCTCACGAGCATCCTGAACTAATTTGGGATCAAGATGCAAAGGATCGAGTATGTTCCGCAGTAGCTAAGCTAAGGAGAGAGTATGTATTGTAAATTTAACATGCGTGCTTTTAAATTGCTACACGTAATTTCTTTATTATAGACACCAAAATGCGCAAATGCAAAATCCATCAATGCTGTGGAAGATGCCCGACTCTAACGGCCTTAGCAATTTAGCGACACCTAATGAATTTATGGTCGGCGGCGTTTATCTCCGAATTTTCATTTCAAATCCTGGTTGGACGCTACGCAAACCTAAGGAATTTTTATCAGAATTAATGGAGACCTGTTTAAATCTGATGAGCAAAGATAAACCAAATGTATGAATGTAATACTTTTTTATTTTGTAATTTTTGTTTTAATTTTATATATATATGCTAGAATGAACAATTAGAGATGAGTACTACAGCTTTATGTGCCTTACTACAAGCACAGCCTGCTCTTTCGGATTTAGTGCCAGCAATGGGTCACATACCGAGATTGTGCAGACAAATGGGAAGCAACATTCGACAGATTTCCGTACCAAAATCGGCAATACAAATTCTTCATGCACTTTCAAATAACAACGTAAGTAGAGTAATTAATATTCTATATTATAATCAAAGTCTATTTCAATTCTGTTAAATGATAAGTACTGTTCGGCAGAGTAGCTAAGGTAACGTAGCTTCTAATAGACCTGTATGAATTAGAATACAAGTAGCGACGCGCCCGCACATACATACGCAGACCTAAATATTTGATATAAGAAATTCCAATCATACGTATATTGAATATTGAAACGAACGTTATTGGCGAAATTAACTTGAATATGTGCAACAAAGTAATTGAAAATTTTGAAGAAAAAAATATGGACTCGTGGTGGACGTTTATACTGTGTTTCACGCATAATTTTGAGGTTTTTATTTTGGTGGTAATGCTCTCGCGAACCAACTGGAGCTAAACCTCTTTTAATTCCACGCTCGGGGTACTGATGGCATTTGGTGTTGTAGTCATGTATGCTGTTTCTTTCAACAGCCTTGTGGTTTGATGGTCTTCTTTTTCTAGATTCGATGCGTTACCACAATTAATTCTGCAATCTTCTCCCCAAGCGTGTTGCGCCAAGTTGGATTTATCAGTTTCCCCTAAACGAACTATTTCCTTGTGCTCTTTGATTCTCACTTATAGACTGCTAGTCTCTCCTATATATGGACGACACAATTCTTCGTTTGTTGATTCACATTGTCCGGCTTGGTATTGTCAATATTGACCTGGTGGTGTTTATTGTTCCTAAAGCAGTTCTCACCTTGTATTTGTTGCCTGTTTCTCAGAAAGGCTTCTGATGTATGAGATGACGGTCGTACATACCCTATCCGCTTGGGTTGGTGCTGCCTCCAATGTTTGGTTAGTTTGGCCAATGTGTACTCGGAATATTCGTTTCTTTTCAAGATGTTGGTTACGAATTCTTCACTCCCATCCTGACGATGTGCGGATGGTTGGCTTTCGGTAAACTGTGGTTCTTTGTGTGGAACTTGAAAGTAATATTAATAACCCTTCGTTAATAATATCACATAATGAGTTTATGTCAATTATTATATTTTACCTACCTATCAGTCTGGGTTCAAAGCGAGCTACAGCTGTATCTCCGCTTTTTGACGCCGCCGATTTCTGTCATTGCTTTGTTACTTCTTTAATAAAATGTTATTCCTTGCATTGCTGCCAAGAAATCATTCTTCATAATAAGGTGTCAAATGCCTTGCATTACACAGTTGGCTCGATCTTAGAGCCTTTCTACTGCCTTTTCCTTCAAGCATTATATAAAATGCATGGTTCTCAATCCACTTCCTTAAATATTTACACTTTAATTTTAATCTTTTTTTTTAATCTGCTTTCTTGTTTGTACACTGCTACAAAAACTCAACTTTGCGTTTTTAACACATTAGCTACATACTTACTATTCAGCTGTAATCATAGCGATAGGAATGAATGCGTTTACCGCACAGTATTACTCGAACCGCTATATTTGAATTTATGCGTGTACCGTCATTCTTTCCTTTTAATTTTATAATGATGTTATGTTCGATAAATACATATTACAGATTTGCGTGTCGGCAATAGCTCAATCAGATTGTATGCATCCTTTGAAGCAAGCAATGCAGGTCCGAAAAGATATGATAGCCGTGGCTTGTGAAGCACTGAATCGACTATTCTCGGCCAATCAAGATGCACTCGTAAAACAAGCTTTAGATGTTGATTTCGTGCCGTATCTTCTCGAACTGCTTGATGGAAGGCTAGATCTAGAGAACCCTGCCATGACCAAGGCGCAAATTGTGAAGGCTTTAAAATCCATGAGCAAGAGTTTAACATACGGAGATAAAATCACTGCTATCCTCGAAAAGAGTACCGTTTGGAACGATTACAAAGACCAAAAGCATGATTTGTTCATTTCGAGCGCTCCAAGCATTGGATATTTAACAGGTAAGTTACTTCTTCGTTAGAATGAATTATCTGGTATCTCTTCGTATATAAAATAGGGAGAGAATATTGAATATTTTCCTTTTTTATTAGCTGGTACACCTACAGCTGCTGGTTATTTAACTCAAGCTCCTACGACAACGAAAATTTCCACAGCACCTCCACCGGTTGATAAACAAGATCCGCTGATCCGACACGATGATCTTTGACAGGGATATTGCCTACTACTATACGTAAAACTCATCAAAATGTAAGTCCACATAAATTATGCAAAAGAAAAAACAAAAGAATGAGTGAAAATACACATTCCTTGTTCATCTAAGCAAAAAACAGGAAAAAAATTTGAATACGTGTAATTACATAATTTTATAAAATTAGTAAGTGTATTTATGTAAAAAAAAATGTAAAACAAAAGCAAAACTTGTAAAGTATTTGTATTTTATAATTATCATACTAATTAACGTTTAAGTATAAAAAATATCCTATGATATATTGAATTACGCTTCTTTAGTATTTGTGATTACTATTATTAATTATTATTAATATTATAATAATATGCAATACTTATTTTCTTTCTATGTTGGTATTGTATTTTTCGTTTCTCTTTTATTTCGCAAATAAATTTTTATCTTTGTCTATTTAAAGATCATTTTTGTTTGTTCACATATCGAATTATCTTGCAAGTTGACAGAGAGCAATAAGTATATAGTGAAAAATTAATGTGATACGAATATCAAATAAAAGTATTAAATTATAGCTTGCGCCTTTTCTTACGACTAGCAATAAATAAGCTGATGCTCTACAATTTGTATAATCGTAGTTGCGCACATGCCTACAAGCAATGCTTTGAGTCATTTTTTTAATGGTAAAATCTAACTGCGTTGCAAACAGTTTAATGGATTAGAACCAGTTAAAAACGGTACTTTTATGTAATTTTTTTTCACTATTGGATTATTGTTACAAGTGGGTCTTGCGGGTTTTGTACGCCGTAGAACCATTGTAAACAAGACCTGGGATCTAACAAATATAACACGTCGCAATAATTTTAATAGCGTATTTCATTGGTCTGCACTAGAGCGCACTCGGATCTTGCAATTCTAATTCAAAAATTCTGGATCGAGCAATGCCAATGAATCTCGTACAACTCTTACGCGATGCGATTTTACATGCTATGTTTTATTGGGAGCGTACATCGGTTATACCGTAGACGACAAATTTTAATTCCGTATTGGCTTTATTGTAGCTGGGTTTAACATAGGTATTATAGCGCGTCGCCGGCTTCTAAGCGCTTTTGCGCACCCATGCAAGTGCACTCGCAGTTCACGGTTCCTTGACGTTGATGTTTCACGGTCAGATGCTCATTATTCAATATTGCGATAAACGCTTTTCATACGATAACGCCTGAAATACTTGCTACTAGATTAGCGTATTGCCAAGAACAACATGATGCATTTTGAACATTTAATTTGAGTATACTTTAGAGTTTTTTTTCTGCAGAATTCAAGTTTTTTGTTTCCTTTAGGATAAACGTTTATTTTTCTTATAACTTTTTATAAGGAGAATACAGGTTTCGTTTTGCATCAGCATAAAAATATTACATAAATTATTCTTCAAATAGCCAGCCTAAACGTCGTGTACTTATGCTGGAAATACAACTAGACTGAACAATACTCCTCCATCTCATAACACCTACTACTATGGGTAAGGGCCTACTGCCGATCAGCGGAATAGCGTTGATTTACACGTTTCTCACTACATATCGAGCATCGCGATACTGTATTTGTTTCTACTTCAATCCTGGCACTTACTCTTTCTTGCCATCTTGAATACGAAATTAAAATTTGTCGTTTACGGTATGCCTTTGTTGTATTTCTAAGCATCAAGTTGCTGTCGGTCGGCCATACCGGCCAACTCTTGCTCTTTCAGCCAGAGCGAAGAAATTGCTCCGGAGGTAACTCTAACTGCTCCAACTTTACTAATGAAACACAAATTATTGCTACAAATGTATGCAGCTCCCACTAGTACTAGCAGGATAAGATTGAACTTACGACAAGTTACGATTAGAAACGACAGCGTTGAATTCTGTTATTCCCCCACTCTTGTAGGACTCAATTTAAATATTTTCGTTGTATGTTGGCTTCAAATTTTGAGTCTAAATAACCATACCACTATGCTCGCTTCACTTTTGAGTGTAAATAAACATGCCACTACTCTCTTTGGTTTTAATTAGTGAGAGGTTAAAAGTTGCCTATGTTAAAAGAACCAACAGCATAAATGTAATTAATTTAATTAGAAACTTTAAAATTCTTCTATATTCCTTCAACTTCTATATCTTGTAAATAGCCACATCGTGACATATACTATATTACTAACTTAAAATGTTAAAATGAATATAGCAACAAACATATACATGTGGTCAGTCATTGGAAATTTGGCTTGCTTTGTATTAGGAATAATTACAATTTAAAAATTAGTGACATCACAGAAAGGGAAATTTAAACCAAATGGTGTTAACATCCTTTACAAAGTTAACGCCATATTGGTTTAACGTATCGTTCGAATATACTTTTTGTATTTTCAACATTCTTATAGCTATTAATTTTTAAATCGTTCATTTCAACGCAAGTAGTTAGATCGACCTGTAAGTATTCTGTTTGACTTTCGAGAAGATCTTCAATCGCTATTCTGATATCCTTGAACGTCATCCTATCCTTTGGATTAGGCCTCCAACAATTTACCATAATATCGTATCTAAAACAAAAAATAGATTACCAATTACCCATACCAGCGAAATTCCAGCGTACACTTCTGGCCGACAGTTGATAGGACACTCCATCCTGTACCCGGCCTTTAATAGTTTTAATAGATTTTCAATCTGGATTCCGGGATATGGACTTCCGCCTAACGTTACAATTTCCCATAATAAAATCCCAAAAGACCACACATCACTTTGTGTGGTGTATTGCTGATGAGTTAAGCATTCTATAGCCATCCAACGTATGGGCAATCTACCTCCCGCTTTCTTGCGATATACATTGTCCCTGTAAACATCCCGACTTAAACCAAAATCAGAAACCTTAACGGTTAAATCTTCACATATCAATATATTTCTCGCCGCAAGGTCACGATGCAATATTTTCAATGTCGACAGGTATTCCTAATAGAAAGATAAAAATGAGGCGAATTAATAACAGACAGATTAAACTGACTTACCATTCCTTTGGCAACCTGTATTGCAAATGATAATAGCTCTCTGGAATTTATCAGTTCGTTATTGTACAAATTAATGGGTTCTGTATCATAGAGTTTATTTGCAAAGGCGTTAGCATCTTTTACCGTAGCAGACCTTTAAATCATTAAACAGTTAGATAACTGAAGTTCGCCACTTTCCGTGCGCTTCACGAAATTAGCAGCGACTAGACAGACTCGTGTTTTGTCGACTCTCGGGGAAACCGGTAAGCAACACGAGACGAATAAACACGAGCCTGTCTAGTCTCCGCTAATTGCATGAAGCGCACGGAAAGTGGCGAACTTTAGTTATAACTACGTATTAGGTGAGTCTATAGTTTGGCAAAGTTCGTTTATTTTCGACACAATTTGATAAAATTTGGTATTCACAGTACATCTAAATATCTCGGATTTTAAGTTAATCTTTATTCGGAGAATAAATGGACTTTGTCGATCTGTTAACTCACCCTGTATATACTTCCATGTAATCTTAAGATTAACTTACGCATTCATTATTTTTTCCCATATATTTTTCAAGTATTTTTGTAGATCTCCTTTGGCGCAATATTCTACTACCAACAATGGACCAGAAGGACTATTCAAGCATACGCCCATTAGTGAAACTACATGTGGATGCGAACCTACTACTTTCAAAGTTTCCAATTCATGTTGGAAATGTACTAGCTCTTCTCTCGACGGGGAACCTACAAAAACTCTGCTTAGTTATCGGGGAACTGTTCGTTAGAAGCTGTAATACTTCTTAAAGTTTTAGCAGCAATTTCCATCGTCGTTTTTCCTATGCTTAATATACCATACTTAACAACGCCGAAAGCCCCTTCCCCTAACGTTCTGTGAAGTGTAAGATTTTCGGGATTTATTATCCATTCATCTGATGGCTGTGCGTGCATTTCATATTGGTAATTTTTCATACTTCCTAACGTTTGACATTTTTTTTCTAAATCCTGAGGGAATCACAAAAAACGCTGAGGTAATAAAGTATCTCATAAGGAAGTTACTTCTTTAGTTACTCTACTTACTTTAAAATAAAGATTTTTTGTGCGCGTCCTACGTCTCTTTTCCAGTAGTCGATTTATTAATATACTTAAGGAAATACAACAACAAATTATTAAAAGTAATGCAATTGAAATCCATACTACGGGAACCTTGTACGGGCTGTAATTTTGGTGATCAAGTTTTATGTGTCCTCTATAAGTACTTGTTTCACTTTCCCCTGCCACAGACCATGCGGTTATCGCGACATAATATAATCCTTGAATCCTTACATCTTTAATAAGTGCACTTGACTCAATCTATTAAAAACAAAATTATTTTATGCGGAATAAGAATAAACATATTCCTTACGCCCGAAACATTAAATCTTATTGTATTATTTTCCTCGAAACTCGAAAATAATATCTCGTAATAGTCCGGTACGTACTGCGGCACTGACCAAGAAATCTTGATATTATAACGTGAGTAGTCTGTCGTATTTAGAAATTCCTCCACTTCCAGATCCTGCGGTTTAGCTGGAACTGTAATAATAGACCAATGTAACTGTTATTAATTGCAATCTTGTGGAGATCAATACTTACCGCATATAGAAAGATTCTTATGGACGCTCAAGCAAGATGGAGTTTCTATTGCCATTATTGTAGGGGCGCTTTCCATTGAGAAGTCGGAGTTTTGAGCTCTTATACTAATGCTATAATTTAGACTGTATGTTACGGGTATGGATACTTTGAACAGTGTTTCCGTCTTGAAAACAAATTAAATGTGAATTTAAGAAATACTAGATGCATTTTGATCATGCTAATTACCACTTTAATGTTATCGTATCCATGATCATCGGGGGTTGTACTGTGATAGCTATACATATAATAACAAGATAAATCTGAAACAAAAGCGCTGGCATAAGGGAAAAACAACAATAAAACTAAGTAATAGCTTCAATAGCTGAATTGGCGTTTTCTGGCTAACTCATGCAGGTTGTGAGCCAAATCTGAATTAAGAGCTACAGAAAAAGTAAGATTCGACAGATCATCATGCCCAACCAGAACCGTCTTCCACTAAACTCAAACACCATTTGCTATTGCAATCTCTGAGATTTATTTAAAAACGTACTAAACGAGCAATTATTTGTTCAGTTCCATTTAGAATAATCTTTTTGTTATTTTCACTTAAAACTTTTATTCTGAAATAATAACGGAGGCTTCCACGGCCAGAGTCAGTTAAAAGTAAGTGTCAACAGAATCGGAGAGGGTTGAGTGGGGATTCTTAGTCCATTTGACATGGAATGACACAAGAGTAACTTTTTGACCTGCTGGAATAAAATTATTCTATTCACTGTCGCAAGTGAATATTGCAAAAGAACCATAAGTTTTCCCTTCACTTATTTTTCAATTACTCTTTTTGTTTGTATTATCTACAGGTAACATTGTTATATTTTTTTATCATTTCACAATAAATTTCGAAATCTTAATACATATTGTAGATACTGCATGCAAATTTTGAAAGATAGGCTTGCAAACAGCTCATTTATGGGCAAAACTAGTACCTTCTGCAGGAATCCATTCTATAATAGCCACAAGACCAGTTTGCGTTAAACTATAATTACTTGTTATACGCGGTACTGGTAATGGTATTAGATTATGTGGCGGCGTTCTTAACCATTCTGTTTCGCTTGGTTGGTAAATGATGTGTGGGTCACTTTCTACTATCCATATTTTCATTTTGTATTCCGTGTTACTTTTCAGCTTACTGACGCTTAAGACCTTCGATTTTCGAATTTTCTGAAAAAATATGCAATGCGCAGGCTTACATCACTTGATTACGAAAAATTGCAGTAAAATTCAATGAAATTGAGAAAAAATATGTTGCACATAATATGCTACTATTAAAACATCCCAAATTACTACGAGGGTGGTTCAAGAAGCCATCAGAAAATCTAGGAGATGGCGTTCGTAGTATCAAAGATGGTTTGTTTTTAATAAAAATCATTAGTCACTAGACAGCTGTTGATTTAAGATTTAAGTCGATTTTGAGGTTGCTTTGACGCTTTTCCATCGCAATCCTGGCGAGTCTCTCCGTCGATATATAACTATGGACGAAACATGGATACACTACTACACTGCGGAAACAAAGGAACAGTCAAAACAGTGGGTTTTTGAAGGCGAACGCGCTCCGAAGAAGGCAAAGATGGTGAATTCAGCCGGCAAGGTAATGGCAGGATGCACGCAGAATATTCTACTCCGATTACTGGGAAAAAGAACAAACAATAACTGGAGAATTATGCGTCGTTGTTGTGAAAAACGTCCTCGTTTGAAAAAGAAAAAGATCCTCTTCCACCAAGGCAATGCGCGGAATCACATCTGCGCGGTTTCGATGGCCAAAATTATGGAATTCAAGTTCGAATTAGTATAACATCCACCGTATTCACCAGATTTGGCTCCCAGTGACTTTTTTTTATTTCCAAATTTGAAATATTGGCTCGGCGGACAACGGTTCACGTCGAAGGAGAATCATCACTCAAACAAATGACTATTTTGAGGACCTTTCGAGATCCTACTTTTCGGAGGGCTTAAAAAGCCGGAGAAGCGCTTGAAAAAGTGTATAGAGTTGAATGGAAATTATGTTGAAAAATAAATAAAAATCTACGGAAAATATTTTGTTTTTCCATCTTTTTTTAAGGAGTTATTAAACGACCCTCGTACATACAAAATGGATAGATTTATGAATAAAAATGCCAGGTACAATTTTAAAATTTAAAATTAGAACGGAGAAGCAAAAAAACATCCATACATTAGTTATTATAAGGGGGAGTCTTATGTGCAATATCGTCTCAGTTTCACCAGGTTTTACTGCAACTTTTTACTTCTATTAGTATTATATTTGACCACAAGCACGCTTATATTTTTTATAATAAAAGAAACTACTTACACGGTACCCTACATACTGCCACTGACTATCCCTTTCCATCTTTTCTAGGATATAGTAAGCTGTGCTCTTGAAATCACCATTTAGTTTAAAAGCGATAGTATCGTCGCTTTTGCAAAATAAGGTTTGATTAAAACTTCGAGTATCTGTCGATGCTGCATCTGTTGACGAAAAACGAAAATTATGTCACTTGTACTTGTAACGTGAAATCTATTTGGTGCGAAATTGCGTAAACATAATTATTTTACATAAAAGTTACGATTGGTTCAAATTAAATGATTAAAAATGAAACACCATGTAAGCTTATATAACGTAAAAAGCATGCACCGTTCAGCATACATTAAAGTTTTGCATTTAATATGCATTTGAAAGGAATATAAATATCTCACCTAACAAAGTGTCACAAGAACCATTCCAAGAATTCTGGTCCTGAAAAGGAAAATAATTAGAAGGGTTTGGTTTGTAACTGTTGAAGTAATTCATAGCTAAGGAAGGAAAATCATTGTCAGCGTATTAAAATTTATGAAAAAAAGGTGCAAATAATATCCCAGAGAAACTACAAAGAGAGCTTACTTCCAGCAATGAGAATATCCGATACTACATGTCGAGAAGGCTGAGAATATAAATGCAGGAAGAGTTACGCTTTTAGTAGTCTTGGCAGAAGATGAACCTGCACCTATTTAGCTTAGTTTTTAACGCCGTTTCTTTAAGACCTAATATATGTATATACATACTAAACTAAATAAATTCTAAATTAAAGATGGGCATTAAGTAGTTACCAGGTTTGACTTGTATCATTCCAATTTTTCTAAATGGCACATCCTGTATATTCTCCCAGAATCTGATAGAGAAGCTTTTCAGAGGAAATACGTTCTTTTCTAATAAATTAAAAATGAAATTGCGTAGATAAGTTTTTGCGTTGTGGCGAAAAACTATGAACTTTAATTCATCATTAAAATTATTGATTAAAAATGATTCTAAAATTTAGTTCATGCTAACAACTCTCAACATCTACTTTTCTTGTCACATAAGTTGCAATGCGATTCTTTGTGTTTTGTTAAACAGTGAATTAAATATTTTATCACGGATTAGGACGTTAATCTCCAATTAACGTAATTTCGTGACGTCACAAATCATGATTAAACTGCTTTAATTGTCGATTAAATTAAAAAGAAAGTTTTTTATATATAAATACTTGCGTTCTGCATCGTGTAATTTATTAACTTTCAGTATCTCTTTTTTTTTGTTGTAGAAACAATGTCGTCATACTTTGTCTTTTAATCTGGATAGTTTCATATAATTTACTACGACATATTTTAAGTATAGGGTTTGAATTTCTACTCTAGTATGTAAAGCGTTTAGGATATCAGGCGTTAAAAAACATCGGCATTTCAAAAATTAGGCTAGATTAAATATGTACACTACCGTCCGTTGAAGTTTGGCCAAGTAATAAAAGTAAAAAATCAAAAAATTAAAGGCAACCAATACCAAAAAATAGATTTATTACTCTAAAGGATAACAATTATCAAAATCTAACGCAAAACTAATTTTTTTATTATTCATTATTAAGGAAATTCTTAAATATTTTTCCCTTCAAAAAAAGCCACCTTTGCATTGAGAACTGCTTGAACAACTCGCGGCATCCTTTCGATTAATTTTCTTAGTGTATCGCCTGAGATGTTCTAGTTGGAGAATATTCCTTAGTTATTCCTTGGAAGTGGGACCACTAATTCGGCCTCCTCTATCGAGCTTATCCCACAGTAGCTGAATAGGGTTGAGGGGCAAAATATTTGCTTCCTTTTGCTCATTTCGGATCATTGTCATGCATTAACGTGAAATGTAATAAAAGTAACCCTAAATTGTTTTCCACCGTATTTTATTGTTGGTACAATGCACCGGGAAAGTTTTCTCTCGTCAGCGGATCGTATCACAATCGCTCTTCTCTTTTGACTGAATACTTTAAATGTTTATTTATTAGTCCATAAAACATTTTCCCACTGTCCTACTGACCAGTTCCGATGTTCTTGAGCCCACTGCAGCTTTTTTCATCACGGCGTAGCAATGGTTTACTACTACCGTGCGACCGTGTAAATTTCCTTCCGTAAACCGGCGTTTGACGGTGGCGATGCTGACGTCTTCGTCTGCTGGAATAACCTTCTTCGTGCAAAGTTATTAAGCTGGATCGTTCACCAATACCTACTGATTTACCACGGAGCATTTAGAACACTTATCTTGCAGTACCGTTTATTACAGTAATATTCAAACAAAAACTAAAGTCGCATTAAAACCTTCTAGAGGGTGGGATGAGTTCCTAAGAGAGACCGGGGATGCCATAAAATTTTTACCTGTTTCGTCCCATCGATAAGACGTGACTAATAAACAGATTACGTCAGGTCGTAAAATATGTAATTAAGTTTCTTGTTAGTTGTTAGTGTTTAATATTAAGATTGTGATCGTTTAATGTAACAAAACTCATTAAACGAAAGCATTGTAACTTTCTCCCTTGGCCAAACTTCCGAGGACGGTAGTGTATAAGGAAAATTGATGTGGCTAACACCGATGCCATTACACAATGCATGTAATCTGCTCATGTGAGGAACCAAATGTATTCAGACAGAAGCATTTCAGGGAAGATCTAGCGGGACCTTCGGAAGTACTGAAATATTCACTGGGCAACATAGAAGACATTAAGCTACTGAGAGTTCCATTAGGGACGATGCAAAGAGCATTAAGTCCAAGAGATCCATTCAGATTTGCATAATCGGTAGTAATTCTACACACGCATTTTTCTTTTGCTACCAACGTTCGTTGGTTGATTGAACATTCATTTTAGAGTTGATTCAATTTAAAAGGTTCGCCCAAATGTGTGCTGTTGTTTTAAACTATATGGAGTGCTGAGTGTATCTAACAAAATTGGTTGAGTCAACCAATTCTTGGTTGGTTCAACCAATTTTTTGTGTCACTGTACACACACCGTTTTCTATAGCGCATAGGTCCAACGTACTACGTGGTGTATCCTTACATATTATTAGACGGCTATCAGACCTCATGTATAAAATAGTTTAGTGGTACAGGTAAAAATAGTGCCCGCCTTTGTGTTACTAGATTTAAAATTAAATAGTGTCTTTCTATTTCTCATTTAATTTCATGTATTTTGGATTTAGTTCGATGGAAAAAGTCATAGGCCAACACACAACCGAATACATTTATACACTATCCACTGCACAGGTTAATTTACATCGAAAACTGTCTCTGTATTCAGAATAGTAAATAAATATGTATGTTAGCGTGTCTGAAAATGGAGCATAAATGAATAGCTAACTGGTAAATATTTTTTACATTTTAAATCGTGCGAAGGATAAAATTTCGTTTAATGGTAAACACGCGGTGATATCTTTCAGTTTTTTTTTTTATTATAGTAGGAAATGCGTATTATGATATTGCTAAAAAAAGCTCGTGTAACATCTTCGTTGGACTTATAACACCCCATCCATTTAGCATAGCCAATTTAACAGGTGGTAGTAGTTATGGGTCATGATAATAAATAATAATAAATAAAAAATTGTTTTTCTTCTATTTTTTCCGTTTACGACTGCGTACCTACATTTATATGAAACAAAAAGCTTTCAAAATAATAACGAATGGAGGTGCTTAATTTACAAATCATCCAAACAAACAACAACAATGCTATAATTTTTATTCTTCTAAAGGTCACCTTCATTTAATAGTATGACTATAAATCACGATCACTACTTCCTCTAAGCTCATAAACTTTTAAATTAGATTCAAACCTTCTACAAAAATATGACGAAAATTGCAAATTTAAATCTAAATTTAATCTCCTATCTGTTTGATGGTTATGCGGAAAAAACATTACGATATATCGGGTGTTCATTTGAAAACTTCCCACCCTAAATTTCTGAAAATCTGAAAATTTATGAAAAATGTCCTGAAACACGTAAGAAGCATTATCGAGAGGGACAACTTTTTATGCAAGAATTGACTCGTCCACTTTAAAAGGACACGTCCAGTATCTTGGAAAAATTAATGTTTGGGCAGGCATCTTGGGGGACCGAGTGATTGGTCCATTATTTTTCAATGAAAATCTAAATGGCGGAGCATATTTGGATATGTTGAAAAATACTATAAATCCGCTAATTGCTGACGCTCTCGAAAATCAACTGAATAGTGGTGGAACTATTCTACTTGATGCGGATGAATTACATTTTCAACAAGATGGAGCTCCTCCTCACTATGTTCGTCCAGTATGGCAGTGGTTAGACGATGTATTTCTAAATAAATGGATAGGACGAAGAGGACCTATAGAACGGTCAGTTATTTGTCATATTTGCTGCTCAACCTCAAAATTTGGAAGAATTTCGCCAGAGCTGCAACTGCAACCTGTCGTGAAATTCAAACAGCTGTTTTTGAAAATGTACACCGCAGTTTTGAACAACGGACATTTTGTACAATTATTGGATTGACTTTTTCTGTTGAATTCTTAAATAACTTTGAAAACGAAAATAAAACATTTTAAGTAGTTAAAGTGCGTTTGAGTAATAGATATTTAAGCCTAAAACAAAGAAAGTGTACTGTTATAAAAGACCATAAAACGAAGTATTAGTCCTACCTCCATTTAAGATTTTTAAGAGGGTAGTAGCTCCCGTTGGCGTGGAAGAGTCAATTCTTGCATAAAAAGTTGTCCCGCTCGATAATACTTCTTACGTGTTCCAGGAAATTTTTCATAAATTCCCAAATTTCCAGAAATTTAGGGTGAAAAGTTTTCAAACGAACACCCGGTATGTATATCCAAGGAAAATATTCTCCGAATCGTAGACGAAGTAATTTTAATTAAACGTTTCGGCAATTTCATATAAATTAATAAGTGAATACTGGAAGGATCAGTCTATAGATTTTACTAAAATGCCCTTTTTAGTTTTATTATGAAACAATTAACTACACGCTTACATTCTTCATGTTAGCGAAAGTGTGGCATTCAATTAGCATAAGAAGGTGAGTAAACAATTTGGACTTCATATAAAGCCATTTTCTAAAGTGTATGCTGTATTTATTAACGGTTGTAGACTTACATTTTTCAGTAATGCAGCAAAATATTTGTATGAATAATTTAACCGATCAAAGGAAAAAAAAATTGCAGGTACATTTTAAAGAATTTCGAAATTCGTCTTACCGTTCCGTATAATAATTCGCAAATAACATTTTTCGTTGTCTTATGTAGATCCAGTTTTAAACCATTTAAGCATAAAACAGTCCAAGTTGCTAAAATCAAATTCACGAGCACTTTACACCATGCTGACCTCGTACACATTGTAACATGTAGAGAGTCTTCATCAATAAAGGAATTTCAAAAACAATGACAACCATCTCGTGCACAGGTAAATCGGGACTGTTAAGTTGAATTTTGTTTGCGTTGATAACAGGACTTTAATAAACAAAAGTAGTGGGGATGTTAGGTAAAAGTGCGTGCGAAACAATTTGCCCTTTATACCGAACAAATCGCATAAATATTGATGTTTGTTGAGCTGATTTTTCAATTTCTATATATTGTTAATTTAACATGTCCCAAAAAACAAATTTAATCAGGAATGTTTTGGTTTTTTTCATCGTCCATTTAAATAGTTAATCTCCGATTAAAATTTAATTCGTGATTAAATTAAATGCTATTTACTATGTGTAAACCTTATTTCTGTTAAATACATGCAAATAACAGCTATATTTGGGTGACCTTTGGTATTACATAATCAAATCACGAATTAATTTAATTGATGATTAAAGCTATTTAATCAGGATTAGTGACATCACAAAATTTAGTTAATCGGAGATTAATATCCTGTTCAAAACATGTTTTTTAATTTTTTGTTCACTAACCTGAAGCATTGGAAACGAAAAACTTTTCTATTTCAATTTTACGTACGCAGATGATATATATATATAATAGCATGTATGTATATTTCATGGACGACAGACAACAATGCAATTTATATAAAAATGTACACTATGTAAAGTCACGCAAAGCATGTTATTTTGCTGTAAAATTTTGTAATAACTACATGTGAATTAGTTGTGTCAATAGAAGAATTCGACACAAAAAGCGTTCAAATTAGAAGCGTATTACTGCGAGATAGATCAAAAACGTTTTAATAATTATATATAATATTGTGTTAATTGCAATAATTGTGCAAATTTGAAAAATCAAGAGTTAGTAGCATATATATAATGTATCGGAAAGTCGAACATCTCGATAGAAATAAGGTGTTAGATCTAACATCGTCTGGTTGTTCCCACGCGTCCATTTGCACAAGTAGTTAGAATCGACGGAGAAAAACTTCAGTGTTACATATATTCCGTTTCGGTGAAAATTTTCTCCGTTTTGGTGAAAAGTTTCTCCGTTTCGGTAATAAAAATTTCCGTTTCCGTATTTTCCCTCGTGGTGAAACAATTTCTCCGCTTCAGCGTTAATTTTGCTTCCTGCAATGAACAAATTTAGGGGCTGTGAAACAGAAAAACTCTTCATTTCAGATTTCTTCGCTGTGAAAAATATTTTTGTTGCAATGTAATAAAAAAGAGTTGGAGAGAATAGCGAGAACAATCCTTGTTTTTGTTTTGAAGAAGCCAATGAATCTCGATATAGAGACCGGAGGTCAGCATCAAAAGAAAAAAATGCCGAGTTCTTTCAAAACAAAAGTATAGTAAAAGTAAGCATCAGAAAAAAATAATAACAAATGAATATTGATGATATTTAACTTAGGATAAGAAAATTGTGATCCAGGAGGTCGATTAAGATGGACCTTACCGCGTATTCAAAGTTGGAAATCAGCTTGGTTTCCTGGCGTTCAAGTGCTGAGATTGGTCCTTTCGGGGATAGATGTTGTAGAAATAAATAAATGAATTTAAAATTGAAAATGAAATGGAAATGGAAATGAAACTATCATTAAGAAATTTAAAAAACTAGTAAATGAAATTGCATATAACCAAAATATTAGCAGGAAGTGAATTAATTACATCAAACAAGAGGAAATGTATCAATTGCAACGTAAATAATGTAAATGCAATTATTTTGATTTAGCCAAACAGTCTGAGTGATTACAGGAACTCAAATAAACAAAAAAAAAGATGATAATTATTACAAACATTAACATCCGGTATCACGCTGTAAAAAAGAATAATTGGAAGACTAATTATATGACGGGTGAGTTCGCATTAAGCCTGTAGAAACGAGTACACTTTCCGTGCGTTTCACCAAACACGTGTTTTGTCGACTCTCGGGGAAACCAGTAGGGAACACGATCTCATTCTCATGTGGCGAATAAACACGAGTCTTTTTAGTCTCTGCTAATTACGTGAAGTGCAACTCGTTTCTGCATGCTTAGTTCGCATATGGAGAACGTTCCTATTTTAAATAGAGCATTCCGTATATATCGACGCATTTAACAGAAAGCAAATTTAATTTGGATAAAGTGTATAGTCAACAAAAAATTCTATTTACATTAATAAAATTGAACGCATTCTAGATATGACATGCACTGATAAAAAGAAATAAATGTACTAAATACTGCAAGAATCCAAATAAGACGTGCAAATGCGGTGTGTAAATGAAAATCCGTTGGATGTAGTGAGAATAATTTCACCACTTACCTGTTGTGTTGACATTGATTTTTTTTAGGCAGCTATCTTAGTCCGTTTCTTTCTATTTTGATGCTTTATTCTGATAAATAACGCTCGCTCAGCAATCTCAATTCATTAGATGCTTAGTGCCTAAATAGACCTTGCATTAAAATGGAATATAGAAATAAATTTACAGTAAATTGGGGACTAAAAGGACTAAAATCTATTTATTTCTTTATTTTACTTCTTTTCTTAACAGATCACTTATACAGTATAAACGGATAGAAATAAAAACATAAGTCACTATTAATTTGTCTTTATTTTCGAAGTTTATTATAACTAAAGTTCACTGCTTTCCGTGCGCTTCACAGGCCTCAGTATGGGAGTGATCGTTCAGGTGTGTGATTCGTAATATATGCGCAAGCGATCTTATTGCAGTAGTAACGCATCCAGTATGCACGCGAGTGTAGCGTGTGGATCACGGAAACGACCAGTGTCAAAGTGAATGGGTTTATTAAAGATTTCCCGGATTTAATATACGATGGCGCAAAAATAAAATATTTAGTTTGCGATATATGTATCTCTAATGTGTTGGTCAAAAACACATTGCCAAGACCACGTGGGAAGTGCAAAGTACAATAATAATAAAACAGGTGTATATCCGTAACGATTTATGTTATTTACTTTGTTAAGCAACGAATCATTCATTTCATTTTGGAAAATACGCCAATCCTACATTACCAACCTAGTCAACGTTACGAAGGTGTGTACCATCTGTGCGTAAACATTTAGTAAATAAAATTAAAGCCGGACTAGAAATTAAAAATCCGTGCTTCTGTGTGGACGAAACAACTGGCTGTAAAAAAAATCTGTATTTAATGTAATAGAACATAAAATGGAACCACATCAACCATCATCTTCAATTTTGCTTATCTTTGCGGCGCCGACGGCTGAAATATCTCCGCAGCGAAAGGGTTAATAAACAGAATTATCGCCAATGAGGAACCGCGGACCTTTTTTCTTAGAACGCTAATGGCTGATCAATAAATATGCTAAATATAGGGCTATGCAAAGATGTTTATAAATTTTCTTCAATTAAAGTATTGACGACAAATTCAATAGATCGGAGCTATGTGGTGATATCAGTGCAAACGACACACTTCGGATCTAGAGGTTGCTACTGACCTTATTTTAATAAAACGCATAATTTTTAACAGAATTTAATAAAAAAATAGTAGATACATAATTAACAAGTTATTTTGTATATACAGCATTAATATAATGGTACAGTACAACTAATAGAAATAGTGTAACTCCTAGAGCATTTGCCAGGAGGGCTAGATGAATGTCTGTGATCATTCTGCAACAAAATTAAAATCAACAATTGATATACTGCATACAATTTATCACTTTCCACACATAATATTAACATATATTATTTTTTTGTTTTTGTTTGGTTGCTGATCCTGTTGTTCTTTGTGGTTTTTCCTTTTAATTGTAGTTTAAGTAATACTTACCGTAGCTGTTATAAGTGGCAATTTGGTAGTTGTTAAGTTTGTTTTAATTTTGATTAAAGAATTTGTAATTTTCCTTTATTTAATTTGACTTGCTCTGTATTTTCTTTGGCTTGTTACCCTGCCGTCCATTAAGGTTAGGACAGGTATTAGAATTAAAAAAAAGCTCAAGCTTTCGACAAAATCTACAGTGCATTATATTATTCGCTACTACCGAGACACCGAAACATTGGAAGACTGGAATCGCCCAGGTCGGTTAAGAATGACAACGAGTGCAGAAGATTGACGCCTTAAAGTGTTAAGTATGCGAAATCGGCGATTGACCGTGCCCGAAATCACAGCGAAAATGAACAGGGGACACGAGCGACCGATTTCTGTAACTATAACTAAACGCTGCTTAAGAGAAGCCAATCTATTTGGTCGCGTGGCGGTAAGAAAACCCTTGTTCTGTCATGGAAACCGCCAAAAAACGACTACAGTTGGCCGAAACTTATAGAAATTGGACCGCAGAAAATTTTAGAAATGTTCTTAGGACTGACGAATCCAAATTCGAAGTGCTTGGGCAGAAGCGCAGAGTTTTCGTGAGACGAGAGAATGTTGAGCGATTGGGTCGTTCACATCTGCAGAGTTTACATTTTATTATTTATATTTTGCAGATCACGCCCTGGCCTCCGCAGAGTCCGGATTTGAACCCCATCGAGTTACTGTGGGATGAGCTGCACAGACGATTAAAACAAGTTTGCCCAACTTCGAAAGAACACCTGTGGCGGATCCTCCAAGTCGAATGGAAGAGTACTTCCGGGCAAATTGCGGAACGCATGCCACGAGAGGTCCGAGTAGTATTAAAAGCGAAGGGAGGCTTTTTCGACGAATATAAAATATAGTCGTGGTGCAATATTTTAATGAGAATGTTTTGTTTTATTTCTTCTTATTATTTGTTTATATCTTTATTTCTTTTGAATTCTTGCCTAATTGTTGTCCTAACTTCAATCGCCGGTAGTGTATACGCATTTTATATGTCGCCTAATAAAACATATTATTATTATTATTATTATTAAAAAAACGACGCTGTTAGGGGGTATCGGGGTCTCAAGAAAGACATACGTTAATAAGTTAAATAACGACGCATATTATTGAGGCAGGTTAATTTTATACGTATGAAGTTAGCAATGCGAATTCAAATTTACGCGCTTGTACAACCGGTATAATTGAAGGTCACTGACAATGGACCATCAAAACTGCTGGCAACTTTGCCCTTTTTGTTTATTCTGAGCATTGAGGAGGTTACGTTTTCCAATGTTTTTATGCGTTTATAGATAAGCGAAATTCGATTGCAAAAATATAAACTGAATTATTTCATTATTTGTTACATGAATCCAGATTTACGGGTATCTTAGAATTATCGTTACCGGCGTTAAAGATTTTGTAATAGAGCGTGTAAAATGAATGCATTATAATGCTATATAATTACTTTATAACGACTTACCTTGCTAGTCAAACAATAACGGATTTATTATATTATTAATCTATATAATAATTTTTTTTTATATTTACGTGGCTGAATAATATTGTCTTGACAGAATTGTACAAATAGCCATCTATTAAATAGGAATGTCTACTTTACCGACTTTACATTTGATTGTACCAACTGCAAAGTAGTATTATTTTATGCGCCCTTTGTTCGCTGAGTTAATACTAAGAAATTCTATTACACCAAAAAGAGCTTTTTACTGCTTAATAATTATGACTACGCACTTAATGGAATATGATGAAGTTTAATATAAGTATCAATTCTATTCAATCTATTTAAATATAGGGATTTTCGTTTTGTATGTCAACCGATGATAACTTAACTCTTGACACATGTTGAATTCAAATGTGTTAATTTAAAAACTGTTTTGTCCTGCTATTCCGTTTTTTTTTTTTGCGAGAATATTTTTTCGTTATAGTGATATATTACAGTAAGCCGAAACTATTTGCTCAATCCAACATGACAAGTTTACTTAATTCTTGTAATTTCAGAAATGTACATTGCATCAATTGCTAATGATTTAAAAATTCATGTTTGGCCGTCTGGACAGCTCGTTCATACCTATAAATCGAGTGCGCAAGGTTGCTTGAAGTCCATCTCTTGGAGTAAAGATGGATCGTGGTTGGTTTTGGTACCTAATAAAGGAGCTGCAGAAATTATTAGCGTACGAGACAATATAAAGCATCTACACTTTATTCAAGACATACAGCAACCAACATGTGCGGTGTTTCAAAATACGACAAAGAGGAATATAGCTTTAGGAACGACGACCGGTATGGTTCTAATTTATGATATAAAATCCAGAAACATCAGAAAACATTTCCCGCGAGCACCATCGACAATATTTAAGGTTGAATATTGCGCGAAGGATTCCTTTCTTGCGGCTGCCTGTGAAAATGGGGAAATTTTATTATATAATAGTGTGACTTACAATTTGTCAGCTTCCTATAAATTACCAAATTCGAAAACAGTCTCCGCCTTATGTTGCCATCCAAGTAGAAGAAATTTAATTGGGGCAGGCAGTCACGAAGGAATTGTAGGAGTCTGGGATATTCACACAAATAAGTTGATATGTCATAATCAAGCACATGCTGCAACAGTAACCGACATAACTTTCTCCCCAATTAGAGGTGATTTGATTGCTACGATAGGATATGACAGGAAGTTAGCTTTTTATGATATGTCCCAGAAAGTATCGCATGTCCAAACAATATTAGAAAAATCGCCAACTGCAGTTGATTTTTGTCCAGATGGTATTGGAATCGCGGTTGCATTGCAAGATGGAACTATAAATGCTTATGATACGAGACAGTTAAACGAACCGTTATACTCATTCAAAGGTCATAACACCCTTATTAAACAAATAATATTTCAAAAGAAATTCTTTGAAAATAATAGTGTTGATTATGCTTTTTCAAATGATTCTAACGACAGCCCTGAGGAAGTGTCAACTCCAAGAGCTGCCGAGACATCTAGACAAAGCATTGACTCAATAGGACATATGTTTTGTGGTGATGTACTGCCCGATATTCCAGAAGTCCAAACCGAAGTATTTTCTGATTTAGATGCCGGTGATTCTTTTATCGATGCAATTGGATTGAATTCAAATAATGCTACAGCGAACTCAGCAAGGGATAGTTTGCCAAGCATATCGGAAGGAATTAAGAAAGTCTCACAAATATTAGAAGATAGTACTCGTCCTTCTTCACTAAGTAAGTCCAGACCTGAAAGTATTACACAATTTCAAGATGTGCAAAGACGAATCAGCGATACTATTTTGCCAAATAAGGTTATTTTTCAATCTTATAATCCTCTTGATACCATTAAAGCTCAATCTACACCAAAACTTACAATAGACGGAAAATGTCCGAATATTGAAATATCACCAACAGTTCCTATTTTAGCCAAGGAGAATAATCTTCGTGTAGATGCTTCAGAACATGAAAAAATGATACAAACTATAGTGAGACAAGAAATAAAAACAGAATTGCAAATATTCCATCAGCAAATTAAATATGAATTAATGGATGTTGCCGCCCAGATGCGAAGGCATATGTTAGATCTTCATATGTCAATTATAAAAGAATTTGTTCAAATGGAATCTGCTTTAAATAAACTCAAAGATATGTACAATGAGAATGCGTTCGGAGATGATTGCCTAGTGAAAGATAATATTGCATGGAGGAAACATTAGATGATACGCTGTTTTCAGATTAACAATTGCAATTATCCATGTATTAATGTTAAGTACAGAAGGTACCACTTTTTATTGTCGATTTTTTTTTTGTTGTACAAACTTTTAAATGAAATTATATATGGTTTGATAAGCAATAACGAATTTCACTTTAGAATATAAATTCAATTATGTGATAAGCGTATTTTTGTAATTTACATAATAAATTTGTGCTACTTTTTATCCATTGTCCTTTCTATGTAAAAACAAGCATGAGAGATTTTTTTAATGAGAATTTTTGTTGGAATTACGACCATAAGTTCTATGCAGCCGTAAGTGGAACTGGACTGAAGGCATCGTAGTTTCATTGTTTTGTAGATATATGTTTTATAAACAAAATAATTGTCATGTTTCAAATACTTACTAACTAAAGTTCGCCACTTTCTGTGCACTTCAAGAAATTAACAGAGACCAGATAGGCTCGTGTTTAATCGTCTCGTGAGAATAGGTTCGTGTTGTCTACTGTTTTCCCCGAGAGTCGACAAAACACGAATCTGTCTAATCTCTGCTAATTTCGCGAAGCGCACGGAAAGTGGAGAACTTTATTACTAACTCGCTTAAAGGAAGTATCTCTAAACAATGCAATAATTAGTGCTTTTTATTTAAAGTATATAGTATTTAATTTACATGTAATATGTACAAAGAAAGAATTATTTATTTTCTACATCAGTTTGTAGCTTTTGCACATCTTCCTCTGGATCTTCATTTGGCGTATCTTTGAATTCAGTTTGCTTTTTCCACGACTTTGCCGCAGCTAATAATTTTAAGTTGGGCTTACTAGCTTCATCTTCAGGGAAAATATAGTCAAAAACTTCTTCCCACCCTTGCTCAGTTCCATCTTCATCAATGATCTTCTGCCTCTTTTTGATTCTTCTAGGCATTCTTTTAAGGACTTTCTCTATAGAAACTTCATCACCATATGTATTCTCAAAGTCTCTCCAATTTTCAAGCAATAGTACTCTGGATTCTTTTTCAGGAGAATTTTTCAAACTGTCATTTGCTCTTTCGTATACTCTTCTTGCTAGATGTATATTAAAATTATCTTCTGAGCTTGAGTTATTTAATTCAAATTTAGCATAAGACAACCATACCTTAACATGTATCGTCCTTTCTAATAATCTTTCGTACAATTTTCTAGCATAATCAAATTCTTCTTGAGATATCTCAAAATCAATGTAGGATTTCCAAAGTAATTCTGGCATATCTAATCTCGACTGACCAATAGCTAATTCATAGATGGCTCTTGCTCTACTATAGTCGCCTAAAAGTGTTTCTAGCTCCGCGAATTTCATCCAAGTAACGCAGTTCTCTGCTCCAAATTCCAAGAATTTTTGGTATAATATTCTACACCTATCGAACTCACGTAATTGGATTTCTAAGTCGATATATCCTCGAAAAAGTTTGTCTCTGGGGCACATTCCAATAGCCATTCCCAAAATTTTCCGTGTCATTTTTAAATTTTTTTGTCTAATTTCAAATTGTGCATATAATAACCACATTTTTGAAAATGTAAATACCTTGTGTGGCAGTAATTCTAAACATGCTTTGTATACTTGTCTTGTCCTTTCAAAATCAGCAGCTTCTAGTTCTTCAAATAACGCATAATTTATCCAAAGGTAAATATACCTCCTCCAAAATTGTTTATTCTTTGTTGGTGGAACGTTTGCAATAGCTCTCTCATACGTTTCACGAATAATTTCAAAATCACCTTCATTTTCAATTAATCTTAGATAATCAAACCACGCATCATAGTTTGTTGGATTCTGTAATATTTCCTGCTCATACTGGAACTTACGTTTCGATACAATTACGTCCTCAATTCCACTTCTGTCTCCATATTTTTTTTCGTGAATAGTATAAGCTTTATATAATTCTTTTGCATTTTCTTTTGGTATATGATCTAAAGCATATTTATATATAATCCTAGCACGGTCGTGTTCTTTCTGATTTTCTTCAAAACGAGCAAAAGCAATAAATAATTTTTCATCCAAATAGTCATCTCCATAGAAATGTATTGCTCTTTCATATATGCTACGAGCAGAATTTATAAATCTATGATTCTCCTCAAATTTAGCGTACTTTATCCAATGTTTAACTTCCGGATGCGTTATTACAAATCTCTCATATATTTGTCTAGCGCGATCTATTTCTTTATAGCGCAATTCAAAATTAATATACGTTTGCCAAGCTTGTTCATCTGGTTGCCATTCCATCCATCTTTCGAATACAGCTCTTGCTCCAGGGACATTTTCTAACATCTCTTCCATATAAGTGTACTTATACCAAAATTGGTTTACACGAGGTAAGATTGTTGCAGCCCTATCCCACAAGTTACGAGCATGATTTACTTGCCTATTTCTCATTTCCATTTCAGCGTATTTTAACCACAATGTAATATTACGGTGATCGACATCTAGTCCCCGCTCATAAATAGATCTTGCTCTTTGTATCTCCTTTTGCGATTCTTCCCATTGCGCATACTTTATCCAGTTTGACATAACAGTTCTATTTTTACGAATGTTATCCTCAAATTGTTTTCTTCGTCTGTGTTGGTAATCGGCTAATTCTGCGGGATCAGAAATCTTTTGTTTGGGAGGTGGTGGTAAGATTTCTAAATCCCTTTCTTTCGCCTCCCTCAGCAATTGTTCTGCAGTAATTTGTATCTCTGCAGGTGCCTTGTTTTTGACCTAGAATAGCCAAAATTGATACAAATGCTCAAATTTTTTTCGATATCTATTACCTTAGCCACTTTGGGCATTTTCTGCGGTTTGCTATCCATTTTTATACGATTATGTTTTATTCAAAGGATTATTCTTGTCGATAATTCCACAAACCTAATAACGGCTACCGTAATCGTTTATTTAAATTACTTGAACTTGAGAATAGTTGCTGTCTTAATCTTTAGCTGGATTTTTAACAGAAGCCACAATAACATGAAGTTAGACTGATATCAGTTACCAATCGACCAACCAAGCGACTACATATCAACTAAAAATACGAATGCCTGTAAGCTTTATGCAAAAAGATAATTTTGAATACACATACAGATAAACATAAAACAAATAGATTATTATCGCCTATGACAATAATTAAGAGCTTTAAAGGTTATATGTTAAACATAATTTATTTTGAATTGAGTTTTATGTTATCAGATTGCTAGCTAACTTCATTCGATAAATAAAATTTAAAACTGTTTAACTCATGTTAACGGAATTGTGGACACTTTAACGAAATAGATCTAAAGCCAGTGTAATTTTTATGAATTTAAAGTCTTATTATGGCCGACATTAATTTTGAAATTCCGGTTGTTGTGAGTGATTTATTAAAAGAAGATTGCGATCATTATTATGTGAAAGAACTCATTAGTGTGAAGCAATTGTCCGGAAAGTTGAAAGGTAAAGAGACTTCTTTATTCTTAGAATGTGCATCAAAGCTCGTTTAAAACAGACATTATAAATCATGTTTTATTACAGAGGCGAAGCAGTTATTCAAGGAGGAAGGTGTCGAATACATACTTACCTATTTTGATACGTATATAGCCGTTATTGTAAATATTAGGGAATTGGATAAAACAATACAGATAACTGCCTTTGGGGATTTGCACCGGGGTAATATAAATGCGCACAAGTTACATGCTTGGTATCATATTTGTTATTGCAGCAATGAAAGAATTGAATCGATCAATAACCTTTATATTAAGCGATAAGGAACTCTTAACAGATGAAGTGAAATTGAAGTATTTAACTATTATAAAAATGTTAATGTACGCATATATTACTACAACCATAACTGTGAACAATAGGAATCCATCGAACCGAGATTATAAAAAGGTAATTTGAAGTTAATAAATGTAATTTGTAATTACAAAAATATTTTAGAGAAGAGTTTCGGACGAAACATTCGTGATACCTAAAAATGATGTTCTTGTTCAGTTCGACAAAATATTGCAACAAGAAATTTGTTGTTTTTGGGATCCACCAGTCGCCGAACAAGCATTGATAAAGTAATTAAAAAAGTGTTTATAATTTTGATAATTCATATAATTTCTTATTGTAGTCAAATTGCTGAGGTTTGCTACAATTTTATCGAGAGTAATCCTTCAGTAAAATCTGACAAGGAATTATGTGGAAATATATTTCATATTTTCGGGATATTACTAACCAATTATAGATATGGCGCTCAATTTGTGTATCGTATCACCGAAGTAATTAAATCTCATGAACATGCAGTGCCTATAGTTTCTGAAGGTATAAAGTTGTTAGTTGAATCCTTTAAAGTGAAAAGTCTTGTAAGAGAATTTGTAAAGCAGGTTACCGAATGGCAAACCGACGAAAAATATCAAAATGCTCAGGTAACATCTTGCTGTACTGAAACTTGTATTTGTTATGTATATTAATCTATCTGCCTAGGCTACCAAAAATTGCGCCCATGTTTTATCCGAGATGGCAAAAATTATGCCCGAATTGATGTTTGAAGAAGTTATGTATTTAACGGAATATTTGAACAATGAGGTACGTATAAATTTTTTCAACTTCTCTAATTACTTTTACAAAAAAAAAAAATTATTTGAGATTAATTCTTATAAATCTTATTGAACAGGGTGTTAGGATATTAAAAGTGCTCATTTTTGGTAAACTTGAGCTTATAAAAGGATTCTAAGCGAAAAATGTATTGCGCTAAAAAATAAATTGTTGGTAAATTTGAGCGTGCTAAATAACAATATCTGTTAGGAAGCAATCTGAATGTTTTTCTACTTTAAATAAATAAGGGTGATAACCAAGGGCTTAACTATGTAAGAGTGAGGTTGAGCATCTCCCGCTGCTGCCGCCTATGCCCATGTCAAAATCAAATATAATAATAAATAATAAATTATTTATTTCTCAGAATTTCAATCTCAACTATTATATGGAATTCTTCTCTGGAACTCTTTTCTCAATGAAATTTTCCTCAGGCAGAAAATTGCAACAAGATGTATTGCTGGTGGCAAACAACACATCTTGTAGAAACTATTTCATATTATCGAAAATGTTAACCATATTTAAATTAATTTTTATGTTTGTGAATATAACAGGCATAAAAATAAAATTTTAGAAACTAACGATGCACAGCATAACTATAACAGAAAGGGTCGAAGCAAAACAGATTGGCAGACTTACGTCGCCGGTTTTAGAGTTCAAATAATAAAACAATGTCGGTACCCGTACTTTTACATGGCATTTGGAAGTTTTCTGTGCCTGTGCTTACTCCTGAATCAGAACGGGTTTTTTCTTCTTCTAAGCGTATGCGTCGATACCTTTGCAAAACTGTCAAATGGCGATAATTTAATTCTGAGAAAAAGTTACAGCACATTTTATTTCTCAAGAATAAAGAAGATTGGGTCTGTGTACAAACGATAACTTTTACTACATCATATATATATATATATATATATATATTGTTTAACTCTCGTAGATTGATTTGTAATAATTCTTATAAAAGAGCGACCAATCAGGCCCAAAGGCTAATGATTCCTTTCCACATCCTTCCCATCCTTTGCACTAGTCTTCTATAATGATAGCAAGGACTGTGGCGTAGTATGGTAAACAACACATAAGTATCGGCATCCTCCGCACCACGCAAGTTTAATTTATTATATAGCAATATAATAATTAGTCCGGGACGGCCGTTTCGAGGACACGAATGGTCCTCATCATCAACCGGTGACCGAATGATGTCAGAAATTTTTTTTTCTAAAACTAAGCATGCATGCACTATCCCTACTTTCTAGAAAAGATATTATTTACAAGTGCCTATTTCTATCTCCTGCACGCCTTGAAGCTACGACGTGCGAAAAAATAACATGCATATACTATCCCTTCTTCCGAGAAGAAATATTGTTTTACAAGTGCCTATTCTACCATTTACGCGTCTTAAACTACGACATGCGAAAAACACGGCTAGATAGACGGGAAGATCTCTTTTATAATCCAAAATATAAACAAATGCCAGCCTACTGCAAAAGGTCAAAAAGGACAGAGTACGACAACGGTCCGTTTTCTCTGTTCATCAGATTTTTATTACTTTTTATGTAAACCGTCTCGTACGGTACATTTTTGATTAATTCAATTAAATTCATATCGGTTCAGTAAAGAAAATTTGTATTTTATACATGAAAATTATCATAAATTCTTTAATTAAATTTATATTTGAACAACAATAAACAAAACTTATTATTTTTACATGAACCAAATTACGATAAACTATTTAATTAAATTCATGTCTGAACAATAATCAGTTGGGCGTAATCCTTTATTTACATGAAAACAAAAGCGTTTAATTGTGCTTATTTGTTTCACAATAGGAGGCTCAATAAAACTATTTAGAACGTTGGGAGTCACTTATTTATATTTCGAAAAGATCTTATACCTGAAAAAAATTCGTATGCTTGTAGTTCATATCCAATCGGCGTGGCGTATTAAAAGTGCGGTTTGTTGACTAGAATTTAGAATGTAGTAGATGCATTTTTAAATAATCGTATAACTCACGGTATATTAAAAAAATTCTTGACCATTAAGCATTCTAGGTATTTAGTCTTTATTTCCAAAATATAGAGCAATCTTAAGAACGAATAGAATAGTACACAAATAGTGAGCAACTATAATAGATGATATAAAAATGTGAATAATCATTAACGACAAGTTCTTGTTTTAGTCTTATACTTTAAGATTATCAGTTATAAATGTAATTACCGAAGTAGTCTTGACCAGCTTTTCCAAGACGGATTTAAGCAACAACGAGCGAGAATCACGTGATGAGTTTTTGGAAATCTTATTCGATCACATGTTGGACGTTTCCTCATATGTTCGCGCCAGAGTGATTCAAAATTGGAGTCGTTTACAGCAGGAAGATGTCTTGCCAGCCAAAATGCAATCTGAAATTCTTGAGAAAGTTGTTGAACATTTGACGGATAAAGCATCGAACGTTAGGAAAGCTGCCGCAATTTGTGTTAGATCATTTTTAGAACACAATCCATTCGGATCGGAGGTACGCAAATACAGATTTATAAAGTATTAAAAAAATAAATTAGATATAAGCAGCTTACACCTTCTTCTTCCTCTTTATAAATTGTACAAGGTGTCTTGAGAGTTTTGTGCTTCTATTTTTGCTATAGATTTAAAACCTGCTGGGATATAGTTGCTTGATTTTTTGCAGTTACATAGGGCTACTGTTTTTCGCATCTTCAAAATAGATTCGAAACTACGCTCCTATACGACTGACATTTGTAAAACTTCCCGAGATACCTTGTTTTGTTCTTTTTGTATATACAGAGTGTCTAGTTAGCGCGTGAGCGGAACGTAATTTCTATTTGAGCAATTTAAAGAAAAATTTTCAATGGAATTTTTTTGGATGACTCTCTTCATGTCAACTTTCTCAATATTCCTTATACCCATCTATCTTAGTTTTTGAGATAATTTAAGATTTTTGGTAAATCCCACTGTTTCTTCAACGGCCGATATTTTTACGCCCTAGCGGAGTCTTCAGCAAGACGACACAGAAGAATATTTTACTGAATTTTTTCAACGCTCACGCACTAGTTGGACATGCCGAATAGTGTTCGTAATTGTGCATTCACCACTGTATGTATGTTACAGCTAAAGTTAAAAAAGATGGAAGAAGCATTGGCTAAAGAAAGTAAATCTTATGAGGAAATGATGGAGAAACATTGTGAACCACATATTGAAAAGCTTAAGGAATCTCAGGAAGTCTGGAATAACATAAAGGATGAAATTGCAAAAGTAATTGAAAATAACTTAAATCAAAGTAAGTGACTACACTTAGCGCTTATTTTACTGTTCAGAATGTGCAGCAAAATTTTAGATACCAAAAAATATTTATTACATTTCAGATGATGATAATGATGAAGAGGAGAATGATTTGAATGTACCTACAGATCAAATCCCTAGTGTTGTTCAAACGTATCTGAAAGAAAAAAAGTATGAAGAGGCAGTTAAAATAACGAAACACGCTGTGGAATATGTCAAAGAATGTAGTCACTTACGGTATATTTATGATTTGCTATAAGGGAATTATTCTATTGTCGATTCTATTTTCAGTAATACTATGGAACACGTAGATGAGAGAGAACTTCTAATGAAAGTTATCCGCAACTTTCATTTAAACATTTTTAATCAATTGTTAAGTTTAACAAACCGCGAAGATGGTGCACATTTGTCTAAACAGCAAGAATTAGTTGATTATTACGGAGATGCTGTGAAATTTTTGAAAGTTTTGGAAAGCGCAATAGAACCTATGAGAGATTTATTGGACTCCGTTAACATATCCGAAATGCAAGAAGCGGTTGACTTTTTCGTAGCTACCTACAAATTTAATATTGATAACGCTCGCCAAGGTATATTAGGTAGGTAAGGTATTTTTCTGCAAATGTATTTAAATTTTGGCCTAATGATGGACAATATCTCATTCGATTATTAAAATAAGTCTATGCAGAATGATTTTAAATATATGCAACAAACTTTAAGGACCTACTCCTTGGATTGTTTTGGTCATAAAAGTTCATATGAGCATACGTCTAATACGGCTTAATTATAAAAACTAACAATGTTTCATAATAAATAAATGCCAGCCCTGCAAAAGCAATCATTTACTTATATAATTTCCATATCGTGTCAAAGTAATGATTCATTAAAGCTTATTACTTGCTCTGTTCTTTAAAATGCATTACACAAATACTAAAATGTGCCATATGGATGGTCTTGCTTTGCGAGGAACGATATTCGAATTATTATTTATCCGTCTTCACCAGCCGCAAATTTTAGAAAAACATAGGGCAGATAACGGGTAATCTCGCCGAGCTAGATCTACACTAATGAAAGAATTGGTATTAAATGAAATTGAGAAACATCGTACTATAAGCACCAGAAAAATTGCTTCTGATGTAAACATGTGTTCTGAGGATTATTGAGGAGTCAAAAATTGTATCACACTTTTGGCAGACAACTTCCCGCAAAGATTTGCTTTGTGTCAATTGATGAAATATAAAATCGCAAAAACTACCTCATTTCCTGCCACAAGTATTATATATCGACGAGGCTTCTTTCCGACATATTTTACGCGAATTACTCGAAATTTTGTGGATAGTGCGTATCCATGGCTAGATTGAAAATGTCTATCGTGGTCCCCATATTTCAATTCTTCAGGCTTTTTTTTTTCTTTGACAAATCGCATTGTTGTAGTATTTGAGGTATTTTGGAACATACTCGTTAATCAGCGCGACAAAGTTTGTTGTTTATTGCTTTTCAAAATATTAGCCATTAACATTTAGATACTTGCATCTTCGAACCAATAGCTTTTTAGAGTCAGTTCTTGAATGTATTCAACTAAGTCGTTATTTAATTATAAGATTCATTCGATTGCTAATGTTTCAAATTATTTAGTTTTTTTCGTCACTAATTCGAAAAGCATAAAATGTAAGTGTTTATTTGTAGAGATGTTGTCGATTATGCAACGGCCGGAACAAGATCGTACAGTTGCTGTGACAAATGCACTGAGAACCATATTCTTGGAAACCAGCGCAACGTCAATGCCGTAAGTTCTTTTCCTACTCTTTTTAAGTAGTAACTTTGAAACAGTAATTATCAAATTATTACAATTTAATTAAATTTCCACAAATTTTCCTTTCTAGTGAACACAGGAAGATCATTGTGGACAGACTTATAGCTCTCATGGAGTACATTACTTTTGATAAAATGAACGGTTTTAAATCAGTCATACACAATTGGGTTAGTACAGGAAAACTAGATAATAATATTACTGAATGCCTATTCCAGTATTTTACAAAGAAACAAGACGTTACAGATTACATTTCGTTAAAAGCGCTACAATTGCTGATCTTGATTGCTCCGGCGAAGAAAACTATTGTTAGAAAGAACCTTTACCTGATTTCGGAAGTAGTATTTGGAAAGAGAGGAATAGATGACATGATAGTTTTTTCTGAGACTTGTAAACTTGTAACAGCTGGTGCTGCAGAACACCAACAGATTACCGATAAGAAACCACCATTTAAACTTAAACCTACCGATTCCATCTGGGGCCACATAATTAATATCCTTTACAAACATTTTGAAAATAGCCAGATACCCCATTACAATTCTGCTGTGAGCAGTGCTATTGGCCTGATATATACGGTAAGTAAATGCATTTTTTAAGATTTTCTAGATAATTATAAAAGTTGGTTAAGCCGTACGGGTTGACTCACACGCAGCTGCGGAATATGAATGAAATACGAATGCGAAATAAAGGAAGTGTTACCAGGATGCTGAGGGATTCTGACACATTGAATATGGCTCACTTGAGAATGTTATACTCGGCATCATTATTTGCTAAAGTTGCATATCTATACGGAGTTAGTCGGGAGGACCGGACCAATAAAATGTATGTTGTTATCGCTGCCACATTTTCCGGAGTTCTGACGGTCCGGCGTCAGCCGAATGATTTTCTGCTGATCTGCTAGCCCTAAAGTTAGTAACACGTAGTTTTGGATAGGTCCCGGTTTGCTTTCTGTCTCCAATGCGACTCTCTCCACCGCCGTGCCCCCGCCACTTCCAGACAGATCATTTTATCGCACCCTGTACATACATTTTTCGTTATTTTTCATTAAACCTGGTAATTTTTAAACTCTATTCAATTGTACTATCGAGTAACTATACTGACGCTTGTTTACTTAACATTCTATTTTCTTGTACGTTCATACCTTCTTAATCCTCGAAGTTGCTATTGCGGAAATTGAAAGAAATTATATTGAATGTTTCTATTATTGTCAAAAAATTAAGGTTTCAGTATAAGAGGAAATTTTGGTTTAAAAATTGTAGTTATTAATTAATTTTTTGGCGTTCATTACTTATATTAATTAAATATCTGTTTTCAGTTGTGTTCCAAACCAGAAGAGACATGTGAAACAATAATTAATACAATATCAGAAAAAATAGGTTTACAAAATGCGGAAGAAGGTCAAAGACATATACCTTGTTTTATTTTAATACGATTGTGTATTCTATTAGCTGAAGTGGCTATTGGACAGTTATCTTTCTTAGACGAAACAGTATACAAAGAAATAAAGAGACGTTTGCATGTAACACTGGAAAAAGCTAGTACCAAATCCAAGACCAAACGTAATGTGCAGGATTTCAGTAGTGCAAGTTGGAGCCGGAAAAATGCTAATACTTCTACATTTGCTGTTACCGCCGAAGATGTGAGTGAAGAATTTTACATTAGTTAATTGTTGTTGGTTGATTTTAATCCCACCAAATCTCACGCTTAAACTTAAACATACATCTATACAGGATGATCACAAGATAGTGGATAGTAGAAGGGCAGGAGAAACGTGCTAGCAATGAAGCTTAAATGCCAAAAAATGATGGTTCCTATCGCCATGTATTAACCAGAAAACTATTCTAGTCCGATTTGTTCCGTAATGTCCTAAGAATGGAATTATTTTCTCATTTCAGTGGTACTGCTATCCGTGACGTAGGAAAATGTTCACACATATTTTTCTTCGCCACACCACCATCGTAAATTAATAATAAATTAATTAAATGTACTTCTATACGTTTGTTTTGAATAAACCCTACTAGGGTCGCCTGTTTTCGAAATATCAAATTGTACATTTGATAGTCCCAATGTACTTAATGCACAAGAAAATACCAATAATTTAATGGGATATTTAAAAATAAATCAAGATAGACTGGTTTGCGCAGATACGTTTTATTTAGTAGACAAAATGCACGACTCTCACCGTCTTATATCCCTGACCATCTCTGTGTATCGTGTTATATTTTATAAATTACTTGGTCCAAACAACTTATTGCAGGGTGATGAGAGTGTCTTGGAAGGCGCACAAGCGGACGACTCGGAAGCTGACTTCATTCTTAACGTTTTGGAAAATAAAATCGTAACCTCACCCACAAGTTTGGGAGCTTTCGCCCCAGTAGTGGCCACAATTTGCAAAAATCCCGATAAGTACGATGATGAATACCTTCAATGCGTTGCTGTGCAGTGTTTGTTAAGGTACAGTTGTGGCTAGTATACTTGAAAAGATGACATAATCAAACTTATTCCTTGCAGATACATGCTGGTGTCCAGTAAATTTTGTTCTTCGAATATTAAATTGATATTTACCATATTAGAGAAAACAAAATATTTCGAAGTAAAATGCATCATAATTATAAACCTTGGCGATTTGTTAGAGCGATTTCCGAATATTATAGAACCTTGGTCGTTGTATATATACAACAGGTGCCTATAACATTATCTTTCTGAAGCTTGACTTATATATATTGTTTTATTTTTAGATTGAATGATACGAATTTAAAAGTACAAAAGACTACCTTTTATTGTATAGCGAAGCTTCTACTGCGAGACATGTTGCGTGTGAAAAGTCACATTGCATTCATGGCAGTATTTATTTCCGAGACAAGTAATGACTTGAGTGATATGAGTAAAAATTTTTTCAATGCTCTATCCGTAAAAGATAATCATTTATACAACGTCCTTCCTGATATTTTTTCTCATATAATTACCGTAAAAGATATAAATGAAGATCAATTTAGATTTATAATGAAGTAAGTACATCAACTAATATTTGTTCAGTATTTAAGCAATCTTTTTCCATTGCAGATATTTAATTAACTTAGTAACATCGGGAAAGCACACTGAGAATTTGGTGGACCGTTTCTGCATAAAATTCAATGGAATAGAAGACCCTTACGTTTACCGAAGTATTGCTTATGTATTATCGCTATTACAATATAACGAGAAAGCGATTAAAAAGTTTCTGGAGAACTTCAATTTATATAAACATACTTTGCATGATAGTGATGTTTACGCGCTCGTCAAGCAAACAATTAATTCTTGGAGCAAACTGGTCAAAACCGATATCAAAGTAATCAAACATTATATACGAATAAGAACCAAATCTACATTTCTGCTTTCATTTTCGTATTTCTTTCAGGCTATCGTTCAGGAATTAGAGGATAAAATTAGTAATGTATTTCAAGTGAGTGAGAATGGAGATAACAATCCAACTCAAGAAGTGGCTGCTGCAAAACCTACTAAGAAACTTAAAAGTAAACCCGTTCGTAAACACAAAAAGAGGATCCAATCTCAGGATAGCGACAGCGATGATGGCGAATATAATGGGACCGTATCATCGACATCTGCTTCGGTAAGAAGTTCAACTAGAACCAGAAGAGGAAGCCAACGAAGCATAATCGAATAGCTATATGTAATTTCTTGTATATTGTTTTGTTACAATCACCGTTATACGTGTGATATATATTTAATGTTATTTTTTCTTTTACTGTAAATTTACTTGGCGCCGCGCGTATTCTAAATTTAAATATTATCAGAAGAAAGAGAACTATTTTTGTGGAATAATAAATTGTACAAAAATTTGATGTAAATATACTCTTTCAATGTTGGTTGCTATTGTATGCGTCGCTTACTGTGATCATTAACCAGCCATACTATAGAGCGTTTCAATTCGATTTCGAAGTATTGGATATAATGGATAACAACCCTCTTTTCCTAGTTTACAACAATTTGCATAAGACTATCCTTCTTTGGAACCAGCGCTGTTGACACGCCTTTCGGAGAATTTCTTCACTCCCAATTCAGTGCTGGTGCAGTGCGCGGTAGATGTCAACAATATGTTTCTGTAAATTTCCGAGAAATTCCCTAGATTTGAAGTTAAAGAAAAAATATATGTTCTAAAATCTCAGAAGTCATTTGCTTTAATTTCTTTTCCATTGAATATTTAATTTTACAATTTAATCTGGTTCGACATAGAATCCTGTTCTATATTATAATAATTATTGCTATACAGATATTGATATTAATTTTAATTCTCTTCATTGTTATACAGAGCTAGTTTCACTATTTTCCGTAAGATGTTGCTATATGTACCACTTTACGAATTTTTATTTGGAGTATTTAAGCATCTCGGCAGTAATAATAGTAATAAATTGCCTTTATTAAAGTAAAAGAGTATAGCGGGCCCTATTCGTGCTCAACCAGGATTCACCGCAATAAACAACCAATACATGCGTGCATCAGAACAACAAAATACAATTGAGGGAGGGAAAATAAAGAAAAAAAAAAGAAAGTTAAGTGTCATATTGCACTATTGGTCAGAAAGAAAATACTTCAGTGCATCACTGAAGCGCCCGCAGGCACTTGAAACGTTCAGGCAGGGAATTGTACAACTTAACGGCATTATCGCTCAAATAAAGACATAGTATGCCGTAGAATTGTAAGTTCAAATTTTTGTCTAGTACTTAGCACATGTATAAAATGCCGAGGAATTAAAAAGCTTTTAAGTGTGGAAAAGAAGGAAGTAGAGTGAAGCAACTGAACAAAATAAACTAAGTGCAATTTACGGCGATTCCCCATATTAAACCAACATAGTCTTCTCAAAAATTCCGAAAGGTGGTCATATTTTCGTAGATCAAAAAATCATTCATGAATCTTTTGAGTTCATGAATAAAATCACAGTGATTAAATAATGACAAAATAAGGGAATCGCAAAGATGTTTTCTCAACGTGGGGCTTAGTAGTAGCTAGTAGCTTAGCTAGTAAGTATGAAATATGCTCCTTAAAGCGAAGTTGAGTATCAAGATACAACCTAAGATTAACAAAAGGCAAGCAAATACTTGAAACCGATAATTGTAAATTGGTTTTTAAAAATCCGACCTGCTGCCTCGAGCCAAAAAGCAAGACATTAGTCTTATGTGAATTGTAAAACTCGATTAATTGTGTTCATAGTTTAATGGTACTCATGGTAATGGAAAGAATGGAGTAACTGTGTGTCATCGGCATTTGCTTGGACATGGCACCCCGTAATGGATTTTAAGATGTCAGAAGTGTAAATAATAAAGAGTAGCGGTCCAAGTAAAGAACCCTGAGGAACGCCAGATAAAATATCTGTTGTGTTAGAGCAATTGTTATTGTATTTAATTTCATATATAGGTAATATTTGTTATGTATTTAATTTAATTTAGTACCAGGGTTTTTTATCGGCATAAAAATTTTAAAATACTTTGAAAAATTATATTTATTGCTTTTTAAATCTACTTTGAATACTTTGGGAGAACAAACAAATTTAAAAAGAGCTTATTTGAGCAACATACAAAATTATGCGAGTAATTTATAACTTTTTATATTTAAGTTTAAGAAGTTTATATTCCGGTAAAGCCTTCAAAGTTCTCACAACTTTGCAGGCGGCTTTACCGGAAGAGAAGCAAAGAACGCTATAAAAATTATTTAACCACTAACTTTTCAATACATAATTTAAAATAACATTAAAATTTATAGATTTTCTAAATTAAATAATGGATAGCATTAAACAGCGAACAGGTTGTATCGTTACAATAAAAGTACCTTAAGCAAGAATATTCGATACGCTGCGACAAAAACTACATAATTTCCATTTCCTGTTATCTAAGTCAATAACCCATTTTGTTTGAGTCAAAGTTGCGTTAACACACTCGCGTAAAAAGGCGATAATCCCGCTCAGCGGAAGTTAAAGCAATCTTTTAATTATGACGTTGAATTGCTGGATCATTCTCTGACGGTTAAAATCAACAAACCGGCAAACCAGTTACTTTTTTTGTATTAGAATTAATCGGCGTAATTTTAATATGCACCACTTGCCTAAGACAATACATAATTGGAAACTTCTCGATCTACTTTAAAACTAGAAGCTTCCGTTTTTATCTAAAATACTTATTCGTTTTGTAATTATGTAGCTGTTACTTTAAAATTTTTTAAAAGAATAGATAGTAACTTCGAAAAATACGTTGATTTCGACAGTATTGGGAGTGAATTAGCCCAATTTTTAACCAAATTAAGTTAAGAACATTGCTTCTTGCAGGTAATTCTTTATTTGTAATTTCCTTCAAACAAAAATGAGTTTTTTTATCTTGATATGACAAGTGCATTCTGGAGCAGGAATGTATTTCTCTTTTAGAAGCTGTTGTAAAGGGTGCTGCTGAAATCGGAAAGAGCTCCGAGCGACATTGACCCAAATGAATTTTTTTAGCTTGTTGTGTATTACATGCTGATCATCCAAGAATAGAAAATGAGGAAGCTAATAAATCGAAAATGCCTGAAAAAAAAAATGAAAGAAGGAAAAGTAAAGGATCACTAGGAATAGTGCAAGTAATGATATGAAACTGGAAAATTAACAATACTTTTAATATAATAATTTTTTGTTACATTATTAGTCAACTTTAAGGGGGTAGTTCTCGGGAGCAGAGGGTTAAAGTGGGCGAGTCAATTTTTGCATAAAAAGTTGTTCCCCTCGTGTTCTCGTGTTTCCAGAAATTTTTTATAAATTTTCCAGAAGTTTAGGATGGGAAGTTTTCAAATGAACACCCGGTATAGTTATATGGTTTCTTTATATTTGCAATTCGTAAATATACTATTGTGTGCTTTATGCTAATTTTGCCTAATCTGTTTCTACAGTGTGTATACGAAGGTACTTTTTGTATGTAATCGTAAAGCCATTTTCATTTCAATAAAAATAGTGTCCTAGATCCATTCGGTTGATTTAGGGAAAAATATTTATAATACATAGAAAATTAAACATGATCATTTGCATTTGTTGATGCTGTTTACAATGCGACAGTCGCCTCTAAATTAAAGCAGGAGCCAAAGCCGTTACCCGAATACACCGGAAGTTCTTACCGAGGTGAATCACAACGGCTGCACAGGTCACTAGATTTTGCGGCGATCGAAGCGTTGTGGTGTAGTAGTATATACACTTGGATGATGAGTACGATGAGTCATCGGCACCTACAGTCCAATAATTAAGTAAAAACACGATTAGAGCAGCAATTTTTATGACGGATGACCCTACAACTACTTTCTAAAGTAACCTTTAACAAAGCAAGTTTATTTTGATAATTATCGTTTATTATATACATGTACTATATACAGCGCTAATTAGCACAGAACAGTAATTGTTGTATTTCATTCTTCTACATATGCGTACATTGTTTGCATTGAGTCTTCGGTTTGTTATAAAGTTGGTTTATTCTCTATACAGAGATGAAATTCAAATTTGACAATATTTTGTAGTGATAGTCTTTAAAAAGCCCTTTCTGGGGATTATATAAAAGTTAAATAAGTGGAATTTGCCGAATAAATTCAAATAAAAAAATAATTTATCAGCAAAAAAAATCTACTTTTATTATTGCTCACAGTAGCTATTTAAGTCAAAATAATCTTCGAAATGCTTTCCAAAAACTTTGCGCTGTCGATTTTTCAAAATCAATGCAGAAACAATTGTTCTTTCAATTGTTCTTTAGTTCTTCGTAGTTTCGTCTTTTTTAAATCTGAAAACTTTCAGATTTAAAAATACTCAAATTTACCATATTTACACATTTATGTTGTTGATATTTCTTTGTATTTTAATTGCACCCCAAAAGTGTTTCTCTTCTCTTCTCTTTCAGCAAGGAATGGAAAATTTTGAAATTCGAGATGATTTCAATGCTTTCAATGAGCTTGTTTGTCAACGAACTGTGGACTTTGCTGGTTTTAATTTATTTATTATAAATAAATTATGTATTAAACAACAAATATACCGCAGTTGATTTTCACCTCTGGCATGGTTCATATGCTGAGTTACCGCAATAAACTGCTTCCTGCTCAGTTAGTTTCGCTTCTGGCGTGGTTTACACGTTAAGTTACCGTGTTACTATTATTGCCTACCACCTTTCCCTCTTCTGAAGACGCCCCATACGATTGTGGGCGAAACGTTTAACCATGACTCGCTCCGAACCCGGAACACGTTTAGTTTTAACTAACTCTGACCGTGGAAGCCTACGTTATTATTTAATTTTGTTGTTTGTATCAAATGAACCGTAAAATTGAATTGGGAATTCAAAAATGTTATAATCATTTGAAATAACAAAGCTGTTTCCGGCATAGCCGGAAGTGTCAGATTGTTAAACATGTTCAATGGTACATATTCGCCTTAATGTACTGTTAACTTTTCAGAATTTTCCAGTGTATATTCTTTCATATAACAAATAACACTATATAATATAACAGCAAGCACATGTTTAATTAGTTGCGACATTAGCTTTTTAGAATAATCTTTCGAGCGAAGTCTTCAAAAGTCCATCGATCAATGTGTATTAAGTACATATGATGTAGATGAAATAAAACAATTTTTTTATTCTACCATTTTCAAGTAATTTTCTGGAACAATTCAATTGGTTAGTGTAGTAAACGGCACTAACACACAACTGAAAGTATTCAGGTATAAACCAGTTGTGATGTCAAATGGCGTGACTCTGGAACTGGAACGAATAAGGACCGCGCACCTGTAGAATGAGTCAGAGGTATTGACAAACTTTGCCGTTGTATATAACAAACACGCTTCATTTAATCATAATTTAATACGTTTAGTTACGCTGCCCTCTATAGCGCCGCCTAACAAGTTATTCCAGCAAACTCAGAACAGCATTATTTCAGGGAGTATGTAAAGATACATAAATTAATTGGCGTAGATAGAGTATCCGCTTAAATTAAGATGGATATGAGCATGGTACTGCGTTAACTAGGCTCAGACTAAGGCCTAGTTTCGTTATTTTTACTTTATAAATAATGTAAAAATGTTTTATTACGCTATTTCATCAAATATAATGAAAAATCCGGATATATAAAATATAAAATCTTCCATGGCATCTTGAGAATTTGAAATATTTGTACAATTACGAAGGTAGTTTGAAGAGTTTCAAGCCTCAGCATGAAGATGACGCTATTCGTTAAATTTCTATATATATCTTTCAACTCTTTCAACTTTTGAAAAATGTTGGAATCTCAGGCAATACGCTTTTGCAAATTAGTGCTATTTACCGAACAAGGCAGACGTTCAGTAAATGGTGTTAACTACTGTCGAATTAAGGGTAGAGGCATAATAGAGGCTGTGGGCGTCTCAAAAGAATATGTTTGGTATATTGATTGAATATTTGGCCATGAAAAAATTTACCGCGCGTTGGGGGCTGCATTTGCTCATTCGGAATTCGAACGAACATTTCCAAAGCCTTGTTCAAATTTTGGAGTCGATTAATAGTCGTAGGTGAAACTTAGATGGGCCAGTATATTCCTGAAGCCAAGATACCGTCGACTGCGAAGGTTGAATCGGCTTCCAAAACATCGAAGCTTGTTCCATCCGAGAAGGAGATGGTGACTGGTTATTTTGGAACACTCGTGGAGTTGTGTTCATGTGTTATCTTACACTGCTCTACTCTTCGCCATGGCAAAAATTCACAAATTGGGGTTCGAGTTGATAGACCATCCAGTTTGTTCACCAGATCTGACCCCCAGCGAGGCTCAAAGTTTTGCTTGAAGCACAAAGATTTTAATCAAATGAGAAGGTACATTCGTAAACGCCTGTTATCCAGAATAAGATGCCAACTACTTTGGACTTTGGACTGACTAAAGACGTGGGAGCATTGCTGGGAAGAGTCTACAGGCTTATAACGGGGAATTTAACAAAAGATACCGTAATCTGGGGCTACTTTCATAAGCCGGGGCAACTTGAACTCTTTGTGCATGTTTTTATTTTTTTGTTAATAATTTTGTCTTGTTTCTTATTTTTCGTTTGCATGATTGTCGATGTTCTTTTGAAATGGACAAGTAAGAATGACGTGAAGACACGAGATAACTCCGTCGTCTCAGCCCTATTCCAATTTTACTAAAGAAGACACTGAAAATGCCATAGAAGTGTTAAAAATGGCACATCGAAGAAGGCGGATAACAAAGAGTCTTGGGAAGAATACGGGTGTGGTAGACAGCCAGTAAAGCTAAGGAGGTCACCATTGCCTAAAATGAATACAAGTACGTGCGTTTAAAGACAATACACCAGGACACAATTTTCTTAATTCCATATTTTTGTAAAAAAAATTCTTTTTGAGAAATTCCAGTATTTCCATATTTTCTCAATCCTCAGGGTAACAAACACACGGAGTTGTTAATACGTATGTAATGAAATGAAGATGGCACTGATGTCCAAGTTGCCCTGGGCAAAGGGCAACATGAACACCCAAAAAAATATTTTTCTTAGCTTTCTGATTTTGAGGTTTTATGTCTGCATCTGGTACCTAATCCTAATATCGGTATGATCTTGTAACATGTCAGTTATTAGTGGTCTGCTTATAATTGAAACACACATTTTTTTGATAGACAGTTTATTTTTAACAATTGAAAGTTTCACACGTGTCTGTATATTACATATAAACAAATTTTTGCATTTGACTGTATTTATACCATATCCTTGATATCAATTGATTTATTGTGGATTTAAATTTTTTGAATGCTAAATTTTCTAGCCACTTCTTCTTGAGTAAGTTCTTTTTGAGCTTGTGCTTTTTTTTGTATCATTTTTTAAAGTTATAATTATTTTATCCTCAAATATTATTCATTATATACCATTAATTAGTTAATATTTTCTTGCTACTTTGCGCTTATGCACATATTTGCGTCTGGGTAGTAACGATGAGCTATCAGATTTAAGAAAGTTCTGTAAGCAATTATTTTTAATTAACTATGGTTGCAGTAATTAATTTTGCATTTTATCTAGTACATATTTTGTAACCACAACGTCAAAAAGCGCCCTAATATAATTTTGCTCTGTATCTCTTATATTAAGGAAGATATAAAAATAGGGATTTCACCAATCGATTTCTCTTTAAAATCGAGCTCCAGAAGCTTAGGTCCGTTTTTGTCTAATTCCTTTAGAAATATAAGTTCCCTATTAAAAGTATTGAATTTGGCCGACCTTGTATAGAAAATATATTATGTGATAGACAGTTTATCATCTAATTAAAAGGATTTCTCGTCGATTAAATTAGTGCATATAACAAGAGGTTAGCACAAAAACCAATAATTTATCCCAAGTGTTATGTGTTATATGTTATATGCGAACAATTTATTACACCTCCTGCAGTGCAAAGTTAATTTGATGATATTCCAGATGATAAATGAATAGGTAGTATAGGTATCAGCGTCCCTGACATTTTTTAATTGAATAATGGAACGTACTGCAATATAATACCACTCGTATAAGAACTACCGATAAAAACCATTTACACAGGATCTAGCATAAACGTACTACTGTTAAATATATTTTTCTTTCGTTTAAAATTAAAGGTCAGCATCATGCTGTGTAGAATTTATTCTACTAGTTTAACGTAAATGCCTTGTCTGTTTAAAGATCAATTTTATAATAGTACTTTACTACTATTTCATCTAATTCCGGTAAGACAATAAATTCAAATATCCAACCACTGTTCTGCAACAACATTTATGTGAGATTAATGTTGATAATTCTTGTCTTTTCTGGCCAATTAACATTAAAACAATTGATTTTTTATAACAAACTTTAGCTAGTTTAAATTACATCACTTGTACATGGTACAAGGGGGCGAATACGCTTCAATTTGCGCGAAGAGATTAAAATTGAATTTAACTGTAGATTGACAATACAGGATGTTTCGCCGGGAACTGTATCGGTCGATGATATATGATTAGAAAACTCCGAAAACTTGCCAGTCTTGTCTGACGGGGGCTTCTGTTAAAGAAACTACTATATGACGTCGTATCTATTACAGGTATCACCTTGTATAAGATGCCTATGACTAAAACAAGCGACAATAAAAAATAAAAGATAATCTGTTCGATTGTTAAAATTCTTAGATTTTTGTGCAATTTGATTGATACTCAGTTATGTATTTTCTAGGACATTATGCGCCTACATAAGCAAAAGTTGTTAATATACCATATAAGGTACACTGATGCAGAGGAGTTCAGCAAGAAAAAAACAATTCTATGTGTAAAATTAATTTTATTTTTCAACATAGTTTCTTAGTCCAAGGTTTTTCAATCTTTTTCATCGGAAATAGGAAATAATCGCTGGGGGCTAGGTCTTGCGAAATTGGTGGGTGTGGAAGCACTTCGCATCCTAACTGCGCGTGAGCATTGTCTTGATGAAAAAGAATTATCTTCTTCGCCAAATGCGGGTAAGTTTTTCTTTCGCAACATTGTTGAAACCATCCAAAAAGTTGGCGTAATACTCGCCATCAGTCGTTTTGTCCTTTTCAAGGTAATCAATTTCGGATTTTGTTGCGGACGTTCCAAAACACTTTGGCTATGGTCTTATCTACCGATAAAGTGAATTAGGTCTTCTTTTATGCTGATTAGCCAAAAAACCCACTGTTTGTTTGGACTGCTTTTTGGTTTCTGGTACACCGTGATGAATCCAGGTTTTGTCAACAGTTATGAATCGACGCCAAGAATCATTCGGATTGCATTTTAACATCGTCAAATATTTCTTTGAAGTTGACGCACGCGCTTGTTTATGGACAACTGTGAGCCCCCATCTCACGGAAAACTTGTTTGCATTCAAATGAGTTGTTAAAATGTTATGCAACCGATCAAGTGAGATGCCCACAGCCGCACCAACCGCATCTTTAATGTCGGATCATTCATTATTATATCATGAATTTTTTCAATCATTTCTGGTATGATGACTTTATTTGGACGACCATTATCAGAAAAGCTCGTACGGTTGCGTTTAAATTCAGCTGTCTTAATCAATATTTTATGATCGATAACAAAGATACAGGGTCTCCATAAATTTCACTGAGTTCCACTTTTATCTCATCATTCGTTTTCTTTTTAAAAACAAATATTTAATCATGGATTTCTTCATTGTTGTTAAATCATAAAAGTTGTTCACTTGAAATGGCTGTTCTTCCCAAACTAGCTGATTGATGAACGTATTTGCCTGAAAAGTTGACAGGACCCTTGCCAAAGGTTGCTTTTACGAAAAATAGAGTTATTTCAATTCTAGCAGCACCTTCTCTTACCGAGGCCAAGTAATTCCCTCGTATTAGGCTTGATACTTTTTTTATGTTACAATATATGGATTTATATATTGATTAGGTACTAAAGTTAAATGAGTAGAAATTTATATTCGAATTAATTGCATGGTGCATAGATGTTTGTATTGCTGATTCTCATTTATGACCTAGCTAGCCATTCATAATCAGATACGAGCAAATTGTTTGATATTATATGGGTACCAGCTGGAATCTAACGATAATTATGAAGGACACAGTGGTATTGTCATAGAGGTAGATAGGATTACGTTAAAAAAACTAAACAGAAACAAAAAAAAAATGTATAAGCTAGGATATTGGATATCTTCTTTTTAAATAAACACGCATCGCTATATACGTACATGTATGTAATTGCGGCCTTACTCTTACAACGTGCATGAGGGTACCGCCATGTTGTCTTGAATAAGAATCCAGGATGTTATTCGTACGTCATGCATAATCATGAACGATACTATTCAGACCTTGTTGATGATATTTTTATAGTATAAGTGAAGCACCTTGACTTGGTTATTCTCGATTTAATATGGCCCTAATTACCTACATTTGCAAACTACCATGTTGCGTGTCAGTGAGTAAATATAGATGTATGTAAGAGGTGTGCACTCGTTATTTAGGATACACTCCTACGATTTAGTTTCTTGATTACATTTGATTGTTTGGTAAGTAACATATCATTTTCTATGAAAAAGTAGAAAAATAATAGGGAGAACAAGGAACTAATGTGTTAAATTCGTTTCTTTCGGGCGGTCTGACGAAAGACGAACTAGAAAGTGAATATCAATATGCGACTGCGCAAAATTATGTTCCCCATAAGTTCCAAGCTTTTGAATTTCTTAATTTTTTTTGTGAGGATATTTCACATAAAAAATCTAAAAGATTTGAAAATTGTATGTTATTAACCCTACAACACTAGCTGACTTCGTTTTGTGTATATTTAGATCGGCAAATTAAATTGTGAGTAAACATATACACTGCACGACAAAATTACAGGCTAGATTCATTAAATTTGAAGCAATTTGTTTTGCTAAGAAATTCAACTCATTGGGTGGAAAATGAGAGTTAATAGTCTTATTTTGTTTTACTTGGTTACCCGTATTTAAAAACCTTCGTTTACCGAAATCAGCAAAGTGTGACTTAATACTTGTTGGTTTTGGCCCACAATATTGAAGAATATACAAGGTGCTTACTTGCATTGTTTGCCATAGATCTTTTAATTAATATTTAGCTTTAAGCTAATAATAAAGTAGTTAATCGCGTTATTTTTTTTCTTCTCCCCTATTACCTCCCAAGAAACAGAAAAGATAATAAAAGGTGTAACATCTAAGAAAACAAGATATCCAACATAGCGACGTTACTGCTCAAGCAGATATACATCGAAGTTCGTGTAACTTCGATATATGTATTTAACACCTGTCTAGAACAAGGAGTTCCTCCCTCTCAACTAAAAATTGCTAAAGTAGTCTCCCCGAGCCACTGCGCTAACTACTGATCAATTAACATGTTGCTTGCCATATTATAGATTTTTGAGCAAGCAATTACAGACCCACTTGTATCCTCTTTGAATACAAGTGGGTCTACCTTCGGCGGGTGCGCTGGAGGTGGTATAGACTGTTAATAGCGTTTTTGACAATAATGTAATCGTTATTGTCACGCGTCCATCAGCGTAGTGGATTTAACGATTTTCTCATGATATTGGTGGAATTATTCATGGTAAAAAAGGAGGAAAAATATACTGCCCATGGACGTGTTTCTGCCTACGCGGCATCATCAGCGTGGTTCCGAGAGTATTTTTACTCTATCTTATTATTGTCTCGCAGTCAATGCCACAACGTTTCGAAACGACGAGGTAGACATTTCTTGGTGCCCTGAAGTGCCAAGAAACACATGTCTGCCGTTTAGAAGATAGCGACACGAATCCGGTGCTGTTCCCCAAGCCATCTCTCGAGTAGTTCTTGGATTGTTTACCACGAGATGGCGTGCGCAAGGAGCGCGTTGGGAAACTGTACATGTAACAGATTCCCACGGAACCTTCTCAATTCGTACCTCTTCGAGAGAACGCAAGTAACTACTTACCTGCCAACGTCCATAGTATTGCAATATGGTTACACTTAAGTTGTCCGCGCACCCATTCTACTAGACCTTAGCAAAACATCATAGAAGCAAACAAGTGGTTTGTTGCAAACAAACTGAATATGAACAAAGAAAAGACTGGAAATCTACTTACCATTAGAAACATAAAAAGATTAAATTTCTAGGTATAAACGTTGATAATGATTCGAAATGGGATAGTGAAGAAAGTAACCACCCACAATTCTGTCAGAATCATCACCATTTCTGCATTCTACTCCCTATTGGCCTATGGCGTGTTACTTTGGGGTGCACGCAGAATATTCGTCCTGCGGATTGCTTTGTAATCCTAGCCATTCCGAGTCATCTAGAAACTACTTCGACGAGGAGAAAATACTTTACTATCTGTGTATATTTTAAATGTATTGTTCAACATCTTCAGCAATACAGGCAAATATAGAATAGAAACATAGAATCGCTTCAATCACCAGTACACTACACGAAATCGAGACACGTTAAGGGGACCGCACCATAGATTCAGATATAAGCAAAATCTTCTATCACTGCGAGCTTAAGTTCTACAATTTACTTAAACTTAGCATTAAAAAGTTGCCATCGGATCACTCGTTTTATATTATACTATTTTGTTTTATTTCGTGTTTTTACTATTTACCTATTTTCTTTGCATGTTTTTATTGTTTACATTTTAATGTGCTTTGTCGAACATGATTTTTTGCCAGTCATCTGTCGCAAGCTATAAAACTCGAGTACTTTGATTTCGCCGCAGTTCATGGTTATTTTCCTATAGCTTTTGCGTCAATTGAAAATTATACGGAAAAAAACATAATGCGCCTGGAACATAAAACGCACACTGTAAATGCGGATTTTATTTATTTATATGTATATATTATATTGGTCATTAATTGGTGATAATGAAATAAGGGTGTTAAGGACTTAACATTTTATTTTTTGTTTTATTTTATTTTATAAATGTAACCATTTTTATTAATTTGAAAGTAATATTTTGTTTGTGTCTATTTTATGATAAATTGAATGTTTCTTTTGTTTTGCCTTGTATAAATTTATATATTCCATATTTAGCATAATTTAAACTTTAACGTGTGCGCATTCAATGTAAAAATACGTATAATTTCTTATAAAGTTCGCAAATATCTAAAATTCGTCAATGTTCTAATTAAAAATATCTTTAATAGTCATTTATTATATCTGTTTGATGAAGCTACTGCTAATGCACGTATCGGATCGAGCGCTAGGTAAGGAATGTCCGCCAGTTACCGCCGATAACGTACACTTACGTACAAGTTATCGAAACTTCGTCGGAAGTCGAACGTACGAACTACTACGACTGCCTGCCTTCTCTCTTTCGCTTGTGAGTCACGCAGCGCTCAGACCCGCACTATCGTTGGTTTCTGATTTTTCTGCTTATACATGGGGACAGCAGTTCGGAGCAAGATACTAGAGGTGGTGTATCAAATAAGTACACGAAATAACGCGAGCGTCTGGGTAGCCGTGAGTTGTATAGCATCTTTTTGCGGTAGTGATCGGCTATTTGCTGCTGTCGCCCAACCAGACACTCATGCTCCGATAGAGTTTTGTGGTGGCTCTAGCGTTAGACATTGAATGTCTATATATATATATATATATATATATACATATTTTTATTTAATAAATATATTTTATTTATTTATTTAATAAATATATTTTGTATATCTACGTACTGTGTTTAATTTGAGATCAACTGATTAAGCGAGTAAACACATAAGAATTACACATTACATACAGAATTACATAGGGGTTGATTAGCAAAAAAAACAATCGTAAATTTTTCTTTTTTTATGCTCATGGTTGTTACTTTTTGTAGGTCCACGATGTTACTATTTTAGGATTCGAAGCTGCAGGTTGCAGGGCTGGCTGTGTCCAAAGTACGAGAAATTAGATTTTTTTGAATACAACTTTTATTTTCTCCTTTCTGAGAACTTCTCAACTTTTCAACATTGCGTTTGTGTTACGTCATATTTTTCAAAATAGAGATACTGGTATATCTACAAATACAATGTAATCTCTGCAATTCTTTTAAAAACAAAATTTTGTTTGTTGTAAAACTTATATCATCCGTTGATTACTATCTTTGTTTAAGCTTCCGGGCTGGGCAACAAGGTGAAGACATAAACCTGATTTAAATAATCTTTAATCCTTATTTAATTTAATCCTCGTTATAAAGTAGTTTCAAGGGATAAATCCACTGGTTCCTCTGTAGAATACAGACAAATTGTGATTTATTGAAAATAATATGAAAACGTAGGTAATATTGTAAACGGCCCTCGTATTTGCTTTACATTAGGTATTGTAATTTCTTATGCAATAAATTTAAATGTAGAATCTTAATGTTATTTTGTTACTATTTAAACGACGATGCGCTTAAACCATTTAATAAAATGTTAAAAGTTATTGAGTTATATATACAGATTAGCACATTTTTAACGTACGCAATAATAAAGCAAGGTATTACTGCATTACTTTATCATCATTTTGTATACATTCGCCTTCGTATAATTTACACCATTAGTATATTTAAACAACGTAGAGAGCGGTACGAAGCAGATATTATCAACATTATTAGGAAGAATACTCCATTAAAGCAATTTACGCACACCGTTCAGTTGTCTATACCGTTACGTCCGCTGATATTTAATGGTGTATTATACCTTATCCACTTATTCGGTCATAACTTCTTGTGTTGATAAAGAAACCCTAAAAACGCTTAACCCAAATTATAATCTTTCCGTGTTATTTTACCACTGTGGTGTTCTGTACTGTTATTCCGTTGACCTTTCGGTAATTAGTGCTCTGGTAATTGTTTTCAATGTGGAATACGCTTTAAATCACAGTTCTGAAGAACTGCTTTCATTTTTCATAAATATGTTTGGTAGTCGTTCGTGAGTCATTGCCCTACTTAAATGATATCTTAGGAGGCTAACGCAGTAGATGGTTTTTACGCGTTTGTGGTAACCTTAAAGATTAACAGATCGATACGCGGATGCTTTTCATCGCCTTTTTTTGTTTCGCATCTCTATTAGTTATTTAGCTGTAGTCTATGTTTACGTGGTGTGTGTCTTCGTCAAATTAAAAATCATGTTTTCTAGTAATTAGTAAGAGAAAAGAAAGTGCAACAATATTTATAGCATTACCTTGGAAGAAAATCTTCCAATTAAACTGTGACGAGCTTATTTTAGCTGTACAGTTGAAACTAAATAGATTCAAAATTTGTATATTTGCAGAGTTATTTTGTTCGAATAGGCTAACTTTCAGAAAATATCCCGACATCTATTCAACTTCCAATTTAACTAGAAGTAATGTAGATTTATCGATTAAACTTCAATCATTAATATCTATGTAATTTTAAGTTGAACACCCTGTATACTTTAATTGTGGATGATGGAATATTAAATTCTTCGGCAAATGATATTATATTAAATGAATATTTGGGCAATTATTCGCAATTAATGTTATAATATTCAAGAATTCGAAAGTCGGCCACGAAGGTTCATCATGGTATATTGCACAATTAGTAATCTGTTTTTTTTTGAAATGTACAGGATGTCAGCGTTTGGAATTGACAAACTAGGAACGCTTGAATTTATTAATTATTTATCTAGAATTAAGTAGAACGTGCGCCTTGTTTCGGGGAAGATACCCAAATAAAGTAAGTTTAAGGATGTAATTCGACGAAATAAAAATTGTTTACAATATGGACAGTTTAAGTCATAAATTGGAAAAAAACAATTTAATCGGCGAGGAAATAGATGAGATTACTCTTATGGGATATTCTTATACTAATCCGAGTGTATCTCTTTGAGAAGTAGCAACGATGTTAGAAACTCTAAAAATTCAAACAGCGCGAAAGAAACATCAACGAAAGAGACCTTTTTCATACCAGCAAGCACAAAACTTGCATCCACAGAGCTTCTCAAAAGGAGCGTTTTTGCTAATTCTTCACTATATCGTGTCAGGAAGATGAAAAAAAAAAATGGACAGATGAAGCAAAACTTACGAAAAACGGTATCTTTAATTTTTTTAATTAATTTAACAGTTCCTTTTGGACAGCCAAAATCTCCATGTAGTTAGATAGAGAACATTTTAAGAAAATTGGCAAGAACTTGATACATTGCTAATTTCATCGACCAATCGGTTAGTCTTCATCATAATTCCCAGTAAAATTTCACGTTGTAGAGTTGTATGTGTGGAAAACGTCATCGGAGAGCGTACCTGTATCATTCATGGTAACCGTTCTAATTTATTGTGTTTGACATTACCGTACCTGGAAATTTGGGCGTCGTTACCATGGAAGCGAAAGGTACCTTCAATTGATTTCATCATTGAAGTCATCAAAGATGTTATTTGATTTAATGCAGCTAACAAACTGCGGATCTAAATTGCAAAATAAAAAGGAGATGGGATAAACAAGTTTCGACAGCAAGACATCTTCTCAAAATTCCTCGAAACTTCACGAAGTAAATCTATTTTGACTTTCTAATATCAAAATTACGGAAATCGCGGAACAAAAAAAAAACATTTGGTCTTGAATCGGGTGCAGCTTCGAACCAGAATATTAAGACCGGAAATTGAAGTTCATTAGTTCACTGAAAAACTTCAGTGTACAGATACGAAATTTATTATTTAGCCAAACAAGAAAATTCAATTTAATTAAATATTTAACATTTCAAAAACTCAAAATTTGTCTATCAATATTTTAGTAGCTGTTCTTAGAGATTGCGCTAGGTCATTGTTTTTAAATTTAAAATCTTAAATCAAGAATAAAATACCGTAACTCTTAAACACTAAAAATATCCCATCGATTTCTCTCAACAAAAGAAATAAGTACGTTCCACTCTTCAAAATAAATTAAAACGTGAACCGAACAGAAACAAAATGTCACTTGTTTTCGCCGTAATAAAGGGATAATCGAAAGAGCGACCGCGAACGAAAGAATAAAGAGAGAATATTAAAAAGAGGAGAATTTACACGTCTTGTTTTCATCTCTCAAAGATATTTTTTACATGAAATTTATATTTCTCCTGACCTGTGTTGGTCACGGTCTGTGGACAACAGTCCGCCTTGTATTTCGGCACATTCACGTTTCTCGCTTTTTTTGTCCGTTTTAGTGTCATTCATGTTCGAATGCGTGGTTCCTTCTCAGACAAGATGTACACTTACAAGCGCACTCAGACTCTGTACAATTGTACGTATGTATACATGCGTATACATCGCTGTACCGGGTCAAAATCCCAATGATTATTACGTTCACGTACTCGGTTACAACGTTCATTATCATCTTCGTTATTGTTATTGTGGTAATCGTAATAGTTTGAGCAATTAAATGGTAATATTGGTATTTGTTTTCCTCAGCTATGTTTTGCTTGATCAGTAAAGTATATTAGCCAATTTTTCTGTTGAATTATCCTTTACTTATAAGAAAATATAACAATGGAAAATTCTTAGTTCTTATGTAGGTAATACTTACTAATTGATTACAAATAATTCATATGGTAGAAATTAAGTGTAGTCCGTCTAATCCTTCCTGGCAGGTGATGATTGGATGCGGCGTAAGTAAACCAGGCGGTAGTGGTGGGGACGTCAGCATCCGCGGCAATCGTTTCGAAGGTTGCTAGCGTGTATTCTGTATGTTGTGTGCTTTTTGTGAATGTATAAATCGAGTGATATTCGCTATCTCTTGCCCTCCGTCATTTCAATCTCTGCAATAATTTCCCCTATCCGCCTGGAAGGATTGGACGGACTATACGAGGAGGTACCTAAAAGAAACCGAAGTGATGTTGTGGTGGGTGGAGTTTTTATAGTACTGCATTTTGCTAAGTCAGCAAGTCACCGCCTAAAAAGCTTCCGTTCGGCGCGTGTGAATTTTTTAAGGACAGCTGTTTTGTATGCTTGTCGTTATTGCAATGGCTGATTTTCGTGAACAGCGCATAGCCGTAAGGTTTTGCTTCTTCCTTGGAAAGATTGGCGCAGAAACTCTTGCAATGTTAAAAACAGACTTGAAGCATGATGCTATAGGGAAAACTTTAGTATTTGAGTGGTCTTTTTTTAAAAATTTTTTCAAGCTCCAAACGTGATTTTTTCAATCATCCCACGCATTGAAAACATGATTTCAATTTTCTTAAAAAAAAAAGATAAAAGCTGATTGTATTGCAAAACGCTCCTATAGGTCTAAAGAGTTGGCAGAAAATTGCATTTCAATTCAAAATTGTTCGAAATTTTTATTAAGTCACGCCATTTTATGATAATTAAAGTACTTGTAAAATAATTGAAGCCCTATTTTAAGTATTTCAGTTGCTTTGGTTTGAACCACCTCGCGAAGTGTTTAAAGCACTTTCAGCAGTGTTTGAAGTACTTTACTGGTTTCAAATACTTTATAATGAGTACTTTAAATTTAATACCACTATCTTAAAGCGCTCTGGTTCAGTGCTTGGCAATTCAAGCACTTCACTAAATCGCTTTAGCCAGCTCTCATACAGATGTCGAAAGTTATTTGCTATTGCTGTTATTATTATGAGAGCTGACTGGATAAATTAGAGAATTTGTGGGGTGCTTTCTCTGAATTACAATAGTAAAAACAGAAGCAACAACTGAATGTTTTATTTCCAATATATTCAACAAAATAAAAAACAAAGTCTATGTTGCTAAATATTGTAATACAATAATAGAATTGGACATAATTTATGTCTATGTATAAGTAGTATAAAAGCTGTGAAAATAATTATATTACTGGGTGGTGAATGCAATACATACTACATCTTTACAAAATTAATGCAAAAATGTTTGTTTTTAGAATAAAATTGACCTGTCTGATTATTTCTTCGAAAAACAAATTGGTTCGAATTCAACGAATTTATTCCATAATTTTGGTGCACACAATATACTTTCATTTGAATAATTCTCGTATTCACATAGATCTGGGTTATTACCATAGATTTCCTACACTTAGGTTTGTAACTAGTTAGAAATAAAAATAAAAATATGTGTAGACATGTATAAAAAAAAATAAGCGGGAATTGTTAAGTGGAATGATATATTTTATGTATCTTAATTACGAATATTAATTAAAAATACCTATTTAAAAAACGAAATCCCTATTTGCCTTAATAGGAAAGAATTAATAATAGTGATAATCCCCTATAAAAATTATATTTAGTCCACAATCGGGACTCTGCATAATGTAAAGTAATTTGTAAGAACGACAGGAAAAATGAATAGGTAGATAACATAAGGCGAATAAAAGGAGCCAGTAATGAAACTGTCGCGAAGCCGGCGGACGTGCATGCAGTGGAACCACTTTTAAATTAATTGCTTCTTTTAGATCGACGTAAGTAAACAGGCGACGCGACAGTTCAGAGGTTTCAACTTCAAAATAACTAACATAACAGCGACTACATGCAGAAAAGATATGAGTTTATTTTCGTAAAAAATTACTTCGTGTAAAAATGCGAATGTTAGTAAGACAATTTAATGGATTTTGACCTAAATACTTTGAAGGCATTTTTAGAAAGAAGTTGATTTTTTTCATTCCCTTTTGCATAGAAATACGTCCATACACCGACATGAAAATAACTAGAAGCTATGGTTAATGGTTTCTACTTTACAGTAGATAAAACATCCGTGTTGTTGTAAATAAACGAGAACACGAATTGACTACACTTCTTCTATGTATACGTTTGTATTTTACAGGAAAATATAATTAAATTGTCCAGACATGCAAAGGCTCGTTCTGCAGCGATCGTAGGTTGTGATTAATCCCAGGTTTTATTGTATTTTAAATGTAATTTAACGAGACTTCCTTGCATAAAATTGCAGCCCGAAAAAAGAGTTCGCCAGACGACAATGGCCGATAATGAAAGAAACTGCAGACCGTGAAATAAACACCACCCTTTCTTGTATTCGGTGATATTACTAAAAACGTAGACTGCTGTATCATACACTTCGTATATATAAAATTTAATTCGGAAAGGGACATTTCATCGCCGGTTTATGTTCACCGTCGGCTGTTTCATCGCTGGCCGTTTCATCGTCGTACCTGTTGCACCGTGTATTTGTTAGAGTCAGGTAAGATAGTTCGTCTAATAAATAAAATAAATATGATCATGATGCTGCGTTTTGATTTATTAACTCGATCCGTAAAACGAAGAGAGATACAAATTGAGCTTAAAAACTGAATTATAGCTCGTAAATATTCTAATTTGTCCCTATTATTATAATTACCGAGTATTCTCAATTGCGTTTATCTTGTGACACGTCTACGGGCGGTTGCGCTAGCGTTGGCGGAATACAAACAGTCCAAAAATGTGGAAAACTCACCGACACAATTCTACGCGGTTCTTTTCTTTTTTGGCGACGCTCTCTCTCTATATATCTTGTAGCGTCTTCCTTTTCCTTCTTTTGGTCGACACTCGCGGTAATTTTAAATATTTAAATACATATAACTTAAAGTAAAACTGAATCCAGCAGAGACGACATATATTTTTTTTAATTTTCGCAGTCAGCGGATTTCCTGCCATAAGTTATTCGAAATATATATCCCGACTGTATTTTCTGCAGCCCATCGATGAATCTAATCTAATACTAGGATGATCAACTCCGTATTCGTTTGCACGATTTTCCTCATTTACAACTTGACCGTATAAATTCTACATTTCTGGCGGAAATAAGGCAGAACGTCTTCCTTTGTTGCGTCTCTTTTTGGACGTCCTATACACAAAATATTGATCGTGGCAATGTTTGCCTATCGATGTCAATTTGGGTAATCGTAGTTTATGAAGGATTTGAATCGCATAATAGTATCATTAATTTAGGCATTCCCCAAGTTTCTATCTTGGGCCCTATCCTATTCCTAATTTATATCAATGATATTCCAGGTTTCGTCAATTCTGTTGTTAGCGTAACAATGTTTGCTGATGAAGTTAATGTTATTATTTTTTCTAGCAAATTAGATGACTTTCTTGCTAAAGGAAATGCGATTTTTAGTACGATATCGAATTGGAGGTTTTGTCATAAATTAGTAATAAATAAAAGCAAAATTCAAACGATTTTATATAGTAATAAATCTAGATATAACTTGAATGGCTTTGTATTAAATAACAATTTTGTAACCTTTGTGAGTTCTTCCAAAGTTTTAGGTGTTTTTATTGATGAAGATCTAAAAATGGAAAGCGCATGCTAATGACCTAAGTAGCGCATTATTTAGCGCAATTAATAATTTGAAGACAGTTGCTCTTAATATTTTAAAAACTTAAAAAAATTTAGTATTATAGTAATTTTTTTCCTAAGAAACGGCACTGAACTTGAGTGCCTTTCGAATTTTCTTGCTACAAAAGAGGATTATGGGTATTATATTTGGCTTAGGATTGCATATAACGTGCAAAGAAACTTTTAGAGCAAATATCCTTTTGATTTTTTATTATGTGTACATTATGGAAGTTGTTTGTTTTATTTTCAAATACCGTCATAATTATTTCAACACAGATGTTTCTCATTCATACGAAACGCGAAATAAAAATTATTTATTGCTTTTACACGATAAAACAAGCTTGTTTCAAAGACAGTTGTCTTTCATGGGCTGTAAGTTGTTTAATAAGCTTCCAACAAGCATAAACAATATAAATAATGATGTGTTCTTCAAAAAATCAGTAAAGAGATAGTAGATAATTTGGGTATTCCCGCATACGTTTTGTAGGCATTTATATACATATATATGTTATCGTTTTCTTCCTACATATTATATATGGTATTGAAATAAAGATATACTATTATTATATAATTATTCTCTAAACGACAGTTATAGCTCTTCTGGTTAACGCAACTCGAAGCGATGGCCATTTTAGATTTTAAAGGAAATTCTGGTTAATTGTTGTAACGTACTGTGAGCGCATCTGAGCCAAATACTTCCATGCTTGTTCAAAATCATAGTTGATTGAAATTGAATTTAAGTTTGATAGGAGTATTTTTATTGCGTTAAACATCTGTAGAAAGACTTCTTGAGGTCCTCGTTGAGGTATATAGGAACTGGTGGTACAGCGCTTGGTGCCTTGAATTCTGTCTCGGGGTACCGGTTTCGAACTCCGGACTCACAACTCTGAGAATGGCGAATGCTGAGGGTAAACATCTTAAGGCGGGCGTAATAATAACAGGGATTAAGTTCTTTGATGACTTCTTGTTCTTCTCCTTATGTGAATTTTTAATATTATAACGTTTCATTTCCTTACATCTCTAAAACATGATGTTTCAAAAATACATAAATATACGTTGTAATTCTTTTGCCCGATCTCTTTATAAATGTTCTCGTTACAATCGGATTTACACTCGATTCTGCTCATCGCTAGTTTAAAGATCCCCCATGGCTTATGATGAAATGATGGAACTGTCTACAACGAAATGGTTTACGATAAACTCCATGCTAAATACATATGTACTGTGGTTGTGAGATTCAATCAACTTTTTATTTCAGTAATATTGACTTAGCTGTAATAATATACACCAGTTATTAAGAATATAATATACTGAGTGATTTATAATAGGTGTAAAACAAGAAGCGTTAAATAAATATAGGTCGTATTTCATTTATTTACAGAACTAAAACAGACTTAACAAACTTAAATTTTAATAAAGCAGATATACAATACAAAGTATTGAAAAAAGGAAACAATTGATTATGAAACAAAATATTGCTTATAATAGTTGTTAAAAATCCTCTCTTTGAGCTCGAATACAACACCTACTACCACATTGACGAATTTCATTAAATCTTATCTTTATTCAGTCAATTGCTCGCGTGTGTTTATTTCGATACTGAAAACCGGGTGCTTCAAATGGCTGAAAGAAAAAAATCCAATGGCCCAACGTGTCTACTGTAGTGACTTAGCGCGCAATCGTATTGACACCGCGTTTGTTAACGATTAAGAAGCGAAGTATGTGTGATCTTTTCGAAAAGCGTTTCATCTAGAAAAGTTAGATAGTGTTCTGCCTCTAGCATGTGTAGTAAAATATTTAATTCAAGAGTCTGTTAAAGATACCAACTCAAATATTCACACTTGCGGCGCGTGCTCTCTCTGTGATCTTCTTTCGGAATTTCACAGGAGATCAAATGCGAGGAATTTGGTACTGTCAGAATACCTAATTTTAGTGAAATGAGTAATCAACTCGTGTGATTGAATTAATTACGGTGCTATGGACTTAGTGAAATTAGTGATTTATTTTGATTAGTAGCTTAATTGTCCACAGTTCGTCGGATAAATCAGGTGAAAGAAAATAAACAAATTTACTAACATAGAAAGAAACGGAAACAATCTTTATTCGCTAAGCGAAAATTAAAGTAAACAAGCAAACGGAATTGATAAATAAGATCGTATTGACAATACGTGTTTCCGGGTTTGTTGGCCGTGGTCTTGAGTTAGTGTAAGCCGACGTTTCGTCAAACACTGCAGCTGGCATCTTCAGGACGAAGCTGACAGTTCACGGCAAACAGCCGCGGAAATACGTACTGTTAGTCCAAACTCGGATTCCGGTCGTGAAAGCCTACTGTTATGGAAATGATAAATTCCTAAAATAAAACGGGAAATTCTAATAACTTTTAATTCGGTATAAAATTGATAAATTGTTTTTATTTAGGGGTATTGCGGAATGTATCTTTGAAACGGGTTTTGGTGAAACTTGGAAGATTAAACGCGGCTCAGTATTACGGTGTATGATCAAACGCAAGCTCTTTTGGATTCTGCAAAGTTAGTTTTCCGTTAGATGGGCGTAAGCATACACAGAATACGCAACAGTATAATTCGAATGCTATCGAAGTTGTAGCCGAGGTAAATAAAACGGTTAAATAAATGATATAAATTCATTTTTCTCCATACATGTTAGCATTTTGAGGTGGACCTCCGTTTCACGCACAACAAACAGAAAGCACGTTTTTAAAAACACCTAATTGTAAAGCCTTATAAGGAAGATCATCGTAATACAAAAAAAAAACTAAACAAACGAGGTCACTGTCTTTACATGCCCACTTGATGCTGTGAATGACCTATAATCATCAATTTTTCATATAATTATCGACGTTTGAGGAAATTGCTCAGAGAAGATTACATATTGTACAAGACGGTGCTTGTGGAGATATTACTAATTCAATGGTAATCAAAGATATTATAGACCGATCTAAAAACGGAATAGGAATGTATAATTGAAGAGCATCCCACGGAGAATTTCGTGAATACGCGTAAATTTCAGAGCTTTACACTGTTTCATTCACAATACCGTGTTTTTCCGATGTTTTCGGATGCTGAATAGTGGGTCAATTACGCCCTACGTTGGCGTTGGTTTCTCGAGAAGGCGCATTCGATGTTATTTAGAGACTACATTAAAATAATAATTCTATTTGCTTCCTGGCGAATAGAGATGTACTTTTAAAGCATAATTGCAAATATGCCTTGCAGCTCTATTGCATTCCAACTGATATCCCTTTAATGGTATGCAGACACATGTATAGGGTTTCAAAATTATTTTTTCGAAGTGATACCTTCCAATTAAGCTAAACATTTGAAGGTGTAAGTAGTATCCAGTATATTGGATTCAGTGTTATTCCAAAAAAGGTAATTAAAAGTGTTAACATTACTGTAGACGAAAGGATGCCCTAGTTTATATCACAAAAACAATAATCTCCATGTATTCCATAGAAAATAAGAACAAATAAATTGTTAAATGTCGTTGCCTCATACCAACTACAATTTAGTAATCATACCAAGGACTGCGGCGTAGTATGGTAAATAACACAAAAATATCGGTAATCTCCGCGCCACACAAGTTTAATTAATTAATTAATCCGGGACGGCCGTTTCGTGGATTCGAATGATCCACATTCTCAACCGGTGGCCGAATGATGTGAGAAACTTAGGGATAGAACATGCACGTTAGATTTAGAGGGTGTGGTGTGGAGGTTGCCGATACTTTTGTTTTGTCCGCCAACTACAATTTCTTCAACCGGAGGCTTATTACATTTGAGGCTGTATTACAAGAGTTTAACCACATATAATGCTAATATGCTTATCGCATTGATTCATGGCAAAAGCGACGTCAGTAGAGAAAGTAGCATTAGGAAACAGACATGTTTCTGCCTAACCTGCGTCATCAAGGTTGCCTCGAATGCTTCTCTACCTCAGATAGCTATTGCTTCAAAGTTTATATCGTTACTTATAACACGATTAACTTATCTCGTTAATTTGTCGTTTACAAAATCCATAAGAAGGGCAGCAAAACCAACATTAATAACTACAGACCGATATCTTTAATATTAAACAGACTACGGTCCTTCCTCACGAGTCTGGAGAAAAGCTTAGCCTAATTTTACTTCTTCCTTTAATGAAATGGTTACGCGAAATCGGCCACATTGCAACACTGAAATCAATACTGTATTATCAGGCTTACCACAATTTTTCACTGAAATTAGGCTCACGTTTCGACAGCTAAACTATCATCTTCAGCAGTGAAACTCAGTCGATAAGATAATCTAAAACTACATTTATGGATTCTTACAGTAACTGATAAGTTACGGTAACTGACCGCGGTGATGTTAGATTTAACAAAGAGCAAAGAAGAGCTTAGTGTAATTTATGCAATGTATTACCAGCTAACTCCACTTATTCAAATTGTCAGTTAAAAGCTTATTGATTAAAGAAATGCTCTTGCTTAGGAATTTTTTTTTCCAAAAGAGGCCTCATAATTAACGCATCGTTTTCAGTTCGCAAATGCACTGAAAAAACATAAAACTAATTATATCGATTCAACTTTTATTACACTTATTCGACAGGATTTAGTAATTTCGCGCAAGTCGTTCGAGAGCTGCGAAAGATGATTTTTAAATTTCTTAGACACTAAAATACAATTTTCTTTTTGATTACCTCTCAAATACACGCCCGAGGTTATCAAATTTCACCCCATGTTCCATAATTTCCAAGGCGAAGGCAGGCGGGAGGTTTACTCTAGTTCTTTTATTACTATTTCTTTCGTCTCCCTTATTGCTTTATCGATAGCTGTACTTCCTCTTACCTCCTTTCGCTGCCATCCAAAAAATGTCGATATATATAAAATTGCACCTAATACGAGGAGCAAAGGAAACGCGTCCGTAATAGAAAAATGTTGTTTTGTATTGATTACAAGGGGAAGAAGAAACTGCTAAGGATTTTATTTTATGACGGCGATAAGGGATCAAAGCGCGCAACAAATTGCAAGGCAGAGCGATGTACCGCTTCTGCTTATTTTCAACAGATTGTTGGTATTACGTTTTCACAGTGATACGAGGGTTGAGCTTGTTGTTGTGCTTTTAGTTTTGCATGCAGCCGCGCAATGGGTCAGCAATGAAAAGACCATTGTCTCTCAATGGAAAGCATTATCTCATCGAGTTGGTTTCTGCTTTGGTAATGAATCTGTCAACAATTTCTTGCTGGTGCGTTGAATCTCAACGGCCATCGCGCGACAGGATTTCCAAAGACAAAAACATTGCTGATGTACGCCGCCGAGCAAGAGAAATCGACATGTGTTCGAACACAAAAGATTCTGCATTATGAAAGCTAGTTTCCCGTTATATTCCACATCTTTTAACGCGGCTGATGTTATCAGCGGAATCATGGATTTATTCCTATGAACCCAAATTCAGATTGCTGTGTTTTAAAGTGAGGAGAGGTCATCAAAACTTAACCGTTCTCGAAGTGTACCGAAGAAAATGGTTGCAACTTTTGTCTCAATTTTGGGTCATGTTGTTATAATTCTTTTAGGAGATCGAAGAACGGCTAATGGCGATTGGTTTGTTTACCAGAAGCGATTGCCATGCTGCGAAGAATCAATCCACAACGACGAATCATGCTGTAGCACAAAAATCCGGGCCCAACGATTCTTTTACGTTCCCTAGAATTAAGAACGGGCTGCGTGGTCAACAGTTCTAATGAATATTTTGAAAGAATGAAGAAGTTTGTCAATCTTGGCGAGGAATATTTTGAAAAACAATAAGCCACTGTACGTCGATCTTCTGCTTCTGCAAATCTAATAATAGATGACTTCTTTTGCTCTTTAAAAATAGAAATAATTGACACAATATGTAGCACATCAAATGTCTAGCGCATAACGTAGTCAAAAAACAATCACCTTACAGAAATGTACAAACGTATGCAGTATATTTTACTATATTCAATTGTGAATATACCAGCGTGTATACGTAAAATTTAAATAAAACTTGAAGTCTTATCGGTAATCAATCTTGCCATTCTGTGCACGGAGCGGACCACGCCTACATGCTATAAAGTTGGCATTGCGAGAACTCCGGATGGAAGGTTAAGAAAGCGTCAGATTTCAGACGAACGCCTGTAGGTGAACCTACACGCGTGTACAATAGACATATATCTACGTTGTGAATCTCGGTTTCCGTGTTTAAATTTGACGTCGTCGTTCGTGACTATGATTGAACGATGACCACCTGTACCATGAACTACTGTAGTGGTGTGAAATCAGATACAATATACTAAAATTACACCTTCGCCGTGCTCCGGACTCCCTGGTCGCCCTCCTCCGCCCTCCCACAACGGTAAAACACGATCCCGCTCAATTGATTCGTTTGGAGAGGAGGAAAACTCTCCGATAACAGTCTCGTCTCTCTATTAATATGTATGAGAGTATACCAGGGGCTTACAATTAATGATTATTTTGTTTTAGCGAAGGTTTAACGTATTTTTTTTAGAATCATCGTTGGTGTTATGATTCTTTCCATCCAATTCTTTCAATTAATTATTTTTTTGAATGAATGTATTTAAAGTTTAAATTTTACGAAACTATGTTGTATGGGGCACTATTGATGTTCCATCATCCACTCTAAATGGTGTAAAGATCTATCATTCGAGTAGTTTGGGTACAGGGATGCTACAGAAAATTGTACCCCGTAAAACAATGGGTGAATTTTTCCTTCATTAGGGAGGAGTTTTGATTTGAAACAACAGGAGAAGTACGGAGTCCCTTGAAAACTAAAGTAACAGCTGTTACTGAAAGAACTACATTGGTTTGATGAAAAATTATTATTCAATTTGTAAACAGCATAAATGATTGTTATGGATAACGCAAGTTACCATTCGACGCTAGCAAAAAAATGTCCAAATTCGTCATGGAATAAGCTGGCGATAAAACAGTGGTTAAATCGTAATAAAATTACATTTGAGCCACTACCTAATCTCTGATTGGTTATTGAGTAACGGGCGCGGCGGGGGCAATTTTACCTACTGGAGGATGCAACATTTTGCTGCGAAGACCGTATCCTGGCTGGTTGGGGAATTCTTTGGATTCATCTTAGTGCCAGAAGCTTCTCATCTGCAGTTTGCCAGTACTTGGTCACCTTGGCCGTAATAGAGCAGATTTGGGGAATAACAAAGACATATCAGAATAAGTATATTGGACGTGATGGTTGTGGAAGTGAAAAGTGCTTGGCAAGGTGGGAAGAACACCCGAAATATGGGTAAACACTATAAACCGCACGGAGAAGATTGCCACGCACTGGTGAGAAAGGGAAGTTGGTTCTGAGAGGGAAGAAATACAAAAATTGATCATTGCCTTTGATGATTCTTCCGACGATAGTTTTGATTTTTAAGATGATTAAGCGAATGTTTAATTGTCATTATAATGCATTGTTTATTAATAATGTACGCTATTGTACCTAAAATGTATAATGTTAAATATTTTGCAGTATATATGTATCATATTTTTTATTGGAGCCGATTCGTTCTCAAGGCCCCAAACTGTCCACTGTTGCTTTCTTTGAGGCGATGTATTGTCAAAGTAATATAGCGTAGATCTGCATAATGACACAAGGTTTTCTTTTCGAGCTGAATCACTTGTTTGTGCAAAATGGCATCAATTGCTTTCATATTAATCTTTAAAGTTGCTCCCGACAGTAACATGCTGGTCCTATTCAATTATGTTCCGTACAAGACCGATAATTTTTCCCGGTAACTGCCTTTCTTGGCGTAGGAGCACCACTTTACGGTAGCTAAGGAACACGACTTGTCACCTGAACTTATAGGTGAAGGTCATTCCTATTCTGAAATCTCTGGTGTGTATATCCTTACAATGTATGTAACTTATTATTTCAAATATTGTCCAAGATATCAATCTAATTTCTCAAGACATCCGTGTACGATACTTGTGCTACGTACTGATACACGTAGGTGCATGTTCATACATAGCATTCCTTTATATATAACATGCCGATATATGTAAGTACAAAGTTTGCCGTTTCCACTCCACTTTTTGTGCTTTCCTCCTTCCTCCCAACTACCCTCAACCGGTCATGGTCAGTGGCGTCCGTTAATGTGCTCGTTTTTACACGAAGAGCCAAGCTTACAATAATTAAATGTAATCTACAAATAACATCGACATTGTTTAAGAGTTTTCAACTCTGCTTTTATTACTCTAGTAACAAGTCATTTTATATACAACGTTTTGTGTGCTTCACGAAAGCGTTGAAGGTACGCGTTTCTCATAGCCATGTGGTTAGGCATTTCGATCGATACGTACATTTTTATGGCCGCTCCCGGTAGATAATGTACATAAAGAATGGCTTTACAACATAATCAAAATAACATGTTTATTGAAAACGGAAAAGGAACAAAGGATGATTATGTAAGTGTGAACTGCGCGGTGAACGGATGAAAACATAGAAGCCGTTTTTCGGATTTAAATGTTTCGGAAGTCGTAGTTGTTTAGCGATAGTATGTGTTAATTTTATTAACGCAAATTAGTACCGTTTGGAGAGTGTACGAATAATGCGGTATTTTTTTTTTGAAATGCACGGTACTTCCCGGAAAACTGGAAGTGAAATTCTCCTGTAGTGTAGGTCAAAATATGACAATTATACAAATGTTCCAATGTTTTTGCCAAAGACGTGTTCTTAAAATTGTAGTGAATTGGCGTCTTTCATTGTAGATGCTCTAAAAATACAAAGAAGTTTTGTGGAAACGATCCACCTAAAACCATCAAAAATTAAATAGAAAATAAAAATGTTCAAAAACACATTTAAAGGTATTATATTAACCAAAACTCTCTAAAACTTAAATTGCAAGAAAAAATAATTTCACCTGTTAAAAGAATGATTTAGAAATGAATGTTGAGGTCGCACGAAATTCTACCGTATATTTAACCTTACCGCGTAAGAGATTACATCCCGATTTGTTGTTTTCAAACAAAAATATGTAATTCATACATCCGCTTTCTATTTTGCGTATACGCTTACTGGAAGCGATAAAATTTATAAAGCGGCTTAAAAGATTATTTTAAAAGTTTTACAGCTACAGTGAAATGCTCGCCCATTTTATATAAATTTAAATTACATACACATACATAAAATATACAAGGGTAAATGTATTCCGGTGCGATGGAAAAACTGATAACGTTAAGATTATACGCGTTGGCTAGATTTCCCGGCCTTTACGTTACCTACGCGTATGTACGTATGTTAAATGTTAAAAATACACGGCAAATAAAGTAATGAAAATAGCTCACGCAAAAAAGCGTCCGATCTAGATAACCGTTTTATAATATTTGAACTTGATGAATATTTATCACGAACAAGAAGAAAGCAGTTGATAAATTTGCATAAATTAAAAACGAGCACGGAAGATTGAAATACGCTGGCGAGTAAATCGACCTAGGCGTATCAAACAGCCTTTTAGAACTAACCGGCCAACACGTCGACATGATCAAAGCCAGTAATTTCTATTTCACTGTTTTTTTGATCGCATCTTCTGAGTATTTTACTGCAAAATCAATACTAAGGTATAGTTAAGTATAATTAACAAATTACCAACTTTATTAACAAACTCCTATTGTCATTTATAAAGATTCATTTTAATGAAAACTAAACGTGTTCCGATTTTGGACCATGTCATGGTTAACCGAACATTCGACGTTTCACCTATAATCATTTAGTGCTTCTTCAATAGAAGGAAAGGTGGGAGACTACAATTAGCACGGTAGCTCAACGTGTAAGCCTCGCTTGAGGCGAAGCTAACTGAGCGGGAAGCAGGTGTACGAGGGGAGCCGTGCGCTTTTGTATCGGCGGTGGGCGGGGTCCGGCTCTGGTTGGGTATGAAATTGATGGAAACTGTTGAATCTGTTGCTCTTGGTTCAGCGGATCTGAAACCTAAGGGATTGCTACAGTATGTCGATGACACCTTCATTATCTGGTCTCATGGCAAAGATTCTTTACCTGGTCTCCTAGACTATCCCAATCGCGAACACCCGGACATCAATTTTCCCTATGGAGGAAGAACATAATGGTGTATTCCCGTACCTTGATGTACTAGTCACATGTAACTCCGACGGTAGCTTAAGTCAGTCCGTTTATCGAAACCCCACACACAAGGATAGGTAAAGTTCTCAGTTATCAACTCCTTGGTTCACCGGGCAGTCTTTGACTTGGCTTGAGTCGTTGATTCTCCTCAACTCATCAGCAACACTTTCATCCAACCACCAAGGTAACGGTTAAAATCGGTATAATTTTGAAGAAACAAAACATCAAAATTCAAATTCAGAAATTCTTCCGTCTTCCAAAGACAAATTTCCTCCCTTAGCGAGTAAAGGTGTTTATAGGGTCTCTTGATCGTGCGGTTTCCGGTATATCGATGAAGTAGGATGCTCTGACAAAACTCGTCTAACGGAGCACAAGCGTTGCGTTACAACACGCCTCTCCTCGAATTCTGCTATCCCTGAACATCATCTGGACACTGGCCGCCAAATATTATCCGATGCTGCTTCATTATTTTGTAAATCTTCTCAGATGAGCTCAAATTTGATTCTAATAAAAAGGGTGTGTTACGCAGTTAAGAATTTCATTTGTCTTAAAACAATATAACATCAAAAATGAATGGTTGGGTTAGTTTTTGCACCAGAACTCTATTTTGCTTAATGCCTTCATTCTGGATCCTGTTTGTCGCCAATATATCTTATATTTTGACATGTTTTTGCCTTTACGGACAGTATCCTGCACTTCATAAAGTAATTTATTCAAATGACTCCACAAATTAGAAATGGCAACTGGTCGACTGGTTAATCCCTACCAAGTCCTCAATGAAGAATCACATTCCCCCCATTTGAACTATTCGCAATATGATTGTACTTGACGCTTCAATTTTTTCATTGCCTACTTCTGAACCTTTAACCAAAGAAGAATGCACCGGAAGGCATATTTTACATTTAACTTGCAATCTGTATATTGTATGGAATTTATAATGTACGAAACGTAAATCTAGTGTCTTGCGCAAAAACTTACAAGGCATAGTAGCTAAGTCATGTCATCCTTATAACTTCTTCACCGTAAAATAACGACGCAGTTTCTTTTAAGAGGCGGTGTCGCGAAACGTATAAAAGAGCGAATTTAACGTCTACGTAGACAATATTTCACGCGAAAAACAGTTGTCTGATTAATTCGAAATGCTACTCTATCTGATTTAATTCACGATGCGAGATAGGGCCGTCGGATAAGCACTTCGCAACATGCAGATATTATAAATAATTTTAGATGAGTTGAATTCATTAATTTCCCGAGCGTAGACAGATTTATGCGTTCTCTTTTAATCCTCGTTATAACGGTGTTACGTTTTAATGTATAATGCACCGGCTAAAAAGAATATCCTAACTGAAATTAACCCGTGCCTTATATTTCGCGCGAGCCCTAATAGTCCGGAATTCTATGCATACACTTGCTTGGAAGTGTAATTTATTATATTCGATAGAGCGCCGTTTATATTAATAAGATGAAACAAGTACGCAAGAATAGGATGCGTTTTTGTTTTTTACGTAATCCATCAATTCAAATACGCGAAATACACCTTTCACCAAAGATAATTCGAGTTAAAAGAGCTAATTTTCTTGGAGTCTGTTCGCTTCTGTGTTATCGATAGTTTTTGGGACCTAGCTAAGGACCTGGAAAAAATAGAGCGAAGAGAGGTTGCTTAGTTTCTTGGGAATTATCGTTGGTCTGAGATATATTTACTTAATGAAATGCTGGGAACAAAGAGATGAGAGCCAGACACTATATAATTATAATAACAATAATAAAAAGGCAATGCAGAATCGGAAACGAACGCGGAAGGCTTAACTCTGTTGTTGACGGAGCGCAGCTGATTGAATACTATTCATTGTGGCGCCAATCACTTGAAAGGGCAATTAACACATTTAAAAATGGTATGTATCAGGTATTAAAGGTAACATAATTATAACAAAGCTCACTAAAATCGGGAGAAAGCGTATTAACATTATGGCAAAGCTTATTTAAGTTACTTTTATTATCTATTTCTTTTTGAGTGCATATTTAATTGATGCCGTACTTATTGTACAATCTAAATGGATTTATTAATTGTTATTAATTTTATTTTTGGCCTTTAACTAAGTTCATACCATATCCATTCAGCGCGGACTTTATTATTTGTAAGAAAAATCTATTTGCATTCTATTTGTGACTCCTTCTCACGTGGAGTATAAACAATAGCTAATTGTTTATCCAAAATACGATAGATAAATAAATTAGCATTTTTACTTCGATTATGTCAGGAATGCAAAATATCTTATAATTGGGCAAGTGAACTCATGCTTCTTCCTGTGGCAGTAAGTGGAAGTGGACGTAATTTGTCCCAGCTGGTCCATTAATTGATATGCTAATGTGGACGTGCACTTGCAGTCGGTACTGACCACGTGTTCTAGACGCCACCTGTCCACACTTCTTTTAAGAATAATGTCTCATACATTATTACCATGGTAATAATTTTCGTAGGTTTTAATGCTTTTAATTTAATGAACGCATATTTACTTTAAACTGTTCAAAGAAGCCCAACCTTTAAGTGTCAAAAAAAATAGTAACAGTAACAGTTAAAACCTATTTATTTTGTCTAACATAGCACAAACTAATAGAGGATAGAGCGCAAATTGTTGAAATGGAACACCGTTCGGTCTCGAAAGGCAAACGTTAGGTAAATAAGGTTGCACGGATCGATTCTAGGCTCACTTCCCTTCGTGATAAATTTGAACGATTTGTCGCTTGATGTTGAGAGTGGGAAAGTGGTTCGCTAATGAAATTTCGATCTTAGTTAGAGGAGAAAACAATGCAGGACACACTGAAATGGCCCTTCTAGTGACCGGTGATCAGTAAGCCTGCAGAAACGAGTTGCGCTTCGTGAAATTAGCAGGGACTAGACAGAGTCGTGTTTATTCGTCTCATAGGAAAGGGTTCGTGTTGCGTACTGGTTTCCCTCGAGAGTCGACAAAACACGAGTCTGTCTAATCTCTGCTAATTTAGTGAAGCGCACGGAAAGCGTACTCGTTTCTGCAGGCTTAGTGATTAGTTTGGTAGTATGTAATAAATTAAAACTAAGCGCTAAATTAAGAAGTTAAGTATTTAGGATTGCTCCTCACTACATCATTAGATTGGAGTCATCACGTCGATAACTTGAGAGCAACATTAGCCACACCTTTTTTTTCAATTCAGAAACTACAGCAGGTATCAACGCACAATGCTGCGAGGTCCGCTTAATTTTCCATGTTTGATAGCAAAACGATACTTTACTGCGACGTACATCATTGGCGATGGAAACCATCTTTAGGCTACAGAAGCAAGCTGCCCGAGCGTTAAAACGTTATCTAAACGTACAACTTGCAGAAATTTGCATCTGGAATATTAGAGACTTACCATACCTTATCCCTGCTTGCGTCAATCTCCATGAATCCCCTTAAAAATCCATTTAAAATGGAAGTCTCAACAACTATTTCGCCAGATCCTCAAGCTTGTACCGAGACAAGCGACATGTCGAAACGCAGTTTTCACGGAGCGGTCAAGGAGTATTTTCTGCGGAAAAGTTTCTATAGCGCAGAAGACTATTTAAAATATAAATTATTTTTGCAATTCCTTACTTTTATAAAGTTAACTGAAACTTAATTGGAATATTGGATATTCGAAACGTGTATCTTAATTGGTCCGTTATTTTATAAATACTGTCGGGAACAAAGGGGTGAAGGTACCTTTCGGTTTACTATGTTTGTTATTTTCTAACGAAGACAATATGATGTAATGTGCAAATTATATTTCAAGGCTAATGTATATTCAAATGCTTGACGCGTTACCATAAGGAGTTCGCGTAATATCAAAGTTTGAGGTTAATTTTCCTTCTTCTAGCTTAATTTTCGTAGAACGTTATTATTTCTTGTTTATTTTTATTTAAATTGCCGAAAGAGTATTTAGGAATCGCTCCCGGACGTACCGACCATGAAAATTTAATTAAGCCAACTTAGAAAATAATTTCTTTGGCATTTATAGCATTGTAGTTTCCAGATACAAATCCAGAAAAAATGAAAACTCACAAAGCACGTATTTACCTCCTTCCAAGTTAGAACAGAAACAGCTTTTGTTCGCCGAGTTCATCGGTTCAATGTTTTATTTTGTTCAGTGTAATTTTGTTTTGTTATACAAACAGAGGTTCACTGGAGATTTAAAAATAATACATTGAATAGTCACTAAACAATTTCAATTTCGTATTTAGGCAAGTCAGACTATAATTTATTTTTTGCTATTTCCCTTTCTGTATTGCTTCTCTCTTTCGCCCCGTTCTACAAACGTATAATTCCGAAACGTGCGAAGTCAAACTAAGACGACACGTTTTGGTAATTTCGAAGCACATTGGATTTGAACTAAATCGAAGCGGGGGTAACACCATCGCAGTATGTTATTCCAGCAGCAACACCGGATCTTAATCGTTTTAGGAAGAGGCGTGCGGGTTACCGTAAAGGATGAACGTAGATATAAAGAGATAAGAAAGTTTCGTAATTTATAGCTGTTATTATTGTTATAGTAATAACGCGTACGTGGTCGACATCCCTTGCGAGACTTATGAACATACCGAGTAATTCCTTCTAGATAGATGGATCCCTCGACATACCGATCCGCGTGAATAAAGTCCGGGAAAGTAAAATCGAAGTTTTCTGCGACGATTAAAAACTTTGTTATTAGCTGCTGTGTTTAAATTGCTACTAATTTGATATTTTTCCATAGGTTGATAGGAATTATATTCTACGTTAATTTCCATCGATTTCAACTAAAATAACTAATTCGGTTAAATTAGATAATTTGTTATAAATTACATAGGTATGTGTTTTACATTCTTATATAATCAAAGACGAATAATAATAAACAACACTAAAGTATCGGCACACTCCGCACCATAGTTTAATTAGCCCGGAACAACTGTTTCGGGGATCCACGCATCTTTGAAAAAGTTGTCCGGGGCTAATTAAACGTGGTACGAAGTGTGCCGATACATTAGTGTTGTTTGTCAAGTCAAAGATGAGTTCACCATTTGAGAAAAAATAATGAAGTGATTTGCAGCATATGGGAAATTTTGTAATTATAAAATTTTTTGCCACACATCTCGTGATCACTAGTACTACGGAAAATTTTAAAAATATGCTACGAATCGACAAAAAGTTTTGCGTAAATGATTCGATATCCAGAAAGTCTCGTTTGAAAAGTCTTTAAATTTAATTTTGAGGCTATAGGCAAATTTTTTTAAACATATTTTTTGTATTTTTAAAATAAATTACATGTTTCTCTTTTTATCTGAAGCATTTCTGAATTTGGTTGATACTCAAAGAGTTCTAGCAATTCTTGCATAATTAATAAAGCTAAAACTAAAAATTAGTAACGCAATAACAAAATTTACCGACGAACATTTTAAAACTAAAAAAAGCTCAACTCTCTGTCCCTAACCGTTCCGACGCTACGGCGTCTCAAATTTTAAAATGAAAATTGTCTTTTTCAACTGTGAAGCGCCATAGCTCCCAAACGAAGTGAGCTAAGCGATCAGAAACTGCCAACCAGAAATGCATGTCTAAGGATAAAATTAACGAAAACTAGAACAATAGAGGATTTTGGGCCGGATTCGGACTCTGTTTTTGGTGGACCGAAAACTTCAAAAGGCCATAACTTCCGAGCGGTTAGAACGACGTAAGCGAATATTTGTTTTAGTCTTCATCAAAAGTCGCGTCTTTTGTGGTATATAATTCAACGCGATTCGGTACATTTGAACTTTAAGAGTTTTCGTAAATGTCCATATCTCCTAAACCGGTAGAGGTAGCGAGTTGAAGTTTTATTCCGCAAATATACGACTATAGGGCTATGAATTGGCATCGTTAAATTGGCGAAATCCCGGCCTTTTTTAGGCTTTTCATAAATCTCGTCAATTTGGGTCCAAAGCTGGGAGAAAGATCTCAAAAATCAAAAAAATAATGCTAAAATAGCTTCACACGGACATGTTTTTGCCTACTCTGCGTCATAACCGTGGTTCCGAGAGTGATTGTACTCAACCTTGTATCGCTATTTGCCTCACAGTTAATACCACAAGTCAGACATCTCTTGGGGCCCTCTAGTGCCAAGGAACGCATGCCTGCTGTTTAGAAAGTAGCGACATAAACCGGGTACTGTTCCCCAAGACATTTCTCGACCAGTTTTTGGATTGCTTATCACAAGATAGCGCGCGCAGGAGCGCTTGAGGAAACTGCACATGTAAATGATTCTCACAGGTTTAGCACGATGTCTAACAAAACACATCAGAAAATGCTTGGAAACAATAACCAAAAGAATAATGCTAAAACAGCTTCCTCATGACATCGATGGAATCATCTCTCTTTGCATTGCTTTTGCCGCACAATGATTACATCAATAGCATTATTTTCTTGGTTGCTTAGTTGAATTTTCCATTATTTACCCTAATTTTTCGTCGATTAATAGCATGCTAATAGATTGTATATTGTAACATAATAAAATTGTTCAGTATTGCCTAAATTAAATTAATTCAACATTGTATAAAATTGTATAACATTTGCTGATTGATGAGGTACGGCCAGCCGCCAGCGTTATTGGATGCTATGGCGGTACGAATTGCAAAATTTTAATTAAAATGTTACTTTTGTGTATAATAAACATGAAAAATTTGATACTGCGTTGTTGTTTGTAAATATTAGGAATAAAATTTCGATTAATCTGTTGATTTTGATAATTCATTTCCGGGTATAATCAGATGTATATCAAATATAAATATATATAATACGCTGTTTGCTGAAAAGCGCTGTAGAGCTGTAGCTCCTTTATTTATCTAATATATACATATGTAATTTTCACAAACTAAACAGTAAGCGAAGTGAAAGGGTTAAAAATAGAGCCTAATACGCGAATTATTTTTTTTTTTTTGTATTATCATTGCGGCTATCAGAATTTGGGAAACGTCGTTTGTCTTGTTGTACACGAAGGCTAGGAATAAATGACCGTGCCAAACGCAGCGTTTTTTGTTTGTAATGTGGGGGCAACACATTTGAATTCGTCATTTTAAGCATAGTGCACTCTTTTGTGGAAATATGCATCCTAAGCACTAACGAGAATAGTCTCGGTATTTTTGTCCCTAAACCTTTCTAAAGCAAGAACTATGCGTTTTAATATGGATGATCGACTTCACCCCGGGCTTGAGATGATGTCGATCACCTTTAGATTAAAAATGCTCACCCTACGGTCCTCATTTAGTGGCCAATCGATAGTCTAAACATCAACGAAGTTATATCTTAGCTCCATTAAAATGTAATAATATTTGCTTGTTGCTTCGAAACAAACGTAATTTTTTGATCAACTTCACTCTGATTGCCGGTACTAGCACAAGTTGGATTTACTTAAACTATATAAGTCACTGTATTCGATTGCGAAGATGCATATGAATTTTCGGTGAATTTAGCCAAATTGCTTCTCTGAGTGTTTTCCTCAATTATGTCCAGCTAATTATTTGATTTTAAAAAGAAACGAAAAGGTGTGATCTGTCTTTAGTGTACTGTGTGGTCAGCTGCTTCGTAATACAATATTACAATTATTTCGAAAATTAATTAACGGAAAACCGTAATTCTGACAATAAATTAAAGATGAGGCTCGTAAAACGTTCCGTTTAATGTTTTACAGACCTACAAACGTCGTATTAATTCATTTCCTTAATAGTAATACGTGAGGTCATTATTTGCGGAACGTTCCCTTAAACAGATACAACCGCAATAAATTGTCCAAATTATCGAAATTAGCACCTTGCCGTCGATGTGCATTTCGCCAAATACAAATTTCGCGAATTCACCGTACGAAACGTCGAAATGAAGATCGCATACGATATTGTGTACGTACGTGCACGTGCATAAGAAAAGGAACAGCCAACCGATCCACCTTTCAGCATTTTACACCTGTCTTCCATCAGCTGCGGAATGACCCAACAGGTAACCCATAAAAATTCTAGGGGATTGTTGCGAAACTTTCAGATAATGTCTATAATAACCACGTTCCGCGCCTTGTTATTAAAATTCCGAGTGAAAAATAATTTTTGACGTGTCGTAATTTGTCCGTATTTATTGTATCCGCTATTGATTTTTAATTTGCTAATAACGAGTACCGTCCCAGAAAATTTTAGCAATGTATTCGAGTTAACTCATTGTAAAGAGCATCACAATTTTTGTTTATGCTTCTTCTTTCTTTGCAGGAATACCAAGTTTAAGTAAAACCCACGCGTAGAAGATGTTGATTAGGGTTAAGAAATTGTATTATGAAATTTGAATTACTTTCTTATGATTGTGTTCTCAAAGTAGGCAAATGAAAGAAATTAATTTAAGTTCAAGTAACAAAACTATACTTATTCTAAGTGCCGGCTGGCGGTGACGTAAATGGGAGGTGAGAGACAAGGCCTTGATTGGCCTCGTGTATTTCCGTTGTGCAGCGTGCCCATTGTACTTGGCAAAAAAATACAGGAAGAAGTCGAAGCTTAAAGACGTAATTTTTGCTTTTTGCTAGTTGATTGTCGGTGTGCAGTAACAGCCCCGAATATGACTCATAAGAGCGAGGACGAAACATTGGCAGAAGCGACAACAACGCGGTTCCAACCCGGAAGCCAAGAGTAACAGCAGCATATATTTTTTCTGTACCCGCTGTAAACGTTAAAAATATGTGTCCTGCAGCTACGCAGCCACAGTGCAGCACTGGCCATTGGTTAGCATTTGTTGAATTCTTTATACTGACTCATACACTCTGCTCTTTGACCTACCTCTGTCTACTGTGATACTTTGCACCTGCTGCGACAAGTATGACTTATACGCCACCCACACCATCAATCCCATACCGCGCAAAAGAATGCACTGGTTGCATGCACTTGCATGAGATTTATCAAAAGACCGAGACAAGGGTAGTTAGAGTCGGGAGTGGGTAGATTTATGGGGATGAAACTGGTGTTGGGTGTGGAACAATTTTTGAAAGTTGTTAAAATATTTGATCAGGTTTACGCTAAGGCCACACTACAACCTCAATTACTCGCCACGAAAGGGTGAATTTATTGATATTTGACAATATTGATAAAATCAGGATCGGTGTCTCTGTATGTTACGTCCATCATACTTGAAATTCTCGTGGGTTTCCGAGAAGTTCCGATTTATCTCAAACATTCTGGTACGTCTTCAGTTCAACGTTGGCTGTAATTTTTTTTTAACGGAAACCCCTTTTTTTACAATTATCGCAATTCAACTAAAAAAAAAACATTTTTTTGTTGATTTCGTAGATAGCGCTGCAATCGGTATTTATTTTAATGGAGACCCCCATTTTGCATTGCGCAATGTGTAAACTATAGACCAGTTAATTTTGGTTTGACACATAATACTTCTTTTTTTAAATTTTAGTTAATTTAATGTTTTAGCAAAAGAAAGTCAATTCGTTGAATTTATTTTCTCCCCGTAGTTGAACTGTTGCAAAAAAAAACAATTTTTTGGATCTTGGAATAAATAAGAGAAAAATTACAAGAGATATGATCTTCATTCATCGGCAAATATACATTGACAGTAAACTAGGAGCGGAATAACATCCGCCAAAGTAAAACCGAACTATGATATTTATTAGAGCGTATATTTCTATAAACTTTGACAATTTGACACACGACCAAATAGGAAACTGAAAATTGAACCTCCGTCAACTGTAGAAGGTGATAAATGATTTGTCGTATGTGTTCCGTGCGAGGGAACGAACGCGAGCAGGCATTGACGACGACAGCGCGGATAGAAGTGGGCGAGGAATGGATTGGCCTGAAAGGTTTCAAACAAACAACTAGCAGCGCGGGGATTTAGAATCCATAAGATTGCGTCGAATTGAAATAAAGGCGATGTTTACCGACGACGTAAACTTATCATGTATCCGTGGTATTGGCAGATACAGGTGTTTAGAGAATTGAGCTTTATTTTGAGCAAATTTGTTAAGGGGATTCTAACTTATATGGGTACGTACAGAAATGGAGGCGGTATTTTTTAAATCAAAAATAGATCGATGGATTTATGAGAGCTATTCGATTATCTACATTGATTTTCTTTAAATCAAAGAAATCTATATGAATTCATTTTTTTTTAATTAAGGTTTAAATATAAGAAAATTATTCATTTATTTGCAGGCGAGCTACCGCTAATATTTATGTCACCTGTTGTTTGTTGTTGCAAGAGCTGAAACTCTTGCTTCGTTTTACTATGTTAGCCAAAATATACAGTACCAACCTGCTATGTCAAAGAATCTAACAGCTTAAATCTGGCAGCGTTTACTGCTGTTTTCCATAAGCGTAATATTTCAAAAATGGGGTGAAATACATGAAGGGTGAAGCGCAGTTACATAAATATTATTCCTTGCATTCAATCTTTCCCTCATTTTGGGATGATAATTTTCTTATAAACTTGACAGTATAAGTACCGTCAATTAAATTATTGCTAATTAATAGCATTGCAAGAACTTAACGGTGCTCTTCATTTCGTTACTTAAGAGTGGAAAAATAACGTTCTGATTCTTATGACTTTGGCTTGTTTCCGCTAATGGATACGAACATCTACAATTTGTGCAATTTGTACAAAAAAGTATGTAATTACGTAATTTTGCGGTCTTGATGTCTATTTATCTGAAACATGCCTCGATTAGCATAATAACATTAATCATAGCACGATGAAAATATATCTAAGTAGAACACTATAAACAACATTAAGAAGCCATTTTCATTATCTCAACGCTCGCAACTTGCACATCTAGCATGTGTAAACGTTATATATTTGCTTCGCCTTCTGTACTCCTGAGTGCTTTACGATCCTAAGGTACAAAGAATGCTCCTAAGTCTTCTAAATTAGATTTTCCGTTATCTTTTCGGTATAAGCTGGTCGCCTAGATTATCTTCTTCCCATAAAATTTATCCAGCCTGAATACAACGCCTCGACAACATATATTACACCTATGTTCAAGGAAGTTAAAGTAATGGACGCTGTTGTTTGCTAGAATGCACGACCAAAAAGTGGTATTATATGCACACTCCAATTTAAGGAACGGAAAAGTAAAGTATGAATTTATGTCCATTCGTGATGGTATTAAACAATCAAATGGTTCAAATTTATTAGCTTGGATTAGGTATTGCTATTCGTTAAAATTGAGTACAAGATATATACGAGGACGGTATGATAGTTACCTGTGTTAAGGAAGACAACGGTATTGTTTTGCATATAGTACATGGTAGATGGGACACTAATTGCCGGTGACTGGGCCGAGGCGCTACCATGATGGTGGAGAATTTTTTTCCTTGATAGGTGGGCGATTGTTCTTCACATCCCGCAAAATTGTCGTTGTAGCTTTTTCGGCTGATAGAATCGTCTTTTTTCTTTTTACTGGTACACGTTCGCCGGAAAAAGATACTATTTTGTTGACTAATCCTTGATTTCTCACGGGTAATGATGCATCACGCGATTTCGTTTGTTAATCGTCAGCAGGCGCAATACTCATCCCGCTGATAGCTTTATCATACTTAATTTTGCATGAAGGGTTTTTTTGCACACATTTAATTGAGATGTTTGCGTATTAACAATCACGAACTTTATTGATTATTTTGTCCGTAGTCACCTAAATGAAACGACATGATCGTTCCTCATCAAAGACGGACGTTCGGCCAAGTTACTATCTGATGGTAGTCATTGAAGGTGCATCCAACACTGCTTTAATTTCAACACACGTTTTCCCATCTAGACGATATGATATCATAGTGTGAAAAACTGCGTGTATATAAAGTCAAACCATATATCATATTCGTTTCTTGAGCAATGTTGTTGACGTAGAGGTATTGCGTGCTATATATCGCTTTCAATCTAGATTGACGTACGAAATTATCTTTTGGGGTTTTACCCCGTGCCTCTCAAATTTTTTTGATGTAAAAACGAGCGCTGCGATGCACGATGGGAGTAAAACCTCGTGAATCTGGTCGTCCACTCTTCGCTGAACTAAAAATTCTTCCGCTTGCCTGCCTATATACACTGTGTCCACGGATTTGGTGCACAAGGGAAAAAACTTTTTTATTCTGCATTTTATGAAAAAAAGTTATTCTTTACGAAAGTTTTTGCTTGCCTTAAAACCATTAGAAAACATATTGAAATCCACTTAAGTTCCCCGGCATTAATATCGCTATTAATTCTTTGAAAAAGCTTGTTAAGGAATTTGATGAAACTGGCTCTGTTGTTAGAAAGAAGAAAACAAGGAAACAATACAATGAAGATGGTAGCTATGGAATCTGTATTAGAAGATTTTCTACCTAGCTACTTCTACCGCTAATGGTTATGTGTCATCCCGAAATTGCAGATATTGGGCAGAAGGGAATCCAAATTTTCGTATTAATCGGAAAAACCAGCGTTATAAGAAAGTAAATGTGTGATGTGGAATTTTGTTCAATAAAATTATTGGCCCCTTCTTTTCGAAAACAATTTAAATCAACATAGTTATTTGGATATGTTGCAAAATTTTGTTTTGCCATCGTTAGAGGATATTAACAGAGATGCCCTGTACATTCAATTAATTTAATTAGAAACTGGCTTGATGACCACTTTCCTGAAAGATGGAACAGTCGTTTTATTCTCATTCATTGGCCAGCTCGCTCGCCCGATTTAACGCCGATGGATTTTTATTTTTGGGGACACGTTAAACAAAGAGTCTACGAAAATAATAATTTTGATGCGAATTTGAGAGCATTAAAAGATAAAATACGAACAGTAATTACTGAGATTGATATAAGAACATTTAGGAACGTTTACAGAGAAGAGAGGTATAGGGTCGAAGAGTGTGTGGAAGTAGGTGGAGGTTACGTTGAATAAATTATTTGTTGTTTTTTAACACATTCGAATTTATATACATTAGAAAAGATTTCATAAAGTCTTATATTTATAATAAAGAATTTATTTTAGTTAACCAGAATATTATTAAATATTTTATATCTAAAAATATGTATAAAAAACACTAAAACATAAAACGGTTTAAAAAATGTATGAACGTTCGCTGTTGTATAAGTTTGCACCAAATCCGTGGACAGACTGTATACCTGAGACTTGTATTTATGTACAGAACAACAAAACATATTTGAATACCCGTTCTTGTCATACTTACCCAGTGAGGAATACTTCTCTGGCTAAAAAAATTAATCTAAGCCTCCTTGAAAACAGTCCCTATTTTTTGGGAGTAAAGTTATATAATAAATTACCTTATTATATGATTAATTTAAGTTTAAGTAGTTTTAAGCTAGAATTAAAAAAATACGGCACCAATTTAGGTTCTATAGTGTTGAAGAATTCCTTAATATAGCTTTAGACTATCACTTAACAGTTGTTTCTAACCTCTTCGAAATTTTGACAGAAGTGATCACAATCGGTAATGCAGATTTTGACACAAAGCGCCATCTGTTTTCTAAACACGGCTATTCCTCATATCATCCTTGTACAGTACTTTTACATATGTTTTATATGTTAATCATTCTTTCTTTTACTGGTGTTGTGGGAAGTACCCAAATATTTTAGGGACCCCTTCACAATATTTCAATTATTCATAAAATACAAAATAAGTTGAAATTTCATATTTTAAACCGTAATTTTCTGTACTTTCGTACTTAAATGCACATTACGTTAAGTTACATCGACAACATTGTACACTCCCTAAAATCGGTGACGTAGTATTCCGAATTTTTCGACCATATGGAAGATGTATATTTAACCTGCGGCTATCTGAAAAACATACTTCTCTTTTCTGCGACGCACGCACAATTACCTAAACGCTATCCAGCGACTAGGGTGCCATCTGCGAAGCGCATACCCCTAGGCTATCGCAAATAATGACTACACGCACACGCAGTTGTATGCCCTTTCTCGAATTCTTGAAGCGTTTTTCCTCAAAATTGTAAATAAATACCGCGTATTTATGCGTATATTTCAAGAGAGTCGGTTATGCAACGTAATGAACGTGGCCAATCTTCAAATATTAATTTTTGATTTTTGTTAGATACGTTTTTATTGAATACGGATATTTAGATTTTTAATTATTAAATGTTTGCAGACTTCGCTATTTCTACTTTTTCATGATATGTGCTCTTCTTATTATCTACTTTTCAGAACGTTTTCTTTTTCTCAGCTGATGAGCTTCAGTGTTTATCAAGAAGCTGTTGATCTAATTGATACCTGTTATACATGTGATACATGTTTACCATATCCTTCATTTAGAGTTATTTTTTAGGAATATTCAAAAACATTCCGTTTACCGAAGTGTGACAAATACAGATAGATACCTCAATGGCCTTTCACACCATCATTCAGCCTGAAAACGCGGTGTTATCAATTTTCTTATTCATTCCATACCTGAACTCAATTCGCTTCCTGAAGAACTGAACCACATCACCGAAGTTCTGATTCCCAATAACAGCTACATCAATCCTTTTCCACAGCAACTCCCTGATTTCCGTAAGGAAGCATACCTACCCTACATTCAAGGTGTGACCGATCTTATAAGCAAGATCCTCTTCAGGAATAACATAAAAGCCATCTTCAAACGCAATTTCAAATTCTCTGATCAAAGACTGCAATCGTCTGGAAGTTTCTGGTGTCTACTAGATTCCATGTTTGTGCGGTAGTGTGAACATTGGTGAAAGAAGCCGATCAGACCGCGCTTGTGTTACCGAGCACGAGCGTCGTACGCGGTTGTTGCGTGTAACCGAGACCGCGAAGAAATTAGCCACCAAATCCACTTTGACTCTACTCGCATCTTGTCTCGCAACCCTCACTATTACGGTAGAAAAAATTAGTGAATCTATTGGAATCGTTAACATCTCAAAAATTTACCCCTTACAACATACTCGGAAATCCCAACTTAATAAACTTCCTAGCAACTGCCACGGTTCATTGATCCATGACCCTTCGGCTCCATTGACCTGCAACGAGCTCTATAGAAACTCCTCCGGAACAAATAGTCCCCAGTCAGTGTATTTTGTAACAGTGACGATAACGATGCGGTTCTAACCCAGAAACCAAGAGTATTATTAAAATATAAGTTCTTCTTGGAAGTAATTTGCATACAGAACAAACTTCCTCAATTTTTTGCAGTTACTACATGTTTCTGGCAAATATTGTATTGACAGGTCATCAACGATTTCGTTATCGATCCTCTCTACAGACTTACTCGATTCATAAATTCATTAATTTATCATGAAACTAATTCACGTATTTACTACGTTTGCTCCATAAAAATAAATCACATCGGGGAGGATCGCGTATATGAAACAACAACGGTACGCACTAGGCAAAAAAAGGAGATTCCCATTTATTTCTGGAGGAATATCGATCGATCACTTAGCATTAAGCGTTCCCAACGTAGAATCAGAGGCGGTCCTTCTCCGTCGCGGCCTCGCCACCTACACTAATCTAGAAAATCACGTGACCTAGTGAACAGAGCAAGGCAATCTGCTGATTCCGGTTTCGAGATTTATATTCAACCGGAAACGGGTGCGTTTAGGAATTCCGGCTGATGATTTGCGGCTCATATGACTACCACGCCGTCCCCTCCTGCTTTGGTATAGCTATCTCTTTTTCTCCTACACGTTTGTAGCTACGATAAGTTCGGACTCTCCCGAAAGTTCTTTCGACCCTTAAAACCGCAAAACGTAGATTCATATATTCGGTCCCGTAATTAGGTGATCCCAGGAATTTTTGTATTCCTCGTAGTTACCGCAGTTTGTCAAACATTCCAAGATATCGTGTTGGTGGTAATGCGAGTTTAAATAATACCTTTATAATCGTACGCAGCGATCGTTTAGAAGTTTCTAAATTTAATGTGGTAATACTGTGTAATTTGCGAATCTGCGGTTCTTATTTATTTGATAATGTTTATTCAATGCTCAAGTACAAATTGACTGAATTCTATCTTTCACACCGTCGCGTCAGCTAACTAAACAACATTTTAATAGAAAAAATTTGAAAGAGGGTCTCACAAATTCTTTATTAGAAATATATAAATGCGACCGGTTTCGTAAAAAAAATCACATGAAGCCAGTTTTACAGAGCGCATGTATCTGGTTACTTCGGGGCAAAATTGGTGTATAATGTATCTTCTTTCATCTCTATATGTTAAGAAAGGATACATATGCATTCACTCTGCCCCAGGGCAGCCAACGGAATACGCTATTAGCTTTTTGCACCATTGCAGGGTGCACTATTCGTAGTCCGTCTTTTATTACTTGGGTTGTTTTATAGAAAAGACCGCACACTTCTCTAAATGGAACACCCTGTATATTTTTACATTATTAAAGATGCTCAACAATATGAGAATAAATGGAGTGTTTATTCTCATATTATGAAAATAACATGTTTTCGGGTTTTCGAGTTACATCTGTTCCTTTCTTTCAGTATGGTGACAACCCAACGGGGTGCATAAGCTTTTAATACCTCATAACCTCAGGAACCTTTTTAGTGTGTGAATTGTGTGTGTAAAGTGTTTCATGGCCTTGTTATTATCACTTCCTCGCCTTAAAGGGCGAAGCGCAGTTAATTATGTATTGTATTCGGGAATGTAAGAATTAAGAATTTTTTTTTACCATAGCGGGACTCGTATACACAGCGCCTAAATTTGTCCAGTCCAGCGCAAGCTCTCTTACTACTGGACCACCGAGCCGCCGTCTCCAAAATTTGTCTGGGGGCGTGGTCATGTCCAGATTGAACTTGATATTTTATAAATTAAACAAAAAATACAAAGTTAAGCAATATGCTAAAGATATCAATTAAAATGTCCGTTTTATTTATTATTATTTTTTTGCAGCTTATATCTTCGTATCTAATTAATAAATCATCCTACGTTTCCCACAACGGATTTAATTCCAGGCAATACATGCCGTCTTCTGGCATAGCACAGGGAACAAACCTTGGTCCCTTTCTATCCCATATGCAGATGATCTCAAGATCTTTACGAGAATAGAAACACTAGACGATTGCAAAAAGCTGTTGGAGAACCTTCAGATCATCCAGAGTTGGTGCGATCGTAATAGAATTGGTCTAAACATTGACAAATGTGCAATAGTGAGTTACTCGAGAACCACAACACTCATTACTTTCTTCTACGCAATAAACGAAGTTCTTATACCATGAGTGGAAATATTTAGAGACTTTTGTCTCATCATTACGATTCATTGACCACATCCGTGATATTTGTGCATCAACTAATAAAGCCTTGAGCTTTATTATAAGATCCTGCAGACAATTTACCAATTCCACAGCTTTGAAGTCCCTATATTATGCTTTTGTCAGAAGTAAATTGGACTTGGTAGCAGGAGAGAAAAGCAAAGCGCCAAATTTGTAATACGGCTGATTCATAATAAAGTTGATTCTCCATCCTTGTTAGCTCAAATAAATTTTGTAGTGCCAACGCGGTCTTTTGATACATTCCTAACACCCAAGGCAAGAACCAACACGTTGTTGAAGGCTCCGTTGTACCATATGGCTAGCATTTCTCTTATAACATATCATCGTTATTTCACATCTTACTTCATTGTTTAATCTAGTATATGTCGTTTCTACCTTTGTATTTCACTTTCCTTCCACTGTTTCAATGTCTACGTTATTATTATTTTTTATATATCCATATTCAGTTGTCCTGTAAATGGATTTTCATCTGTTGGACAATAAAGATTATTATTATTATTATTATTTAAAATATACAAGATAAAACAAATAAAATATTGTTGGGGGAAAATTGTTTTTCGTGGCAAATCTAATGTTCTTTTTCGGAATCCAGGTATTTTTAAAGCATAAATTACGGCTACAAAAAAATTCTATTCTACTATTTCATCGAAAAATCTGTTTCATACATATTCCACGTTCGCAACACGAACTTCCCGAGTAAATCTCGATTTCTTAATAAACGAATGTCGTAAACGGCAGAAAGCGGCGAATTTTTTTTCCCGGAGCGTTTCTATAAATCGTTTTTACGAAATTTGTATTCCTACTCACGCTTATAGGGCGGTGTATTTATATTTATTGCAATCTACCGGAGACGATATCCCTCCGGTGTACGCGGCACAAATCAAAAAAGGTTACTTGGTTACGATTGGGGTGCCGTAATATTTTTTGGGTCGATAATTTACATCATTTCACGTCTGTCAACTAACAAAATGCTGAAATGAAAAACTAGTACATGCGTAATTTTTTGTTTTTTTTTTTCAAAAAGAAAGGTGATATATGCTATTTGAGATTATTCTTAAAAAAGGAAGGATCTTTCTGATTTTTTGTAGCTCTAGATCTTTAGCTGATTTTAGGTGAGACGGCGAATCAAAGTAAAAAAAAAAGAAAAGGCACTATCTAGCATCCATATCTTGCGCTGTGTGTTGTTCTTATCGTCTGAAGATTCCGATATAGGAGATCAATAATTCATATTTAACATCCAGAATAATTGTTGGAAGCTGTGAGTGACCCTGTGGGTGGGTGATTCAAAATTCATGACGAGCCCAAGCTTTTGAAAATTGGCTATGGCCGCGATTAGTTTCTTAATTAATAGATTAGTTAAATATTATATATCTATAGATGTCGATCGCATGCATTAAAAGAGTCCAACGTAGGCGTTACATAAGAAATGCCACGACCTTAATCCCGGTAGAAACAAATGGTAAGAAAAACTCACCTTTCACAGCATATCAAAAGGTGTTGTCAGGGTTCTGAAGGATTAAGATATGAACGCATCCTTTGGTTCGCGTAACGCACTAAAAAACTTTCTTGGCAATCCGAAAGATAAACCGAAAATGGAAGAAAGGTCGGGAATTTATAAAATTGGATGCAATGATTGTAATAAAGCATATATTGGTCAAACGAAAAGAACGATAGGCGTTAGATTTAGGGAGCATATCCGGTGTTATCGCTTCGGTAGATTAGATTCGCCGAGTGTAGTCCAACACAGAAACGAAACCGGACATGATATTCAATTACAAACCTTGAAATTGATTAAAAATGTAACTTCGCCACCGAAATTAGACGCGTACGGGACGCTTTACATAAAAAGCAACAAAAATCTGATGAACAGAGAAAACAGACTGTTGTCGTCCTCAGTTCTATTTGATTTATTGGGGTAAACCTTGCACAGGTTTTATGTCTTGGGTTACAATAACAAGAGACTCCTCCGTCTATTTGTCCGTATTCCGTATTTTTTTGCATGTCTTTTAAGGCACGTAGCCGGCAAAAGTAGGTACTTGTAAATAATATTTTTCTAGAAAGTAGGGATTGAATAAGCATGTTAGTTTTAGAGGTTTCTCACATCATTTGGTCACCGGTTGAGAATGTGGATCATTCGTATGGATTAATTAATTAAACTTGTGTGGTGCGGAGGTTACCCATACCTTTGTGTTGTTTACCATACTACGCCACAGTCATTGCTATCATTATTATTTATACAAATTATATTTCTGAAATTTAAAATAATTCAACAAGGTTCTTCCTCAAAACATATGAATATTTTACGATCGACAATCTTTATCTGTTTTGTAACTCTGGTCTGAGGATGAGATGTGCATAGTTCTTTCATTTACCTCATTAATAAAACAATTAAACGAATATTTCATTCGCAAAGGCTAATCTATAAGTTCTAAAATATCTTATTGCTTTTATACATTTTATTAATAATCATGCAAAACAGTAGTAAGATAAAAGTGCTACGTAATCAAATATGATTAAATAATTGATACGTTAGTAGAAAAAAAGTTCGTTTATGGTAATACCTTGAACACAAAAGTCGTTCAAAATACCTCTTTTACGTTTCACCTACTTTTCAATGACAAAACCGGGGAGAAAAAAAAAATTCTACCGCATTCGTTCCCAAATAGGCATCAACGAACGCACGTATAGAACTCGAATTGAAGGAGCAATTTCTTTTAACAGCTGATGGAACAGCTGATGTTATAATCACATGACGTCAATAGTACGCATGTTTCCTGTCACCTGGAAGGCTTCATTCTTGAATTGGCGTGTACGTAGGACTGCCTGTGGCGCCTTCCACTGAACCGCTTGACGTTTCCCATCGATAACTTTTACAAATGATTTCTTACATCAAAAGCGTTTTCGCTCTATCGTTCATTTGTTTAATTTTCGCGATAGGTGATATTAATTAAATAGAGTTGTTTCTATGAGAAACAGTAGGTGGGTAGAGCAGTAGATAAATGCAAAAAAAAACAAATGGTGCTTCAATATTATCGTGTATGGAAAACAAATTATATTCCATGTAATAAAATTGGATATTTCATTTTAAGTGCTTACAACTGCCTTTGAGTATGGATAAATCTTTAAAATAATCAATTTATTATTTATCTTCATATCGGTACGTAAGTATCTGATGTTAGAAGCATTTGAGTTGAATTCTTGGATGTATGTGAAAAAGGAAGATAACTGTCCCATACGTTAGACAGCTTATTATCAAGTTAGAAAATTGAATAAATCCACGATGCAGGAACTAAATCGAAAGAACAATGATTATAATTAAGAAAACGAATTAAAAATTTAGATTAACCACTTGGAATAACAAAATTAATTTTAATTAATTTAAAATCTGTGTAAATGACAATGAATAACAAGTGATATGGAATATACAAGCAATTTCGAGACTAATGGACAAATATTCTAGGTTAGAGAAGGTTAAGCAATTTCTAATTGGATTCAGATCCAAGTTTAGCGCTGACCAATTAGGCAGAGACAGAGATTTTATTAAAACATTAGTAGGTTTGGTCCTGAAGGAGGAAACAGCATGCAAATTTTGCCGTCCATATACTGTGCTATTGCACAAGACTTGGAAAAATGCGGCTTTCAGAAATAGGTTCGGGGTATACAAAGGAAGAAATCCACATAGAGGAATCACTCATAAGTCTGTTAAATGTGGTAAAAGAAACGATGTTAATGATACAGCATTTGAAGGGCCACAATAGCTTTGAAAAGGTCGTAGTAGGAGAGGCCAGAACCCACCTCTTATCTAACTTGATTTAATCTAGGGAGATTGAACAACAGATTGAAGATAAAAAACAGTACCGGGATGTTCATCACAAAATAAAGGAATTCTTTTATGGTACTATAAGCTTCCGCATATTTATGTTTCACCAGGGACAATAAATGAAATTGCCAGAGTAGATGCACGAGGGAGCAAAAAGAAGTCGTTAGGCGATGTCCGGGAAATGATACATTCAATGCTTTTCTTCTTCAAATAATCAATCGTTTGGCGTGCTACGTGAGAGCAGGTATTGTCACAATGAAGGATGATGCGACGTTGTCGATTACTTTTCCTGATTCCATCAGTGACTTCTGACGAACAAATTATTTTATGCCATTCAGCATTAATTGCTTTGAAGCAGTGCTTACAACAACGAAAGAAACAAGCTATCAGTTTCTTGGAAGCGCTTCGTGAATGTTCATGCAAAATCGATATACCTAAGGATGCTTCTATCTCACGGAAAGTCGCATGCCGATCCAGTTCAATTATGTTGTACAGAGCATCGATGTTTTTTCAAATAACAACTGATTTTAGTCGACCTTCAAGAAATTCATCATTGACGGAAGTGCGACCACGACAAAATTCTGCAAACCAGCTGTAAACAATCTGTTCCGATAGTGCTTTATTACCAAATGTTGATTCAAGGTTTTGTCTTAGGTTATAGGAAATCATCCGAACGAAAACCTTCGCGTCAAATTTCCATTTTTTCTTTACAAAATTCCTTTTTTTAAACGCTCACAGTGAACTACGTGGCCGATTTCTGTGCTGTTACTGCTTCAACAATAACAAATGTGTGGTGATTTAAACGTTGTCGTTGATTGAGTAGTATTTGGTAGTTGGTATTATACTGCGTTAATTTCAAATTTAGAATTTGAGGAGTGCAAATGTGACCTGTTCAGTAGGCTGCATTTTAAAGAAAAAAGAACTGGTCCAAGACCGGTTTTAAGATAAAGTGACAAGTTCGTTCTCCGACTTCTTTACATCCATTTAGTGTTGTTTTTTATAAGCACCATTTAAGAGGTTTGTATGAATGAATATTGAAACCAGTAAGTTACGGTCTTTGCAAAAAAGAAATGAAAGTAATTAAACGCATTTTGCTCATAAATAATAGAATTTGAAGGATTCAAACAAGCTTTTACGTGTAAGAAATTGGGTAAAATTATTATTTTGAGCTCTTAATTTTTACGACGATTCCAAAAGTTTTCACTCGATCTTCGTCTTACTATGTATGGGTGAGTAAGGACATAAGATATCCGGAACAAAGGGCCAAAAAATAGACAAATTTAAAAATATTTTTTCCAATATTTTCAGATTTGTGAATAACATAAAAGAGGACTAGAAGCACAAAATCTCAAGAAAAAATTAGAGAAATTTGACGAACCAGACAAGGTTCTGAATTCTGTTGTAGATACTGCTCGTAATGATTTTTATTCAAACATTTCTGGTTTTCTTCTTGGTTTCATTTAATTTTGAAATCAACTTTTCGTGGCGAACAGGATAAATTTTTTTTTGATAAATTCATGACATCTACTGTTTGGTCTGCACAGTTACATTTACAACGCACTTTTAGAGTTAAGGTTGCAAATGTTGCAGTTTTTTTTGTACTGCAACAACCCTATAAAACTACGGGAACAATAGCAGCAACCGCATTGCTTCAGCATTCTCCTAGAGTTTGAATATAAAAATTGTATATTAAGTTGGCACAGTCAATGAACAGACAATGGTAGCTGCAACATGTCTATTACCGGTTTTATTAAAATAGAGACTTCGCAGGGGTCTAACAATAAAAAGAAAAAGAATCTAGGTCAAAATGGGTACAAAATAGAGAAAATAACGGGGCTACGAACAATTTGCTTCAGGAATTACGCAGAAGGAATACTGCATGTTACCAAAACTTTTTGCCAATGGCTGTCGTAGACCTACTAGAATATTATAGAATATTTATTGGAGAAGAACGTTTCGTAGGTATGCATTTTCTTCAGTTAGTCTTAGAAGCCTTGGATATTTTCATGCGTCCAAATACTTTTTGAAGCCATCTGTAATTACAAAATTTAAAATGTACTTAATTGATTCCAGTTTATACCTTATTGCCATATGTAGGAAAACGTTGACAATACAAATTATGACAAAAATTTGGAATTGGTTCATTCCACAAACCACCAATCAACCAATTCTTTGTTGGCTCAACCATTTTTTTCTCTCAAGGTGCTTACCTCATAAACAAACTGAAGTACGTAGAAAACTTGCTAGCAAACGTCTTTACATAAAACCATATCGAAACTGTACTCGCAGTCGCAGCAAAAGCTTCAACCAAACAAATACCTTTTGCAGGTATCGCAGCTTTTAAAAACTCAAACGTGACCACTTCTCGCAGCAAAAAAATACTGCAAACAACTAGTTTCCACAAGCAACTTTTAAAGTTCCAAGGGTGTTCACATTAGGATTCACTTGTACTGCCCCGTTTTTTTTTAATATGTACCGCAGTAAAAGTATCATAATATTTGTACAATATGAGGTTGAAAATTGCGAATATGCTTCCCATGTTCTCCTCTGTACTTCATTTACATTTTGAACATCTTGGGCAACTGGTCGATTTAGATCGAACAAAAAGCGTATTATTGTCTATTACGACGAATATACCAATTACACAATACGTGCAGGGTATGTAAAATTCTCACTGTGTCAGCTATATCTCGCGCACATACGTACGCAACATGGTTTCTACATATGTGTGTGTGTTTTTCCTTCTCTCGATCCCTAATCACGTTATTTAGAAGTAATTACATTTTATGGGTCTCAGATGGTCAAGTAGATAAACTGCTTACCTAGGCAACTGAGAGCTGCTTCGCCCGTGTCGCGCGGGGGTTCTTCCATCTTTTTTCTCCCGCGTACTGTTCGCTATCTCTCTCTCGATACCCCAGAGAGGCCGACTTTCAGGTTGAGTTATTTTTTGTGTAAGTAACCGGAATAAAGTTCGTATTGGATATTCACTTTTCTCGGGATAAAATGGATGCCCTGCGTAAAAGTTCGAGATGAACACGTTTTTTTTTTTTTTTTTTCAAACGGTATCAAAGTCTATACTTTTAGGCCCCCAGGTCTCTTCACCGCCCTTCTGCTAGTGTTATATTATTCTTTTTTCTTTCCTTCTCGTTATACCTGCTTATTTAACCGTTATTATAAGTCAAACGCAAGTTTCTTTTTTCTCCGTTCCGTCTGAAATAGGAATTGAATATTACGCCTTAGCACGAAATTAATTTTATAACTGAATGGAAGCCGTAGGTATATAAAGGTCTTTTAATATTCATCATTGGTAAGAAGTATAAACCCAGAATAATTTACTTTGATATCTGATGGAATATTACTGAATATCTGCCAATATATTTCGTTTTTTTCGGAATTATGGCGAGATGATGATTATCTATAAATGCCTATTTTTTCCTGCTCGTATGTATAACGTAAAGTTCTTTTGAAAAATTAAGGGCCACCAATAACGTTGTTATTAGAGCAGTAACAATTATTACTTAACACCTGAGAGGCAAGCTTCGCACGAACGTACGAATGGAATATATTCCCTCATGCTTCGATTAGGACGTTTGTTAATTGTTAGAGAGTTTGACGTGGGTCTGAGCGCCTCTGAATACATCTCTCTAAAATGCCAAAAATGTCCTGCAACTTAGTGAAAGTCAATCCAAACTTTGAATCAGATGGTACCGAAGCAAGTTTTGGTGACGGCTGCTATATGGAGCATAGCGTTATCTTGCACTAACACAAATTCTGGATCTATACTATAAGCAGCTGGTATAACATAATTATCCAGAGTTAGAGAGAACATATTCTTCACCAAATCTTTCGAAATCTTTTATGATAGCTGCAGAATGGCGTTCACGTGGGCATCCTATCCAGCACCTATCCAAAAATGAAGCAAAAATGCCATATTGCCATTCAAAAAAATATGACCTCAGAACTTTATCAAGCTCATTGTAAAACCGGTATTACTCCTATTAAAAGACAGCTTAATTGACGTTTTTTTTATGACTTCTCAAAAAACATTCATTACGTTGTTATTTGGGTGTTTGCAAACTTTTTAGGAGCATTGTATGTACAAAAATAGTCTTAAAAGTTTCAAGACTCAACGAGAAGATAGCGCTACTCGTCAAAAATATTCTAGTAATAGGTATAATTGCGCATGCGGTGAAGTGGTCTTTTGAAAATTTCAGCCATGTTGGACGCTCAGTTGTTTAATAATCGTTTGCATCAGTGTCTCAGTAAAATTGGAAGAAATCGGGGCGTCGTCAAATTCTTGCACTTGGAAGGCAATACGCCTACGCAGATTAAAGTCGAGATGGATGCTGTGTACGGGGATTCTTTTAGGCAGCTGAATTTAAAAATGCTCGTGTCATCTTGGTTAATGATGAACATTCACGATCAAGACGATCAAGAACTGCAATCAGTATCGGTAACATCGGAAAAGTTCACCAAATGGTCTTAGGTGACCGTTTGAATTAAGGTTAGAAAGTTGGCAGAGGGTGTGGGGGTTTTGAAAAGATGTGTTTGGTTGAAGAATTGGGCATGAAAGAGATAACGCCGAGAGACGGTCGAAAGTAATCTGCGGGGGGTGAACCAGCTCCGAAAAAGGCGAAGAGTGTTCCATAGGTCGAAAAAGTGATGGGGACTGTATGTTGGAATAGTTATGGAATTGTATTAATTGACTCTCTTGGAAAAGGAAAAACAATAACTGGGGCATATGAAGAAAAAGTTCTGTTCCACCAAGATAACGCATCGTCCCACACTTCAGAGGTCGCCGTTGCAAAAATTCATGAATTTTTCGAATTAACAGATCACACCCAGCGATTTTCTAGCTGTTTTCTTTTTTAATTAAAGAGATGGTAGCATCGGTGGAAAAAGTACATATAGTTACGAAGAGACAATGTTGAGAGATAAAATTGAATTTTAAGAAAAAAATGGTTGTTCTTGTGTTAGACTAGAAACTTTTCAGACTACCCTAGTATTATAGAGGTGCTGCCATTATTTAATGCGTTATCTATGCAGAGGCACTTAGCTCTTCACTTATAGGAAATTTAATGAAATAATGAGGCCCAATAAGTCTTTTTTATTTGTCGACTAGATTTCTTCATCTTACCATTGACTTCATAATATTTTAAAAATACGTGTAACACATTTTATTATGCTTTCAAAACAAATATCTTATTATATGTACTAGAGAAGGAAGTAATTTTTTAGAATTGTATTAGTTACATTGAATTAATCATAAGATGCCGTAAAAAGTATTTAAATTGGCCAAAATCATGATTTATTGTATCTTATTATACGCGCGTATCTTCCAACCCATCGTTATCTTGTGTCTTGTCACTTTTGACCCGAAGACCTATCGAACAGTAATCGAATATTCATCGGCGTATCTCTCCAAAAAACTTCTACCTAACGTACTCGATATATCCGAGTAACTTTATCTTCCCCATCGTTCGGTACGAGCTTTATACACGAACCAAACAACAAACGGTAGAGGTTACTATTTGAAAATGTCACCGTGAAATATATAACCTATAAACAATAAATCACTCGTGATTAAATCGCCCACAACAGTATTTGGTATTAATATCGTGTATCCGCTTTTAGATCTCGATAAGAATAGTACCCGTACTTCGAATGAATCACACTTCTACTTCAAGCAGGACTTTCAGACAGGATTTGCTTACATAAATCAAACATTTACTGATAAAAACGTGCAGTTTAAATTAGCATTGTGCGCCTAATGATTGCAAAGTGGAAGGTGAAAAGAGGGAAGGACGTAGTTCTTATCAAAGGTTATTGCGTCGTATTAACCAATTATTGAAAAATTATATTTGTTGTTTTCTTTTCGCTAAATTTTTTGCAAAATTTGATTTGTTTGTTGAAGAATCTACCGTTTAGTGTTCGTTGTGTTGCGCATGGTTCCATATGTGAAACTTATTGTCAGATTCTTCTAGATCATCTTTACTACATGTTCATTATAAAAATAGAGAGCTAAGAGAGATGGACTTGGAAAATAATGAAGAATGTTGACATGAATTGAAGAGAGCATCCAAGAATGTAATAATCCGCATCGAGGGTAGTGCCCTCAGTGTTTAGCGTTGCAGCGAGTCCCATCTAAAAGATTTGAATAATCCTGGAAATGTTTCATGGATAAGTAGTAGAAATGTCTTTCGGGTGATGTCGTATAGTTTATATTTTACTTGACGTTTCGCTGACTATGCTGTCAGCTTCTTCAGAAGATTTCTAAAGACAGTCTTTAGAAATCTTCTGAAGAAGCTGACAGGATGATCAGCGAAACATCAAGTAAAATATTAACTACACGACATCACCCAAAAGACATTTCTACTATGGATTACGGTCGTGAAAGCCTACACTCAATTATTCATGGATAAGTGTTGAGATTGCTTCTGTCCTAAGGGGATTTTTGACATAAAATCTCTTCTCTTTCTGGTGAAGTTATTTTTGATAATTTGATATTTTTGTCTTAGCATCTCTCTTCGAGATCATTATTTCAAAAGCTACCCTTTAGTGAATTTAATTAGTGATGAACTACATTTAAAGCAAAAGTATAGTAAAATATCTTTCATATTCTAATTTTTCTTCCAATTTTCTATTGTATACTTCATAAGAAGTTTTTAAACGAATATTCTTGGCAAAATACGCTAAAAACCTACTCGTAGTTCCCGGGTTGGACGGGTCCAGGGCAGAGAATGCTACCGCATTAAAAAGAGCCCTTGGAATTATATTTGGTTTATTGGCGCGATTCTTGCAGGCCACCTTTTAAAAATCACAAAAGCTTAACGTTTTATGATGAATATATTTTTGAAATTTTATCTTTTGTTCGTAGAAATAAGGCTTTATTCTCTCAATTACAAAACACCAAATACGGATTATGTCCGCCACCACACAATACTTCATTATTTAAAAAAAAAAGTTATTTGTGATTATAGGATGTAAGGAAATCAGTTTGAATTTTGAATTCTTCTTTTTTTTAATAAGAATTATTTTTTTTTGAAAGCTTTATTATTATTGACTTAGAGTGCTAGATTGGTCATTTACGCTTTAAACAGAAACTTATTTGCATCACTACTGCCAAATATCTCAAAGTTTCGAGCTGGATATGATTTCAGCAAGATTTAACAAAAGAATTAAAAAAAAAAACGTAGCCCTATCAATTACGTTTTCTTATATTCCTTTGTCTATACGCATCGTAATGTATTACTTTCAAAAAAACCTATGTTGAAATGTGTTTGAAGATCAAAATTGTATTTTGGAATAAAGATCCTTGCATGCTTTTAACATTAAGAGAGGACAATGGTTGCTGGTACGATGAATAATTACACACACATAGATATTTCATGCTGCAATGAAAATTATAACAACAGCTAGTTTATGTTGAAACATCATAATCCTGTATTTTATTTGTTTAATGACCCATGTGGGGTACCCTGTGCTTACTACTGCGTACAGATAATAAAGAATGGAATCTTAACTAGAAAATACGTAGAAGATGCGGTTTTATTCCTTACCATTATGTACGTAATTTCATGATAGCGATAATAATAAGTCAGATTTGAAGTAGTACCGGATACATTTCAAAGCTTAATGAATAATTGCCCCCCTGGCGAATGTTATATTGTGTGTACCACGTATTACAAGACAATAATGTACCGACTCCTCGCCAAGAAATATAACGATACTTTTATGTTAATTTCGGACAACAAAGCAAAACGTTTGCGATATTTATGTCTTTATTATTAATAAACGCGTCCTAACGAAGATTTATTAATTCGACCCGGGGCATTATGGGGCATTCTCCGCGTTTAATAAGCGCGGATACCTCATTTCTACACTTAAATTCGTTGCGTTCTGCACAATATGCTGTATGTAAATCAAATTTAAAAATATGTACCTTTTTTTAATGGGGAAAGAAACCCGCATCCCTTTTTGTTCTTTGCGCAAGTGTCCGCTTTGAAGAGAAATTTAAGAACAATTAAGGAACGTTAATGAAGAGTCGCATGTCGCTCGTCTTTCGCGAAGAGTATTTTCGGCATGTGTGACTCATAGTAATTTTTCGACGTTTTCCCGCTCGTTTCAGTTGTGAAATAAGAATACGAGGATAAAGAAGTGTCAAAAATAACGCAAGATATGCGACGAATATTGAGTTGCATAGGTTAATGTCTTTTTTACGTTGATTTTTACTATTATTATGAGCGTACAGTAAACTTTCTTATGTCTTTTCCATACACAACGTTATTACGTGCTAACTTTGTTATTATTGCATTTATGATGTGGGGAAATTACCAAAATTGTAGTGATTTTTTCGCTGATCACAATGCTGTTGAGAAAACATATTAAGTCACATAAATCTTGCATTTATGTGTATTCTGTACACACAATAATGTTAAAATAACATTTGTAAACACTTTATTGGCATATTTTTAAATACAAAGCAAAACAAAGAATTTTTCTGCTTTATGGTTGACATACTCCATGTTACGTTCATGTCTTACTATTTACAAGAAAGTAAACATATCGAAATACTCTAAATCACAAGCATTTTTGAAACGTACCAAAAAATCTAAAATATTAGAAATGGAAGAAATTAATAATTTTTTTGAGAGTGCTGATAACTAGAGATGACAAAGGCAGGTGAAATTATTTCCATTTTGCAGACTCGTTTCTGTTGGAGAATTAACTGCGTTTCATCTTTTGTCGTGACGGGGTGATAGTGGAACGCAATTTTCACACATAATTTACACATTAAAAGCTTCTGAGGTTATGACAAGTTTTAATAAGCTTATTGGCGCATCACTACTCTTAAAAAATTGTACCCTTAAACAAATTGTTTACTATCGCCATTTTTCTTAAAAACTTTTTCTTGTTTCCTCAGCAATGCTCGTATTATAAGTTAATAAATCGTACGTAGTCGGGCATGTGTACTGTATATACGGTAGTTATTTTTGCACACATATAAATGCATACGTACACATAAAACCAATCATGCATAATATGTAAATCTTTCACAATCGCTACGAGTTATTAAGCCATTTCTGTTTTTTATTATTACAATATCGCAAACACATATTTCTAGCGGCGCGGCGTGCTTGTTCTTTTCCTCGCCGTATCGCTCCTACTATCTACTACAATAAAAACCCTAATGCAATAAATGAGTCACATTCGATACAATGTTTCGGCATATTTATGCTATATCGCCGATATTATTATTGGCAGTGAGAGTATTTTTACTGCTACGGAAATAAAAGTTTACAGAACTAAGAAACGGCGATTCTGTGTTTATCTATGCACTCGTAAAGTAGAGATCCGTTCCTTTTTTTTTTATTGTATGCTTGTATCTAAATCGTTATTTGCACTTAAAAGTCGTACGTACAAACAAGCGATATTTCTCGAGACGTTGTTGTTTGCATTGTAGACATAAGAAAATTAACTACGGAATCAGTTTTAATGAAGGAAGTAAACCGTTTCATTCTATTTTATCCAGCCGTATTTCAAGTATGAATTCGAAAAAGTATATTAATTCCCTCTATTAACAATTCTTCCTTATATTCTTGGTTCTTCTTTGAATATTATTATCTTCAATTTTATGTTTTCCTTACTTTGTAAATTATTTTAACACGGTTTCTTAACTTAACTACCCTTGCTTCTGTTAATTTTTAAGGTTATCTTCTTCGAAACTTCTTTGGCATTTTTGAATTTCTAAGACGCTGTTATTTTCTACTCGCTTTGCGCCACTTTGTGTTTCAAAAAAAGGTTACAACGTTTTTTATTTTTTGGCGAGGATGGGGACCTCCTACTGATTCTATACGCCACATTTCAGTTTCCTCAGCCGCGTCAAGAAGAACTCCGTTAATATTAGCGCACAAAATATGGTATAAAAATCAGACAGTGCGGGGAATTTAAAAAACCGCGGGTTTGGAAACTTGCATCTTGTTTATCCGTCTCCTCGGAGAGATATTGATCCAAGGGCTTGTATATGTAAACGTTAGATAATTGTAGATAGATGGTGTGTTAAATGTTTTCTTTTGTTCGCATCCTCTGGTGCCAAGAACCACATGCTTGCCGTTTAGAAAGCAGCGACATAAACCGGGTATTGTTCCTCACGCCATCCCTCGAGACTGTTTACGTGCATAGGAGCGCTTTGGAAAACTGCAAGTGCGATCGATTCTCACAGGCTTACCATGATGTATAAGAAAACACATCGTAAGATGCTCGGAAACATTAAAAATAATGCTAAAATAGCTTCCTCGTGGTATCGATGGGTTCATTACGGTAAAACCAATGCAAAACGCACTGCTTACGGTATGTTTCTGTCTACCCGACGTCGTCAGCATGGTATAAGCTTGGCATCTTCTTTTCGGGGGCTTTCTTCTTTTCTTGTTTGGAGTGTCATCATTACGGAGCAATTTTTTAATCCGTCTAAGTTATAGCATGTACGCCATAAAATACATTCAGACATACTTTATATATTTGTTGACCTACGCTAACGAAGTGCCAGCACGGGTCGAAGCGGTCTCTACCTTCTGGGTTACGTTTTCGTTTCTGCCGCATACTTTTTACTTAGATTAACCCTTGAAGATAGATGTCAAAAATGTCCTTGCTCATGTTCTCGCTAATTTTTCTGCTGCACTTTAAAGGATATCTAGAAGAAAATATCGTACGTAAAACACAGTAAAACGGGTAAATATTATTTCTTTTATAATCTGCATCATGGTGAATGCCTTTATGCCTTTTTTTGGGTTTTGTTTAAGCTCTTGGATTTCTTCTATTTTCATCGACAAGCTGTGTCCTATAACCTAATATTTTTGGGTTAGATTTTCGGTTTTGAAAAGATGAGTACTAAAGAATTTCAAATTTCAAATGCAGTAGCAAGATGCGATATTTATTGAATATTGGGTGCACGCTTACTGATTAACCTGCTTGTATTTTCCGAAAATATTTCGAACCCGAATGTATATTATTTTAATGTAAATGAAGCCGCACTGTTTTAATTTAATTTTTATAGCAAATGTTATTATTGTGATGATGATGAAAATGATTAATTTTAACATAACGCAGCGAACAGATTGAGGAATTGATCTTATCATAATGTAGCAAACAAATTAAGATCGCACCTCTTCTTCAAATCAAGAGAGCACAAATTGATAGATTAAGTTTATAAGACATATGAGATTGTCCCCTTTTATTGATTAATTCCACAAAGATAACGCGAACCAAAATAATCGTAAATCTTTAGGTTTCCCTTAATTGGTAACCAAAAGACGAGTGTTGTTACAATCGGGAACATATGTATTTACTTTGTATTCCAGAAACGTACGCCGTCACAATCTGTGTAGATTACCTTCTTATGCAAATATGCGTAATGCTTTGCTATAGCTATGCGAAATTATTTCTCCTTATATTCATACGGTAGGCATGCATTACCTGCGTTTACCTCTTCCACTGTTCTCAGAATAATCCGTCCGCAATACATGAGCAAGGCGGGCGTGCGTAAATACTCCGGTAAGAAAGGCGTACACATACATATACCTTATCAGATAACGCACAAAAAAATACGATTTTTTGCTTATCGTCTCCGGCTGAAACTGCTTCCAGGCAGGCGAGAAACTTTCGCTCAAGTTTAATTGCAAACATATACATAATTGGAGCATAAATTAGTATTATAGTCGCTCAAAATGCTAAGCAGAGAGAAAAAAGGAATCCTGGCGGTTTCTTTACTTTAACTCGGGCAGGGGTGGTTCGTGATAATGCGTAATAGCGTTATATGCTGGATATATCCCGAGCTTAAGGAAATTTAGTAAATATTAGTTTTTCTTGTCGAATTTCTAGATCGCTACGTAAAATAAGTCGGAATTTTTAATAAATTTAAAAAGTGGGGAAAGAGCAAGCGGTATATTCTTTATCATTTTCCGAAATGGGTTTATTCATTATGTGAACCTTAGAAAATTTTGAAGCAGAGTTCTCATCTCTTAATTAACAGTAACCAACATCTATTGGTTTAGAGACTTGTGGATGCAGAGAAATACTTTTGTTGAGCAAATCCGCAAAAGAAAATTTCATTACAGAGACTAACGCAATACTATTTTTAACATATCAGTCTCTAATTTTCCCAGCGATGCTAACATCTCTTCAATCCGTCCAAATAGCGGTTGGTATCTTGTTCTGTAAAATAAGCGTTTACGAATGTGATGGGCTCGTCGCTCAATGAAAATCTCTATCGTTCGAACGAAACTTTGAAACAGAAAAATTTTGTCACGTTAAATTTCTGACTTATCTCGTTTGAATTGCTTCTACTGGGCTTTGGAAATGTTCATTCCAATGCGCGTTTGCTGCTGATCGAGGAAGCACGTTACTTAGAGCGAGGTTAGCCTTTAAACCCCAACCGTTAGTTCCTATATAACAAGCACGACTTTCCGAGATTTCCACAGCCTTTGTCTCTCGACGGTCGTTTAGCGCCACTTTATGAACTTTTCCGACGTTGTGGATAGTGGTTTGTAGTTTTTGGCCGTCCCGTACAGTCATCGTCAACCAGTCTGGAAGAGACTGTTTTTTCTTTATATATATAGAAACACTAACATTGGCTGACACAAACGACAACCAACATGGTTGGAATTTTCGAAAGTATCTTGCAATATATGAGTTCAGTTGGGAGACCGGGTTGGCCACGCTATTGATCCACTCTAACTAGGAAAATGGCGATTCAAAATTTCTCGCGCTTGTAATGTAGCATGTGCAGGCGCTCCAGCGTGTTGAGAAAATATTGTTATATCTTCTAACAGATCCGGCAGTGTTCTTGTAAAAATTACTGTAACTTTCACCATTCATTATTCTTAGAAAAAAATATGGACTTATACCAGAGACCAACGCCTTTGCAATTTCCGCCGACGAAAAATATGAGGATTTTCATACTGCTAATAACGAAGGTTATGAAAGGTGATTGAAAGGTCCTTGTTGGTTGAAATGAACTTCGACGGTAAACAAGACAATACGGAAAAAGTTAGGATTGCTCTGAATTTGATATAATGCCCATGTGCAGAAATTTGCTCTTAGTAGGTCATCTCCGAGATGCAGCGTTTGAACAGGTTGTAAGTGGCATGGATAAAAGTAGTATCTTTGAAGATATCTATGCACAGAGGATTGGGTGTGACGCATATTTCTTCTCAACAAACGTACACTGGTAGTACCATTATTCTCATCATCCTGCAATAACTGATGCTGTTGTTGTAAGTTTTCGAGATTCGGCATCTATATCAACGCTCGGCAACACATTATAACTACAAGCGCCTAAAAATTATATGGACGCATTCTTTGTTAGTTTATCCTGCCATTTATAGCTTACAAATATGTTTAAACATAAACATAATAACGTCGTTTTGCTATACATGCTTAGCCCCGAATAGTTATTAATTCTCTTCGCTTCGACCTTGGACCTTGGAACTAATTAAAAATTCTCAGTACCTGAAGATCCAGATATCTTTAATTTCAATACTTGGCATCAATAGAACGACGTACAATTACTTTATGTATTATTTCTACTCTCTCCCTTAGTCGTTCTAATCGTTCTCCTTTTAAGTCCTTCCTCGAAGCTTATTTGAAAAAAAAAGTATTCTGGAAGAAACTCACTGATACTAATGTTGCATTACCTGAAAACGGCTTCGCTTTCGGGATTTTGGTATTCTTAATTTTAGTCTTATTTTTAATGGTAGAACAAAAATCCGATGGCTAGAGCGTGAATATTGGCTCACCCTTTATATCGCTAGAATGTATTATCGCGTATAATGGTTAGCGATTAAAATAGATCACGCTTGCTGTAATTAAATTTAAACCACGGGAGTCAAAAAGCAATATCTCCAAATGTATCTAAAAAAATGAAAAAAGTTACGATGTCATTCGCCGTATGAAATTGCTTGTCAATTTAAATAATGCATCATATTTAAGTATGTAAATTGAGATTATTACAACGAGATTTTTCTCCGAAACACAACGCAATTTAACCAACCTACATTTCCTGCTCGCTCCGCATACGATAATCAGATAAAACGCATATGTAAAAAACTTACGCCACTTCGTTTCGCGAAGGATATTTTATTAGCACGCAAACGTGTAAATCCTGTAACGTCAAGGTTTACGCAATAACCGTCATAGATCACATCCAGCGCAGCACTCAAGTGGATTCGTCTCCATGTGAATTATTGATTAAGTAAGTAAGCACGGATTCCATACGGTCCGTACGTATATTCTGAAATCATCGTTAGCTTTCGCTGAGGTGCGGATGCAATAATTAACGTCATACTTCTTCATAAAACAATAGACTTTTACTAAGAACTCGTCTATGTCGAAGGAAAGTATTTATAACCTGCACATAGCTACGTGCTCACATTTACCAATTCTTTAATTTGAACTATTCGTTAATATTTCAACTTCTAGCAGTTTTGTTTGGTCTTTCAGAGAAAAACTAAACAATATTCTCGAGATTACTTTCGATCTTCCATCTGACGGTGCATCTGAAACGTGCCGTTGAAATGAAATATGACGTTTCGGTTCTTTCTGGCCACCATCAACTTTTTTATTTCTTATCGGCGCCATATTGCATTTTAACATAATTAATACTATGCTTTAATCGATGAAGAAGGCATTTCAAGTTTAAATAAGGTAACCACGAGAGGCTATAGCTGGATAAGCTAAAGAAATCGGCCCCTGAATAGATTTGTCTAGTTTTCTTTATTTTACATATAATATTAAAGATTGTGGCCTATGAGAATGTGGTTCTAGTTTTCCTCTGTAAAGCCAAACAGGGATGGTCACTCGTTTTTGTCATTTCTCGCAAGTCCATTTTCTGTTCGGGTTCATAAGAAACCTAAACATTAGCAATTTTGTTAAATTTGGACTTACCTTCAATCTCCAATAATAAGTGAGATCTCTATGGTGAGAGTCAAAATGAATCAGCCTGACACTAAACAACTTATTGTTTGTTTTTTTTAATGAAATTTTGTGGTGCATGAACAAGTAATGACATTAGCTGCTTAGTTCTGAATATTTTATAAAAATTACGGGACGTAAGTGTTTCGCTATTTGCATTATTCAATTAGAGCGGTATCCGGAACACATGTATTTTTCAACAAACTTATCATAATAACATGGTCATGAATTTATGAGAAAGAACCACCGCGTACGGCGGAGGACTTATTGTTTTTACGCTCGATATATTATTTTAATTGCGCATTTTATACCCGTAAAGACGTCATTAGTTTGATATATACACACACTCATGGTGTGTCGATGGTTATCGAAGTAGGCGACGGCGAATATTGTGCGATCCTTGCGCTTACACGCACATGACTCGTAAAGTACTTAATTCGCACCTGTACCGCACCGCAGACAGATATACCAACGAGGCGAAATCATAAAATGTATACGCACTAATGTTACTCAAATTAATATGTATGCATCTGATCCGGAGATCTTGATAATTGCGTGTAGTTAAGTACGTATCGTGTGTACTACTATTACCTACGAATGCGTATCAGCTTAAATGCGCTTCTTCGAATAGGTAATGAATGTTAGCAAACCGACTATAAAGCAGGTACCCACGTGCATACGTACTTTATTATTTATTAGCTCGAAGAATAAGATGTTCCGCTTCCTTTAATGCACTTACAAGTTAAAGAGAGGGCTTCGGTAGAAAGAAGGAAAGATTTATGTTTAAGTGCACGATAGTAATTGTCTATATGGAGTAAGTATACAGTGAAAATGTGAAGAGAATTGATGAGAACTTAGGATTCTGGTGCACACGAAAAAACTGGTAACAAATGGAAGTTATCATCATATCAGGATCGATTTAAATAAAAAGAGTGCAAAGCAATAGCTCAAGAAGATTATTCTTGATTTAAAGGGAACAAGTAAGAGAGAAGTAAGTAAAAGTGAGAAACATAGGAAGAACAAATGCGAAGAGTCTACGAGATAAAGAAGACACTGTGGCATATTTGGCAGTGAAGTAAAAGAAAAGAAGAAGAAATGAAAGCAATATTAAAAACATGTTAGAGATCACTGCAACTGAAAAGGGGGATCAAATGGAGATAATATAGTATATGAGGTATAACGAGAGGAAACAAGGAATTGAATGGTTACAACACCTACTGAATGAAAGTGCAGGATTATACATCTGAGACTAACAACTATTTGTTGGAATTGAAACGCCTCTTTGTAAACAAGTAATAACTAAAGTTCGCCGCTTCACAAAAGTAACAGAGACTAGATAGACTCGTGTTTATTCGTCTCATGAGACGACTGGTTTCTCCAAGGGTCGACAAATCACGAGTCTGTCTAGTCTCTGCTAATTTCGCGAAGAGCACGGAAAGTTTGGAGAACTTTAACAATAACTCTGAAAATGTATTGCCGAAAGGTAGAAGGAAAATGCGGAAGAAACTACATTTTACTTCAGCAAGAGATACGAATAACAATAATTTATATTTAGACTGACAACAGGTTTATTTAATCCAATAAAATAAGTGGTTGCTCTAGCAAAAATTGTAGTTGGGTTTAACATAAACACATTTAATTATATTTATTGTTATTTTCCGCGTAGTGTTCATTAATTAACCATTACATCGCATAAGTGAAAAAGAAATTCCAAGAAATACCACTGTTAACATGCTAATTGCAACAAGATGAGTTTTATTTTTACAAAAATGTAATTATTCTGGGAGATCCTCCGTTGTAATTCCGCTATTGATTATAACCTGCCACTGTTCCAAATAATTTTCGAATACAATACAGCGAAAATAACAACGGAATCGCTAAATACGGGAATACGAGAATATGCTAATGTCGTTCGACACATATAATTTAGAAATAATGATATCCACGCAAAGAAGTTATTTCGGGCAACTATGCATTACAAAATCCATTATATTCCCCAAATATAATTATACGGTCAAGATGTTTTAGGTGAAGCAGAAAGGAAGGAAGAAAGAGATGAAGAGAAAAACGCCGTGAACAAACAAATTTAATTCCTACGAGTCTTTTGCTCGCTACGGCCGGAGGTCTTTTGTGAAGAAGTTCTTGAATAATGTAATACGGCTACGCTTGAAAGGACTAAAAGTCATTTAACAAATATAAGCACTATGGTGTTCTACAAATATGTTCCAAATGTTTATGACTGCAACAACTTTTAAATAATCAGAACTTGAATTAACCTTTTACTTGAAGTCAAATTGAGATACTAAGGTAGATTAGCGTTTCAACCAAGCTATGTAAGTTATACTAGAGATATGATGAAATTATGAGACACCTTAGCGCCCGCTACAGCGGTTACGTCGCCCCGGACGAAACGCATAACATAAAATTGATAATCAAGTAGTACAAAACAGTAAAAATACATGTACCTAGTCACAAATCGTCCGAATTTTCAAAGGGAAGAAGTTTTTTTCATAATTTTCTTAATTTTCCTATATCTCTCCAACTAACAGCTCCATTTATAGATTTCGATACGCTGGATGCATTAAAAGTTTCCCCGATTTTCTATCTCTTACGGTAAACGGGCTATAAGTTTTAGAATGTTTGATTAGCCTTTTTCCGGGTGTAATTCGAAAAATAGACGAGATACGTAAATGAGGATGGCGGGAATCCATTTTCTGAGTCTGATTTTACTCAAAACATGTAACTGAACAAAAGTAACATCAACTACGTTAAAATGACTCTTCTCACTTTTAGTTTTTCTCATTTTTTACTACATGTTTTAAGTTTATCTGATTAGCAATTTCATGCTCAATCGCCAAAATGGCTAAACCATTCAGACGATTCTTCGCAGTAGATGAACGCGAAAAGGTATTAATTAATTTTACTCTTTTTTCCCGCTTGCCTGAATTATTGGCACAGTTAGCAATATTCTTAAGGCAATACTAAGGTTTTGGGCAACGTATGTATTATATAACAATTGAAAATAGCTACTATGGTGACTAATTTGTTAAAATCTAGCATTTAGTGCTCGATCAATTGTAAAATAAAGTTTTATTTTTTTTATTGGATCTTCGATCGGTTCATTTCGGACTTCTTATGCTTAAGCTGCTTCTTTTTTTCTTACGCGAAGTCATTTTATTGCTTTAGTGAATCCCAGCGTGCTTGCCTCTGGGCAGCAGTGAGAAACCACCAGACTACTGCTCCGTAGGTAATCGCTTACTAACAACTCTCCTGCGTAGCCCCGTTGGTTATTTTAGGTAAGTGATTATTTCAACTCAGTTTTATATCAAGGGTGACACCCAGATACTTGCTAATTGTAACGCTTCCCAAAACAGTCTAATGCTGCCTAGGTTGGTAAGTTTCTTATGTTGGTAAATGCAACCAACTTTGTTCTTCGTGGATTAACTGAGAGTGTTTCTTTGAGACACCATTCCTCATTTTTGTAAAATCTGGAGCCGTGAACTTTCGTATTTCTTTTTGTGTGGGTACTTTAAACGCATACAAGTATTCATTCGGCTGATTTGGAGATATAAAAAAATTAATTTTAGAAAAGCGAGTTCCTTTTTAAAGTATGGTAAACATAACTAGGAAATTCAAACGGAAAAAAACAATATTATGTTATCGTCAAAGTCTACGTTAAGAATATATATAAATTTTTAAATTAAATAAAAAAAATATATATATATATTTAAAATTCCTGCACTTTCAATTAAATTTTAATGGGTGGGCATAATCAAGCCGTTAACCAGGTAATTCCCAGAAATATTTTGCTTTAAAGATTAAGTCATTCGCAACATTCAGGTTTACCTACCCAATACCACATTTTACGGCGTTATCTTCGATATTGTAATTTTTATTAGGATATTGGTACATATTTATATACATATACATGATGTCTCATTGAAGGCGGTAACTATGGGAAACTATGAACTGGAGAATCTGAAAATTTGGTAGATTGGATGCCAGTTCGGCAAACTTACTTAAATTCTTTCGACGTAGTTTCCAGCTGTACCGAAAGTTAACTTTCAATTTTGATTTTTCTTTTGTTAATGTTGAAATAAGTTTAGGACGTTTGGAACTTTTTAACAGTAATTATCTGTTGAAAGTGAAACAAGTTCAACATAGACCACTCTTAATATTTTCAGTTATAGAGGAGTTGTAGTGTTTTAAAAACAAATGTAAATTAAGCAGAATTACCTTGATGTCAACCATTGGATACTGCATTTGTTTTTACATTCCATCCTAGATCAAAATGGAACTCGCATCGTTCAAGTCAAATAGTGAGCATGGTAGTACTAGTTATTTTGGCGGTATTTAAATATTATTTCAGATGATTGTCGTTAAATTTTTGTCATAAACAGGACTTTTACATACATTACGTAATACCTTAACCCATGTTCATGCTCTTCAGTGTTTCTCAATTCATTGCTTATGTATTGTTCACGTTCGATTATCATAAATTATCATATAAATTGAACAATCGTAATTGTCAATCTATATTTTAACATTTACGATGTCGTGCCATAAAAGTTAAAGCGGCATCATATTATAATATGTTAAGATGCCGTTATAGGTTCTAAATTCATTAATATATTCCGCATTTTCAATGTAAGAATAGCAGAAAAACAGAGGAGACTATAATAAAATCATAAAACGGTCCGCATTTAAGACACCGACAGCATTCGTCAAATTAATGGTGAGATGTTAAAGGCAACACTGCAATTAGCATAACAGTGCTTGGATGTAGATTCCGGAAAAATATTTCAAATACGATCGATAAAAATAACTTAATAATTACGTTAGTGGACGAGTGATCAAAAACAGGGGACTGTTCAAACCAATTAAAGTAATTTGGTAACCGAATATGATGTTATAATTAGCATATTGCGAGAAAAATATATAACTTCTACTCGGGAGTATGACAAATATAGTTAGGAAAGATCAAACATATCGGATTACCGGCCGCGTATTATGTTACACGCTCGGTTATTAATTTAAATATCAGGTGGTCTATTCGACGATTAAGGAGTTCTTGCATAAGTTAATTAAATTCTCAAGAGTGATAGGGCCTCCGATGTTGATAGTATCATTAGAGAGACAGTAGGAGGTGATAAAAATACGATCGCGTTTATCAAATGTGGAATGCACTTAGTGGGATGTTTGCATCTCATCGAATCACAAATATGACTTTCAGTGAAAATGATACAGTGTCATATGATTAATTTTATTGATAAACATGTAATTAAAAGTAATTGTTTGGTAAAACCTACATTTGCCTTCAAAAGCATTGTAGATGTGAAGATTGTCTATTTAGTTTTGCATATAACCACAACAGCAAGCAATAGATCGAGCGTTCTCCACAAAGAAGAAAGGACTTAGTACGATACGTAAGATACTCTAATAATTCAATGCTTCGGTGTTCTAAAAACTCAATCGTCTTTTGAGTTTCATGTGAACTTGCGCTATTTGTTATAGGATGATTCGTCGATGTGAATCGGTTATTCGGAGGACTGCAATCACTTTTGATAAATAAACGGTTGTCATTAATGGTCGCAAGGAATTTCGCATCTACGCGACGGATTGACTTTTGCTCTTGGGTTCATAGAAATAAATCCGTGATTCGTCACCACTCACGATACTAACATTTTTGAGTTTTCGTTGTTGAATCTGCCCAAAATTTATTAAAACTAATTAACGCCGGGTCCCTTTTGTTTTTCACTTAAGAAACGTGGGATCCAACGGGAAACTAATTTTTTCGGCGATGGAAAGATCCAGTCTCCTCATGATTTAAACACTTCCTCCGAGAGGCTGTCATATTCAGTCGTTGAGCAACAGCTTCCAGGCAATTCTCATTTTCGACTATAAAGACTGGATGTTGAAACGAACAAATGATCCCTTAAAATGTAAGTTTTTTTTTATCTGAAGCCCATTTTTGAAAAAAAAATTAAAGTCAAAAGTTGCGAACCTTTTCTTCGACACACTTCGGGAACGGATAACTTTCGCATCTATGCTTCTTGAAATATCTACATGACGGATTGACTTTTGCTCTTAGGTTCATAGAAATAAATCCGTGATTCGTCACCGCTCACGATACTAACATTTTTGAGTTTTCGTTGTTGAACCGGCCCAAAATTTATTAAAACTAATTAACGCCGGGTCCCTTTTGTTTTTTTACTTAAGAAACGTGGGATCCAACGGGAAACTAATTTTTTCGGCGATGGAAAGATCCAGTCTCCTCATGACTCCCTCCGAGAGGCTGTCATATTCAGACGTTGAGTAACAGCTTCCAGGCAATGCTCATTTTCGACTGTAAAGACTGGGTGTTGAAACGAACAAATGATCCCTCAAAATGTAAGTTTTTTTTTTATATGAACCCCAGTTTTGAACAAAAGTTTGCAAGTCAAAAGTGCAAAATCTAAATCCAATGGCAAAGTAGAAAGTGTTTAATTTCGAAAAGGTAATGAGTCCGATTTATTTACCAAAAAAAGATGTCGCCCCGCCACCTCTATCAGCTTTCAAGAAGTCAGCATTTGAAATTTACAATATGTGAAAACTATTGAAAACATAGTTCGTCGAATTAGTCGAAAGACGTGCATTTCAACTTAGAACAAAGCCCTTTTTTTTGTTCGCTTGTATCGCTGTAATGGTTTCGGACTTATAGATGCTCGATATAAGGTTAAAATGCGCAACATGTTAAAACGTTGAAGCCTTGTAGGGTCTTAACGGTTAGAGATAGTGATTCGCGGCTTTAAAATTTGAAAACTGCACGAGGCCATTTATGAAATGAGCGGAGTATGAGCTAAAAGAAGCAGAAGAGAGAGCTATCTTTGTACCAGACGCGACTTCTCGTCTCTATGCTTTTTTATTATAGAATATTTAGCGTTATAATACTGCGTTTAACAACAATGCCCGATTTTTGTTATCGATGTTATATTATGGGATGTTCCAGTAAAAATTAATGTTTACAATGTAGGTATCTATTGTTAGTTATACACACAATGGATATATATTATCTGCAATAATCTGTACTGCGACACTATTGTTCACACAATAAATTGCATAATAAATTTTGTAAAGAATTTTAGTCAAGCTTTATAAGAACGAGGGTCCTGAGGTTATATATGCACCAAAGCACCGAGAAAATATCCTAATCGTATATTGGTAGGAATTAGCTGGAAATGACGATATCTTGCAATATTCATTTTAACCAATGTGTTAAGGGCGTAACATTTAATTTTTAACAGTATGATGGTGGCGTACGCCGAAACTTGTACATTTGCAATAAATTTGTAAGGAGCAAAGACTTCGCAAAATCTGAATACTTGATTCGATAACCTGAAATCTTCAGTAGTAAGATGAACAGTTCACTTTTAATAAGGTATTGAGGTAAAGCGTTTTACCATTTCAGTGCCGCAGTGCTTGGAGTACTCAAACGAAAGTTAAACTAATATTTTCCGTTCAAAATTTTCCCAGAATACATACTCTATACGATACCTATTTTTGCCTTTACAAACTTATTAATTTCGAAGCTTATTGTTGTTTTCCACGAAACGTTCTAGCCGATATTTTTCGTTTTCCACTTCTCAAACAATTCCATTAGCATGCATCACAGTCGAAACTACGAATTTGGGCAAATAACATGTCATCACAAGACACCGTTACCAGGAATTACTTGTGTGTAAAGAGATCGAAGTCATGCGGCAGGCCGTGCGCGTGAAACGGTCGTAAAAAGCGGCCCATCATATTCTTATAAATGTGCCAAACACGCGAGCGCAAATTACATAAGATTTTAGCGTTGCTCTATGCGGTACGATAATTTGATTAGTCACGTAAGATATGGCTGTAGATATCCCTCCGTAGTCCAGGCTTAAGAATAGAATTTCGCTTTTACTAGAAGAAATTGATGTAAAACGCGAGCAAAGCGGAAAGGAATACGCATAAATGTGGAATTTCCCCAGTATCAATTCAGGTATTCGCAATATTCTTTGAGTGCTGAAGTTACATGGCTTGAATATATATTGCGTATGCCATCTTCCAAGCGTTGTTGCTGAGAGTTGGAAACCGAAGGACTTTTTATTAATGAACTTTGGCATTTCAGTATTCCCTATGTACTTATTTATACCATAACAAATAGTATTTCTACGAAGGTACGAAGAGCTATTGAAATGTTGAATGGCAGTTAGATGATTCTACTCCAAATCATCGTGTACAAAATGAAGGGACTTTCTGTTATTTTGTTTCAGGTTCGCCGCTGGCAATCAAGTACCACTTACTTATAATAGTCGTACAGACTATTGCTTTTGTCTGAAAATTGACTCATACTTGACTTTCGAAGGAGAAAATATCTCCAAGGCCACAGAATGCAATTTGAAAGTGCAAATGGGTTAATATGAGGGACTGTTACTACAATTAAATCGGATTGTTGCTCATTGTACTTTTAGAAAGGTAGAAGTCAAATTGGATAGTTTGTGGTCTTTGGCATATACGCTCAGTAAATTGAGGCATAGCGTTGAGACACGCTGTAATCTTTTGGCGTCAATCTTCTTACTTTTTGCGCTGTTTTGTACTGCAAAAGAGGATTATTAGGTGAAATTTTTACATTTTTCCACAAAATTGCTTTCTTTAATCCTCCGCTGTAAACAAACCTTTCGGCCGGTTTCTGTGCTGCCACTGCTTCAACAATAACAAATGTAAAATTTTACGTACACAGTAAGGTCAAATCTTAGGGCGCCATTTAGTGGTTGTTTGAAAAAACTTAAAACGCTACCCTTGTAAATAGGCATAATTACCGCAATAAAATTCGATTTCTTCCCCTAATTTCTTTACATCTGCAATCCAGACAACCTCCTACAATTGTTTCAACAAACGAGACGTCACAGACACATTATTTGAATCTTAACGACCGCACCTCAAGTTATCATATTTAGGGCTTATAAATTCCAAATTTTAAATGAGATTCGTCGATTGAAAAACGACCATTAGATAACGGGATGTAAGCATAACCGCTCCTTCAGTAACATTTACGAATTTGACCCTAACAAATTTAGTTTTAATACACCTATAGGCAGCATGTCGTAAGTACAAAGTGGAGCTGTTCTTATATCTGAATTTATTTACTTCGACCATAAAATATTTACTAACACCATTATCCTTGTGCGCTAATGGCCATTGCGCTATTTAATACGATCCATAAACGTTCTACGGAGATTCCACTTATTAAAGGCGCTGGAGTGGTGCAGTTAGAATTCCTAAAATTATGCAAAACGCGCAAAACAAGCAGTGAGAACGGCTAATTTTAACGTCCAGAAGCGGTCTATTTTGCTCACATACATACATCGGCGATTATCATTTTAGGGTCTTAATGTACATCTCGTATACGATAAGTAACAATTAAACGGCGGTTAGCACTTAATAACGTTTTCCGAACAACTTAAAATGAATAGAGTATAGATGAAATAAGCTGCTTGCGCCAACGAGTACGTTAGCTACATATATACGTGCATGTGTGTCGTTAACGTCTATGTAGGTAGACACTTACGCACGTTGAATTTATATTGGTGAACTTGCGGCAGGAGAAAAAATTGCCTTCCGTTGTCGTAACTATACTTCAGCACCTGGTCTCAAATTCATAGACGTACAAATTAATATGGATGGTCATCTGCTTATTTTCTGTGTGTAGTATGGCGTGCTCTCCCTTCAGAAGGCGTTAAAATTATTTCTTCAAGAATGTTGCGTTGGAAGTGACAAATGAAATTATTATCGAAATATTGGTACAATATCTATACAAGCCGATTCATTTTGGATCCTCACCATGGAGACTTCGCTTATGATGATTGGAGATAGACGGTAAGTGTAAATTTGACAAAGTTGCACATTTGCGTACGCTTTCCGGCATTTCGAACTATCATATTGTGAACCGGAGCGCCCGTACGGTGGGCGGATTTGGCAGAAAAGTAGGCAATTGACCACAAATTTATTTTGATCCTTGTAATTCAATTTTATGAAAACTGGTCCAAATACACATGTAAAATCTTTCTTGCTTATACCTTTGTCGTAATATTGATGTTGGGCAATTGTGTTGTTGCGCAACATTTCTGCGCATTACTGTTACAAAGATAAGAGCTTATTCTAGAACGAAAATATTTGATTCCTGAAAATCACTAATGCGCAGAAGTTTTTGCAATTATGGTTACTGTGAAATTTGAGTTCAGAATAATATCCCTTTTAACATTTCAAAACATGTCCGTACTTGGTCGTAAATTCGATTATTTGCCGTTAATCTGTAACTACTCTGGTTTTGGAGAGATGTTATTAAAAGCTTGCCAAATCTTATAGGCAAATAGTAATAACAGTAAGGCAAGTGGAATCCTTTTTCAAAACATGGAATACGTCTTCGAAAGTTGTTACCCGAAAACAATGAACGCATTCAGAAAGATTTTAAGTACAAGCCAGGACTCAATATTGACGTAGTGAAACAAGGATATGGAACATCAAATGACGGCGACACCGTTAGAAATTTCTTTGCTGACCCGAAAGTGACGGTTGAAATTGCTAGCATAGAAGAGGACATTATAAGAAAATGTCGATTTTATTGCAAGTCATAGCGTCAGGAAAACAAATAAATAAGCATAAATTCGGAATAGATGGAGAGGAAATCATAAACCAGGCAATACTATCAATTGGACAATTGTCAGAGGAGGCCCAGGAAATTTCGCGAATATTACTCAAAAAAGGAAAGTTGGCAAACCTCGAACGAAGAGGTTTTACATCATTTATTATTAACATCAGATCCTTACTTCGTTATTGAGATCAACTTCACTAGATGTCGAGAAATCACAAGAAATGTGGTCAGAGACTTTATCATTATTCTCAACTATTAGCGATTCTCCAGATAATGATGCAGAGGAATCAGATTCTGATTATTAGATATATGTTGAAATACTGTTTTATACCCACCTAATTATTTTAATAATTTCTACTTATCTTTATATAGCTTATATCTTCATATCTCCTTTTTTAGCATAAAAAATATTGATTCTTTATTTCAATGTTCATTATTGGCATCTGTAATAATAAATATAATAATCGTAAAAGTATTTTCGCGAATCTTTCCTTACAACGAAAGACAAAGCAATATTCAGATGGAAAACAGAATTCTGGGTCGACTAAAAAGATAATTAACTATTAGAAAACGGCAATACCGTGACTACCTAAATTTCAGAAAATTAATAAGATAACATAGATGTCCACTGATCTCTTAACTCGTCCCGCTGTGCATCGTCTTGTTGCCACCATGAATGATGGAAGTTGATTTAATGGAATATTCTTATCTTAAGTATCTTTGCATAACTGATCTTATGAGACTTTTAATTCAAACGTTTAACCCAAAACGATGCTGGGGTCTCCCAGTCTTATTTGTCTCCAGGATTCTGTTCTGCTCAATAGTGCTATAGCGCTATAGTGTTTCTGTCACTTCACTCCAGAATTGGGAAATTTTGATTCATCCCATCAGGTAATTTTGTTTCGTCGTCTTCCGGCTTTCCCATTAACCAGTTGCTGAACTCCAGTCCCTTAAATTATCATCAGGTAGCTAACATGAATCATCACCACCATCAGTTCTTCATACACGAGTCTGAGCAAAATTTAATTGTAACGCCATTTCGCACGTAGATGTTGATAGATTATTATTTATTTTGAAAATACAGCATTTAAAAAAACTTTGAAAAAATACACTATTAATTTCCCATTTGTAGAATATCCTGTTAGTTTGAGCACTTGGTTTACGCGGCTTGGTAAATGATTCAATCTCTATTAAGATTTAGAAAAATATGTGATACAATGTGACTGGTTACGTTCTCAATGCAACTGTAAATTTCTTAATTTTTGGCTTATTGTTGAAAGTAGTAGGAAAATCTATAGAAGTTTAATCAACCAAATTTTTAGGACTTTACGTTGAGAATAGTCTAAATTGGGAAACACACGTTCTCCATTTTTCTTCCAAGCGTTCTGGGGCGCATCCAATTTTTCCAAACGCATACTTATACTGTAAAAAAATGTGATGCAAAATATAGTTAGAGCAAATAAAATGGAATCACGTAGGCCATACTTTAAGAAACTGAAAACTTTAACTCTACCAGATATCTAGATTCTGGAAGTTTCGAGAAAGCACTCAAAAGTTACTTAATAGAAAATGCATTTTACACTGTTGATGATTTCTTGGATTCTAGTTAGTAATTACGTTTTGTATGAATTTTTATTTTGTATTTTGTTATTTGGCTTAATGCTTATCCGTTTTATTCTTACTTTTTTGGTTCTTTTGATTTTTTGATCTACTCTGTTTACATGTTTACTTAACTTGTTTTATGCCTCTTTGTAAAGGTCTAGTAGACAATGGACGATAATCAAAATGGTTCATAATTTAAGATTAAATGCGGTTAACACCTTATTTAATCTTAAAATGTATTCGTCGTCAATTGAAGCATAACATCAAAAACTCTTGTCAGCATGTTGTATATGATTAAAATCCAAAAGAAAGACCCTTTCCGATCATCATCAATATCATGACTTTCTAGAGCATAAAAATTTTTGATCAGTCGGTACTTTTCAGTACTTTCTGTAATATGTAATCACATAGCAAACAACCATAGCTAACAATTTTATTTTTTTAATCTTTTTTCGGCTATCTACTGTGAAAATATATCAATAGACGTGTAAGTATTGAAAGTAAAGAGTATCGCTGACGAATGAAAAGTAAATAGTCTGCTGTAGACGATGGCGTTCTCAGAATTGTTTTGACCCCGTTATTTTATTATTACGAGTCCTTTATCGTCAGCTGTTCTGTGTCCTGGCATGTTAAATGGTCCATCGGTTCGATGGAATTGTGGTTTTTGCTTTCGTGTCTTTTCATCGCTCGAACGTCGACGAGGAACATAGGGAAAGGTGAGTAATTCCTACTACCAAGAGTACTCTCTGCGCTTACGTAGCTGTATATACGGAGCCGTATATGTAAGATGTAAGTATATACGTGCGGTATGCTTTCAATGTTATACGGAGAGGGAATGGCGTCGACGGACGGTAGAAAAAGAGTGTCAGAAAACAACTATTGTTCCCTAAAAGGTAATGACGGTATTTAACGTCGGCTGTGTGTATATGCCACAACAAATGCCATTTGCACTGTATTGAATCCGTGCCTTTATTTAAGTTACAAAATGTACGTATAGGTACAGAAAACCGTTTAGGAGAAACGTGTATTATAACTGCAGTAAGTTTTACGGTTACGATCGACTACTGATTCGTTTACATTGAAGTCACCAATAGTAGTAAATTTAGTTCTATGATACCTTTACGATGAGAAATTGATTCTGACGTTCGTTACGGTAACCATCCTTTTTTCAATAAATAGACGAACACGATAAAATCTCCGTAATAGCTCGACTGATTTTAACCAAATTTGGTGTGGATGATTATCAAGATTTACGCCCGATAAGTGCGGAGGTGCGGTATCTTAAGTCTTAACTAATAAGACAACCAAAAACAAATGCTAACATGTCTTTAGTTAACATTGAAATTATAATTTGGTAATTTATAGCCACTGGTTGGTTAAGTGAGAGGCAATCAAAAGGTGGGCGGTGCATGGCAAATTTTCAAAATGTCCAAAATTGAACATCGTGCGGTGATTTATCATGGGGGGTCTTTGGTTTCATCTTTGATTTCGGACGGTGCCTTTAGAAATTTTAATTTCTAAAGGCACCAATGACGCCAGAAAATATCAGACTGGTTGAGGAAGTTTTATTGGTGATCGACGATTGAGGGCTAAATAGATTTTAAAAGCTAGCCATCCTGAAAATTCTGCGCGAGCATTTGTGTAGGACAAAAATTAGCGCAAGTTGGTTCCCAAAATTGCTCAGTGTGGTTCAGACGGAACAACGTGTCGAACGTAGACGAAAGTTTTCTGAGCTGCACGAAGCGAACGACACGACCATTAACCAAATAGCGACCGGCAATGAAACAATGGTTCTACAACACGATCCTCTGTCCAAAAGAGAAATGTGACATTGGAAAGATCAAATTATCCCTAAGAAGATCAAGGTGACAAAAATCATAAGAAAGGTGATGACTAGAAATTTCTGGGATTCCACACGGCTTGACCTTACACATTCACCATGGATTTGTAATTAACTATGCCGACAACACGTCTGCTCTGGTCACATTCCAAGAGTTTAATCAATTTCAACTCTATACGTGTAAACGAGACTGTAAAACAGATGGAAGATTGGATTCGGTTGGACACGCGTCCTGCGTATTTTTAAAATTCGAGACGAAGAGAAAATCCAAATTTGAAAAAGATTTAAGCGTCAATCATTTACTCTTAGCTAAATGTGATAATACAACGGTAGTTTGAACTAACTGAAAAATGGTGAGCGTCCTTCGACTCCAATGTTCGCGATAGAGTTGCCCAATTTTATTTTGAATTACAATTTAATATTAAATCCCGATTAACGCCCTCTGTTCTAAAAATAGCATAAGGTATGCCAACGTGATGATGCCATTTAAAGACCGTCTCTTATGATTCTCTAGGACCTTCGATATTACAGACTATCCTTCAACATTGATACCAACTTCTTAGCCGGTAACATTTAAATTACAATTTATACTGTAAATTGTTGTAGGAACATATTTAATTAAAATTGAAGATTTAGGTTATAAAGAAAATGGCCAGTGGACAAGTTATTTATCCGTTTTACCATGATCGTCGCTGGATTTTCAAAAAGAAGACAAGACAAAGACTGCGCTGTACCCATATGCGATCTACATGCTCTCAAAGTTTCATTATTTTTTGAGTTTCCACGTTTGGGATCGTTCCTTGTTAGTACTTACAGAAGATTGCAAATAGTACAATCAATTATAAGTAAAACTTTATAATCTAAGAGTAACAACTTAAAAATCGATTATTATACACGTTAAACATACAATATATGTAAATGAAACAAATTAATTTGTTAAACAGATTATTTCTATTATTTTCCTTATTTTCTAAACAAAAAAAAGAGGCAAATATTTATGCTAAATACACATTATTGGAAAATTTAAACGTAATTTCCTAAATTTTACACTATCGTCTGCTAAACGAAGTTTCTTGCGTTTGTATATTTTATCCTAAATTAAACTTCGTTCGAGTACTTTCTTTCGTGCGGATTATCTCGGCAACTACGTAATCTACCTAGTATTGTTTTTGTACTTTCCAGACACGAAACTTCTTGATTATCTTATTCGAGGTATTTACTGGAATCTAACATTTTTGATTAATTCCGCCAAATTACTAATCTTAGTCCTCGCTGGTGTGATGCTTCAGTTTACTACGTATTCCCCTTGCGGTAAATAAGCACGTATAAAGTTACCTGTTTTCGTTTATAATTCATACAGCGCGTGATGAATTTCAAGATTTCGTACGCCGAAAAAACTAATTTAACAAATCGTGTTCGCTGACTTCGTTTTGTTAGAATTTGCAATAAACAAAAATAATTACGTTAATTTATAAATTTATTACAACAATGAACTACATTTATCAAATTGAGACCTATTTATTAGTGTGCATTCTTTATATCAATAAATTCAATTTATTAATTTATATCAATAAATATGTGTTCATCAATATATTTATTGAAACGAACTCGTTCATTGGACCAATTTTGATCCAAAAAATTGTTACGTGAACACACTTTTTTATTGTATTTACGTACTTTTCTCGTTCAGTGTAGTTTCTATAAACAAAGTGGAATTTATTATAGACAATTTATAAAAATTTTGATGTTTTTTTTTAACATGGAAGTTATGATAGTTCATGCTTCTTTGATGATAAACTTCGGTAATGTAATTACCGTAAGAGTAATCGGTTAAGCTGAAAACCAAAAACCTAACCGACAGCATCGGAAGGTTTTAGACCTGGAGAGAAATTCAGGAATATACGTGCGCGATGAACAACGGTTTATCTTGTTACTTCTTCATTCATTTTAGAGCTCTTCGCGAATGCTCACCTACGTTTTATGACCCTGACGTCCGTGGAACTAACCCACATATTCGTCTTAATATTGTTACATACACGCTGATCAATAAGTTCCTTTTCGTGGAGGAAAATCGTTGTACTAAATTTTTTATTTATTCCTTCTAAGCAAGCGTCTATCAGAATTACGCTCCTACCTCTTCATAAATTGATGTATGCAATAATAGTTTAATAAAAGTGAACTTCTTATATTTAACAGCCAGAAGAGGGTTAAGCTTAGGTGGGCTACCTCTTAGTTCGTTTGTACATACGCTGTATCAGAGAATTCTGTGCTAGTGAATTATAAATTGTCTGCTTTTTACGGTTTTTATAGTTATTAAAACCATTAGATTTAAAAGCAGATACGATGGAATTATTGAATATATTTTTTAAAAATTTAAAATATCGCAGCTTAAAAAAACACTACCTAGACGGTGGAAGTAAAGTTTCTTGTCTTTTATAATATACTTTTAATAATCAGCGCAATCTGCCTGACGATGAAATAATTTCTTTTTATACCAAAATAATTGGGAAAAAATTAATTATTTTTAAACGCAGCAGCAAGGTATGGCACATGCATTAACTTGTTTTTGGAGTTAAGCTAATTTAATACTACAACACGGCAGATGCGATTAAATTGTTTACTGCACTACTTTTTTCGACATCTTTTACGAGCTCTCATTTGATGTTGCAGCAATATACTAAAGGCAGAAACTGCTCATATCGTTTATTTTACTCGCTTTCATCATCTTATGAAGTCAGACGATGGAATCATTTAAAGATTACCGCCACCTGCTCATTTAACTAAAACATTTGTTACTGATATGCCGTTTGGCAAGGTATAAACTCCTATACGGATATATTTTATTTCAAGTTAATTTAAATAATGTCATTACTAAAAATAAAGTTCCTAACCATTCGCCATAAAACAAATACATACATACGTACATACTTCATGCATATGGATGGGAATAGTCTGAAAAGTATCAAGTCCCAACATGAAAATGGTGTTACCTGTCAAAAATATGTTGGTGATACAATTGCGCTAATTTTCAGCCATGTTGTTGTTTAACAGTCATAAGCATTAGTCCAATATTCAATCATTAAATCCTTGCATTTGAAAGGTAGCACCTCTAGGCAAGTTAAAGCCGAGATAGACACTGTCTAAGGGGACTCTGCACCATAGTTTGACAATTTGAACAGCGTGGTCGTACACAGTAGAAAATCTCGGAAAAGTTCACCAAATGGTGCCAGGGGAGCGTCGAATTAAGGTTAGAGAGATAGCAGAGGCTACTCAGAGAACAACTCCAAAGAATGTGTTTCTCATATTTAGAGATTTGAGCATGAAAAAGCTAACCGTTCGTTGGATATCGCGCTTGCTTACTCAGGACAAAAAATTTATTCGAATGAATATATCTGAAGCTTTGTTGAAGCAATTTAAGCTAAATAAGTCGGATTTTAATCGTCGATGAATAATTGTAGATGAAACTTGCATACAATGATTTTTCTATCGATTAAATCAATTGCTATCCAAATAAAAAGAAAAAAGCTTTAAAAATGAACTGTAGGAAGTAGGAGGCCTGTAATTATAATTTGTAGTCCCGACAATATCTGCACAAGCAACTAATAATTTAGTTGCTTGTGCATTTCATTTGAGCAACCTTATTTTTAGTATAATGTTTTTCACATAAGCAGTTCAATCCTCAGCTACCTTTGTTTAATGGTTCCACAATAATAATACTACTTTTGATTACATGTTATTTAAACGATCTGCACCTGCAAATTTATCAAAAAAAAAATTATCGACACTATAATGATAGCTCTACATAAAAATGTAGACCACCGATTTAATTTCGAACGTTATATTTTTCTGGTAAATAATAATTAGTTTCGTCTGGGATAAATCGCAGAAAACCCAGAGAATACGAAACCGGAAAAAAATCGAAAAGGAGAAAAAAGAGGTTTCGTAATGACGACGCTTCAATAATTCACGACATCTCAGACGATATCGATCTTGTTATTTGTTTATTAATTAATACTGAACAAATAAGATATTAATCAGGTACTTTTTTATGCGCCGTCTAAACCGTTCCTTCGTTTTCGTAAAATGTCCGCCCGATAAATATATAAAAAGTAATAGCGCACGATGTCTGAATTTGCCAGTCGATATCGAATTAATAATTAGTAAATAAAAAATAAAATTATGGGCCCGTCGTCACGTTGAAGGAATTGTGAACAGTGGCGAAATATATTGATTGTTATACTGTGATGAATTTTACAAGTTTGTAAAGTGCTGTTAAATCAATCAAACCGAATCTATGACTACAATGATTGGATCCAATTTCAGTTTTCTTACTTTAGTTGAGCTTTAGATAACAAAAGTTATTTCAGTGAAAAGATTGAGAGCTTGAATACTTTTTTTTAGTATGTTTATTTATGCACAAAAGCAGTGGCCAGTAAAATAAATGGATAATGGTCCCCTTTAAAAGTGCATAGAAATTAGTAATAATCTAGCAGCTGCCATGATAGATGCAAATTAATTTCCTTAATTGATTACCCTTGCCTTTCTCGATCCTTTGCTTCTTCCTTGCTTTGATTTGCTATGTTTGTGTAGTCGTACTATGTAACAGATTCCTTTTTAAATATGTATGTTCTTATAAGGTAAAGAAGTCGCTAAATGGTGCTACTATTAGGGACAGTACTGAAAATGATTGCTTATTTATATAAATATCGGTTATAATAATAGGTTCATTAATTGATGAAAACAATGGTCTAATTCCTTGGTTCAATTGAACGGTGTTAAGTTAAAGAATTCAAAGAGTGATTCGTATTAATTAATTAGAAGTAGCTGATTGTCAAAAGGAAGCCACCTAAACATAGTATTTATGAAATGGCACTTCCCTGTATAAGGTTAGTTAGTGTGGTATGAATGCCTTTAGTGACTGCGAACTTGATAGATCTACTGTAACAAAATGCCCTTAATAAACCTTAATACTACGCTGGATCTTCATCCTTCAGTCCAGCAGATGATAGAAATGCTTTACTGAAATGTTGTTGGAACACATTTGCATAGAATGTGTTCTGCCGTCTCCAGATCTTGTTGGCATAGACGACAGATTTGATCTTCAGTTTTCTCTAGATTAAGTAGGTAAGATTTTAGCGCTGTGTAACATGTCAGAAATCCCGCCAGTAACGTAAGGTTCCCTTTGCTGAACGGTAACACTGCATTTGCTGTCTTAGGCGAGTCTGATGCTTTCGCCTGCCTTTATCCTGGAACATTTTCCTAGTACGAGACCTCCCATGTTTTAATTACTTGTTTTATGTGGCCCTCTTGTGGGCCACACGTTGCTTCTCTGGCCAGCTTATCTGCCTTTTCATTACCTTCGATCCCTTGATGGCTTGTCATCTACTGCAAAGTAACCTTTAAAACTGCCTGAGTGTAGTTATGGTTGCGCTCCGTAACCCTATCTTGGGGCTCTTCTACAAGTTTAAAGCAGAGATCTCTGCTTGAAATAAGTTGGTGTGGAGTCTTGTAGGTACTCTAAGGTGGTAGTTAGGCCCACTAATGCCTATACATGTTCCAGCACCTTCTATGCTTGAGACCTTCGTATACCATGCCAGAGTATCTTTTTGCTTTGAGGTAGCCTGGATGCCCACTCAGTACGGTTTTCAATTAGATTACCTTATAAGGTTGATCAAAATCGTATTGCATAGGGATCATGTATTTTGCAATGTGCATCAGATAATTTATGTTGAGATCTTCAAGGAATCTGATATGCCCTTTAAGATCCCCAGGCTGCAGTCCCTTCATTCTGCAAAGGGTGAGAGCACTCAATATAGCCTGTTTCTGAATGTGAAGCGGCCTTAGTTCCAGCAGGACGCTGCTGTGGAACACGTGCGCATCACACCTGTGATGTTGAGACAAGCAAGCCTCTGAATTTGTTGAAGCTGCTGTTGCATAACCCTAAAGCATCGTGAAACATCATGTTGCAATGTTGTAAGAAATTAATTTAAATAAAAGGATTACTATGTTGGAAGCGTGTATTATATATCTTATTTTCCCTAGTATTGTTGTCTTATTTCTTTAAATGATTTTCTATGTATTTGTTTGTTATGCCTTTTTAAGAACCAGACCCTTTCCGACTGTCCGGTCGGCTGGATAAGAGTTTTTACTACAAATTATGTTATTCCACACATTCTTAAGTTATATATCGGCTGTTATTTTCAAAAATTTTTATTTGAAGATCATTCTAATGTAATTTCTAAAAAAAGAGGAAAAATACAGACATTTGGGGACCAAAGAGGATACACTAAAAAATATTCGATGTATTATAAGAAATTAAAAAAAAACTACGCAAATTGCTATAATTCGAGCCAATATAGATGTAGAGATATACTTGATAAGTAGGTCGCGTCTAAATTACTCAAATTACGGGAGTGAAACATAAACAAATCAGAAATAATTTTGTTTGTCACACAATTACATACATTATTCCAAGTGTGTAATTTCGATAGTAGGTCAAATGTGAAATAATTACTACAAGATTTGATACATATGTGTAAGTGTACATGCTTATGTTGTAAACGAACACGCACCTACCGTTCTTGCCTCTTTCAATTTCATTGTATCCTATCTAAATAGACCGATGCCATCTGAATCAAGCAATAGAAAGACATTAAAAACGCATTAATGCCGAGTTTTGGTATGCTTCGGCACAAAGTAACGCAGAGTATCACGTACATACATACAATGGTAACTGACAATCCGATGTTGAATATTAGCTTAAGGAAATTATGCCATTATAGGGGAAGTCCTACTTAATAAATAAACTGGTTCGTTGTATGGAAAGTGTTGGGAATGATGGGTCTTTAGTAGATATTGTCTGTAGCTTTGGCTTAAATCAACTTAGCACAGGAAACGTTGCAGCAAACTGTTTTCATTTATGCATTGTTGCAAGTTAATTTCTAGTTATTTATAACACACTTTAATTTCTTTTAGTATAAGCTAAATTCCCTTAACTGATGGCCTACACACGTATATTTAACAAAAATACGTAAAATGCGTATTTCGCGAAACCATCATGGTCTGTTTGAAAAAAATAAGGTTAATCAGTTTGACGATATCTTATAAAATTTAATAACCAACACTATAAGGTGTGGTACGCATGATCATCTATATCGTTTCACAAAAGTAAATACCTGCAATATTCATTGCATTCTCAAATAATTAATTTCAGCAAGAGCGGTTCAAAAGATAAATCAAATATCTCAAAAACAGTTGTCCCTAATACAAATTATTTACAGTCGATTAAACTGATGAAAAGTGTACCATTTTATTTAAAAACCACTTCTGATCCAACCGGACGTTGGCACTGACGTAAGCAAAAATGTTTTACATTAATAGGCCCGATGCTATAACTACCCATTCCAAAATTCCATCCGTAATAACGTCATTAGAACTAACAAAACCTACATACATTATGTTTTTCGATTCTTCACATCCCCAAGTATAAAATTGCATGCTTCTCTGTTATATTTTATATTGCCAATATTTACATACTACTTGATATATGGAGGTTGAAGAGTATGAGGCGTTTCTTGAAGCTCTTACCTTTGAATTACTCGATAAAAAGGGGCGACTTCCATACTGAAAATATTACCTCATATATCAATGGTAAAGTCGCATCGCTTCATACTCTCGTGCACACGTCTGATTTAAAGCAGTGGAATAACATCAAAAATGAACGTGGATCTCATTTTTAGTAATTTGGCATGGAGTCTTGATGTTTGTCGTAGCGATGATTCTTTGGTGCGCGTTGATATTTTCCATCCACCCTTGGAAATTTAAATTATTTGGAATTTACCTGATGAATATGGAAACTTTCCATCCAACGATAAATGTGACATACAACTTCCGTAGAGCGGACTTCTTCACCCTGTTTGAGGATATTCTGACTACCAATTGGAGTTTCTTAGATGAGTATGACCAAGGCAGGTGAAATTATTACTTTTTTACAGCGACTAGACAGATTCGTGTTTATTCGTCTCATAAGAAAGGATTCGTGTTGCCTACTGGTTTCCCCGAGAGTCGACAAAACACGAGTCTGTCTAGCCGTTTAAAAAAAGTAATAACTTCACCTGTCTTGGCCATCTCTAGTGATTACAGCACTTTATTATTTAGGCATGATTTCACTTCCCTTGCTGACCATCGGGAAGAACAAAGCGTCGAATTTTTTTCGAATATTCTTAAACACAAGACACAAGACTCTCCAGCTCTTTTGCCACTGATAAATTTTGCAGAGCCTACATGTAACCGTCGCTCCTGCGCTACATTGCGAGTTCCGAGAGCAAATATTTTTGTAAAAGCACCTGCCTGTCATATGACGAAAAATTCAAATAACTCTTCTTATTTTGATTGTCTCGTTATGTTTACACCAATGATTACATTGTTTAATATTTATTTATAAGGCATTATTCGTATTTGTTTGATTTTTGTTGTATTTTAGATTATTTAGTTAATAAGTTTTTTTCTGTTTGTCCTGTAATTGGCATTTGCTGTTGGGCAATAAAGATTTATTATTATTGTTATTATTATTATTACCAAATTTATTTTCGTAATAACAAAGTTACACATTTTAACAAATTTTGTGTTAATTTTAACACGTGTATTTCTTACCACTTGCTCATTTAGAAAATAGTAGGTACGACTATCATAGTTATAAATAAAAATACAATGTAACTACAGTTATCGATTTGAAAACTTGATTTTGTGTAATCCCTGTATTTTGTTTATAAGATATTCCAAAATAATTAAATAATTATTGAGAAAATACAATTTAATTCATCCAATATTTTACATATAACGATTCACCGATATAATATGTATTTTCGAATCAACAATATACTTGACCTATCCCATATTATTTCCTTGTGACCCACAAACCAACAAAACTTCGTCCATCTATTTGTCGGTCCTCTGTTGGTCGGTATTTCGTACAAAAACCATTGTATTTTATACAAATATTTCTGGTTAGATCAAGAATAAATAGATTGACATTCTTCGGTGCTCCGAACTCGGATCGGCAAGATCTAAGATATCGGTCGCTTCCACATAAAGGCATAAACATTTTTATTAATTAGACGGCGGATAGGATCGGTCAAAGTTTCTGTCGACAGTCGGATGGATATATGTGTGTATTTGTATATCGAGAACGTGGAAACAGAAAGGTTGACATTGTAAATTTACCTACTTAGGTAATAACTAATTTTCGGAATGTTGTTTTTTCCATATACTTAACCGATTTTTTTTCCAATTTGTGTGTTGGTTACGGTGTTCTAGAGCACATAGAAAAGGTTAAATACGCCGCTATAATTCATCGCTAATTAATTCCTTATATTAACGAGACGATGAGTTTAATTAAATTTTAATAGAAATGTCTGTGTTAACGATTGGAATACGTGTAAATAATACATATTTTAGTACCTGATTTACATGAATATTCGATTTTTTTGCCAACTGATTTTTATTAATCTCTGCTTAATTAAAACGGGGACAAGCATGAACAGATGGACAAAATACTTCAATGAATTTTCAACAGCAATCAACCAAAAGCGGTCTGATACAATGAAAGTAGAAAAAGCAGCAGGGTGTAATGAAATTAACTCGGAAATGAGGACTGTAACGTACAAGACGTTTGGATGGAATGCATAAAATAAATTAGTTAAATAGTAGCTAATAAAACACACGTATTCTACATCACATGGAAGATGTTTTGCTAATCGGCAAGGTCCGAAGGTTGCGGTCCATGTTCATAAGCTTCTTGTTTTTTGTGTAGATTGATCTGATCCTCATCATGCCTAACAAGCAGCATCCCTCTTCGATAACAAACCGATAACCTTTCTTTAAAACAAAAATAGTTTTCCGTATTGAAACCGCGTCGTAATTGCCTGAGTTTGCCGACGTTTCGTTGTCAGTTGCATATAGCTTCTTCCGGGCTGCTGCATGTTATATCGCCGGTGTGAGAAGAATGATCGTGGTCGCTGGGGGTCGTCGGGTTTTTATAAGGTTGGAAAGAGCGGCGAAGCGTACGAGATCGCGGGCGCTGGGACGGGTTGTGATTGGAGGAATCGAGTAGGAGAAGTTTCCACTGAAAATGTTACACCTCTGTTGAGATTGATGGAATGTTTGCGAATCTCGATGGCTTCTCGGGTTTTTGTAGAATAATAACAGAGTACACATCGTTAAATAAAATCTGGTGGCCATTTCCAGCTTGTTTGGCCAATGCAGAATCGGATATCCGCTGCAATCTAGTGCAATGCTCGTGCTCTATCACGCGTGCCGACCGATCGCTTTGTTTCCCCGACATGTTACTATCACAAGAACAAAGGATCTGGTAAACGTCCTGGCTGGGTCAGGGACAAGTTTCATGGTAATAAGTTGGAGATTTTTGACGGAGGTTTAAAAATTGTTTTGATATTATGTCTCTGGAGTAGTTAATCCCTTTCAACTAATGTGTTTATGGCCGCATGTTTTTGTACCGGATGATGGTGAAAAAAGGGCGTTCAAATAGCCGTCCATATACTGGGCGTCCTAGTTTGTCATTGGGATAGCGTCTATCTGCTGCAACCTTAGTAAGGATTGCCGTCCACCACACGACAAGCTTGTCTAACCTCCACCTATTTCCAATTTTGTGTTCAAGTTTTATGAACAAGCAGGAGCTGGAGCAGCCATGGGTTCCTCTTTGTCTCCAATACACTTTACAGTTTTACATTACGTCTAATGTTCTACCCATCCTAAGAAGCACATTATTGCAACTTCTCGCAAGTTCATTTATTTTCTCTTTTCGCTGTTCTTCTTTGAAGCGAAGACGTTTTGTAGTAGACTCGAGATACTGTTAAATACGGTTGAGTTGATTACGACACAATACGTCAACAATGAAACAAATGGAATGGGATTTGAATTTTATTGATTGATATTATTTTACACTAACCCACCTTCCCAAAAAATAAATTAAATTTCAATTGGTTACCTAAAACTCACGTGGAAAAAGTGGCGCCCGCAGATTTTTCGTTATTTTCAAGAATAGCAGAGTTATCGACCTCGCTCGGGGAAAAGGGTGAGATAATCACGGAAAACATTTAGCAGCCCGTTAATTAAGTCCCATGCCGGGCACATGCCGCTGATTTGCCTTCTTCCATTAATATTTTAGATTAAAAATAATCGTCAAACGGTGTAGAAAGTTAAATATAAGACTCCTTTTTGGGTAAATGTCAAACGCAGATGCGCGCACCAATAGTAGCGCCTCGGTCGTCGTGTAGCGATTCGAATTCTAATTAAAATCGTTATATAAGCAATTTTGCCCTGACGGCTTTAATCAATATTCGAGACTGATTGTATGAAAATCGCAGGATTACCTACGTTAAAGAGACTAAGGCGTTGATGAATGATGCGGTGCATTTGTGCAGTGCTTAAATTGATTGGGATAAAATAAACAACTGATAAAAAACCTAATTGGATTGGTCATGCTTATTACGGAATATCTCATTTTGTTGTCTGTTCTAGGCATGTTTTTTTGTCTTTATTAACTAGTAACTGTTAAATATTCTGAACAGGATTTTTGAGAATATTTTACCGACCAAAGTGATCCCTCATTTATCTTATATAACTGTATTGTTTAATTAGAAGTGATTGCAGGAGGGTGCTTTTAAAAATAATAAATCCGACGATAATTGCGGATAGATTAATTATATTAATATCATTTCTCCTCACCCTAATAATAACTATAAAATTAAATGCTAGATAGTTCCGATAATGTTCCAACTAATTACGCTATTATTAAACTACAATCAACGGAATTTTCGGTAGAACCTTGATGTTATAAAGTTTGCATATTAGTGTAATTTCCAAGTCGCCTTATGCTTAACGTTGCGGTATTCTAGTCCCTAGTTATAATGATGGAGACTACGTATAGATAGGCAATAGTTTTCTATAAAAAATATTCAATTGGAAATAAATGATAGAAAGTAATCTTTTTTTTTTGTCTTAAACCAACTTACAATTAATTTTGGAAGAAACTACTTACAGCTGCAAGTGTAGCGTTTATGTTTTAAAATCCTTCGTTACATCCTTTTTCCTTTCTTTCTAGGTGATGTTCTAGGTCCTTTTATTGTAAAATCAATTTCTGTCTTCATGGGTTCATTTTTTCTTCTTCTTTTCTTCTAATTGGTTTTAGACTCGTCGACTGTTTTTTTATAATCAAAATATGTAGTTTCAATATTTGTTATAAATTAAATTTCTAAATAATTTCCTTCTAAACTTGCCTGATGCTAAAAAATGTTATTTATGTTTTCTTGTTTACTACGTTGTCCGAGGAATGCCAATCCAATATTTTAATGGTTGGTCTCTCGATGATTCCAGATAACCTTGATCTTGTGTAAATGTTCTTAAAACAAGTACGAACCTGCTCATCAGAAAAAAGATTTGGTTATGTAGCCGGTGAAAAGACATGTAAATGTAGCATTTATCAAAGCTTAATTACAGGATTAAATTGATCTAAACACACTGTTCTCTGAATATCCCTACCTAAAAATTAAATCATTTCAATTTTGTGGTATCAGTTAATGCAATGCTTTGAAGCCTGCCACCAAAACTTACAAGTCCGCAGTTGTTTGTCTTCAGTGAAGACCGGGAGTGTATGAGGTAAAATGGAAATTGAGTGGGAGTAGGAAGCCTCCTAGAAGCCTGTATGAGAACAAAAAACAAAACAATTGCAAACTTCAATAACAAAAAAAGGGGATTGAAGAACAATCTTCTTCACAAATGGACGGTTTACGTGGTACGAAACATTTTGCGTTTACACAACAATGGAGAAAGAACAACAAAGGCAAAAACTCAATGAAGTGTTCAAAGTGCCTTACCTCCATTTCATAGCAGCTACGACATCTCTTTAGAAAATCCTTGCGTCAGCTTGAATTCGTTGACATCCTTGTTTTACTCGTTGTTGCAGCTTCTTGAGGTATTTAGTCAGGAGATCTTCCTGCTTATCTTTGTCCAAATGTTCTGCGTAAATGCTTTCCTGCGGCTAACGACAAATGCGCCGGGGCACCATTGTGCTGGAACCACATTTGTTGCCTTTGGTTTAAAGAAATGTCTAAAAGATGACCCATTGCGTTCTGCAGAAAGTTTATCCGTCTATTCAAAGTCTCCAATTTATCCGTGTAAGTCCATTAGCCGTTTTTGTACGTTAAAAGGTGTTGATCATCCCGATAGGTTCCGGGATGTGAAATCTGTATCTCTGTAGACATGCAAAGATGATCTCAACGTTGTATGATCAAGAGGTGGCAATTACCAAAAAATAACTTTACATGAGCTCGAACTGACAGTATGTATTTCTGGGCTTGTTGGCCGTGGACCACTATTCAGACGACAAGAGATGCCAGCCACAGTGTTTGGCAAAACGTCGACTTACACCAGCTCAAGACCGCGCCCAACAAGCCTGGAAATACGTACTGTCAATACGAACTCAGACTCCGGCCGTGAAAGCCTATTGTTATTTAATAACTTTACAAGTTTGTATAGTAATTACATGCATATTTGGGGACACTACGAAACGTTTTCTTTTTGTCTATCGAAATCCATATAAATATACAGGAAGTTGCAATTAAAATAACAAAATTGATCGCCTTGTAGCATAGGCTAAAGTATGGCAATTCAAATGTTGCTTTTGATTAAAAAAAAAACGAGATATTCAATTTGGTCCTTTCACTGTGAAGGTAGAGTATTATGTATATATATCAGACATTAATAAAAATAAGCTTTGGCAGTTGAATTCAGTTCTTGCAATTCATTGAGCGTGAAATTACGAAAGATATAGTTATACGAAATTCTATAAAAGCATCGTTACGCAAGAAGTTATGTCGAAGTTATATTGTAGCAAATCACCGAAACAAGTTAAATTTAGTTACAAATCTCCAACAGAGTAGCAAATTATCGGGAACGTTATTGTCTAAAAGGAAGGAAAATGGATCCTCTGGCATTCGTACATATTAAGGAAGGAGAACCTTCTGAGTCACGCGGAGAGGTCCGTGAAAGAGAAGCAGTAGACACAAGGAAGGTTGTTTTCACTTCAATGGTGTTATTTCGCTAAACATAATTCCACGCGAAATTGCTCCGTATTTCGTTTCGGTATGCCATACTTTCATTATTGTAGGTTTCTTTGCTGTGGTATTGTCTGCGTGTGTCTTAGGAGGCGGATGAGATGGTGCGATCAAAAGGAGCAATAAATAATTTGTCGTTTCATTTTAGTAGATGGCGCTCGTCTGATTTTGATAATTATAGCTGAGTTTGTACAAGGCAGAGTTATTTTATCTTTATTAATGAATTTTCCATTTTCATGTGACATGTTTTAAAAGCTTCGACGAAGTTATCTTGCTTGCAAATATCCCCCGTGTTGCAACATAATTAAAAGGTTTGTGTTGATTAATCTTATGAAGCCTATCAATATCTAATTGGTACGTAATTGATGTTAGAGTATCGCATGAACGCCACCTAACGGCACAGACGTGTATCTAGGCAAACCTACGAGTGTGATATATTATATAATTATTGTGAACGGTTATGTATTCATTAAGTTACATAAGAAACCATCAACTAACAGTAGAAGATATACGTAGCGAATATAGACTCTGAATTTCTACAGGCTAAATAATTTCGATTTTTCATATGATTCCTTAGTGTGCCTATACAGGTGTTCTAACCTTCTGGAATTGTAAAATTGCACATACTGTGTATAAATGGTAGGAGGTCAGAATTTTCACATGATCATAAGATATCCGTATCCTTCAATATCTTGGTATATACCATACAGGATGATCGATAAGTAGTAAACTAGGCACTTATTTTGTTATGTACACTGCCGTTCAGAGAAGTTCGGTCGGTTATTAAAAAACATGAAAATGGTACAGAAACAAACGAAACTAAAAATAAAATGCAATTTTATTGTATGTACAGGTAAAAAAGACAAAAATAAATAAATAAGAAGCTGTTCTGACCTAATATAACATACTGAACATTATTTTTTTTTTCATCGAAAAAACCTCCTTTGTTAAAACGGATTGTGGAATATTAATCCATTCATGTTGCAGAATATTCCGTAAATGTTCTTGTGAAGTTGGGCATATTTTTCGGATCCTCCTGTCCAGTTCATCCCACAACAACTCTATAGGGTTCAAATCTGGGCTCTGTGGGGGCCATGTCATTACTTTCAGGGTGTGCTGTTCTTCTTGCTCCTTTAGATAGTTCTTACACACTAACGCAGTGTGTTTTGGGTCGTTGTCGTGCATGAATGTGAAGTTACGGCCTCTTATACGCAATCCTGATGGCACTGCATGACTCTGGAGTATTGCAAAATAATTTTCCTTCCTCATTACACCTTGCACTCTGCATAAATCTCCCGTCTCAGCAAAGAAGAAACATCCCCACACTAACACAGAACTACGCCCTTGCTTCACTGCAGGCACAATGCAGTTCGGGATCACTTTTCGGTTTTAGATCTTCGGACATAAACTCGTTGATTTTGCCCAAAAACCTCAAATTTTGACTCGTCACTCCAAAGCACGTGTTTCCAATCATCTAACGACCAATCTAGATGAGAACGGGCCCACTGAAGCCGTTTTGCTCTGTTGCCCTGACATAATAAGGGTTTTCGAATGGCAATGCGTCCATGAAGGTCCGCTTGTTGAAGTCGACGTTTTACCGTACTCGCCGAAATTTGTTCTTCACGGCCACGATTGACTTCGGCTGCTATTTGTGGCGATGTTAATTTTCTATTGCGTTTGCTTAATAATACGATTCTCAAATCTTCAGCTTTTGTTATTTTCGTAGATGCTCCGGGACGAACACGATTTTCTATAGCTCCAGTTGTCCGATATCGCTTTATGATGTCATTTACTGTTGAACTTCTCATATTTATTTTTTCAGCAATTTGTCGCCCCGAATATCCTTCTTCAAACGGCGTAATAATGCGTGAACGTTTTCTATACTGGTAGGCTTGCCACGTGCCATTTTGAGGTAAATTTTCTTAAAACTTTCGCGCAAAAACGTCAGATGCACACCAACACACGTTTAACAGTAAAACGAAGCAAATTTATATCTTTGCGCCCGTGATAAATAAACAAGAATGATACTGCGGTATATTTCCTAAATGTATTGTTCGTTAATAATCCCCAAACGACCCGTTTCAAAAGATCGGTACTTCCGAGAAATTTTTGGAATGATAATAAAAGGTACTTTATTATGGTTGTCGCAATATTTCCACTTTACATAATAATTTATGGCTTTAATCCCTTAAAAAAGAGTGTATGCTTAATATTTTTCTAATTTTATGTATTAATAATTGTATACAGTGTGATATAATAGATTTTTATTGTATGACCGAACTTCACTGAACGGCAGTGTACGTACGTATTTTTTTCTGCCTGTGCGCATAACTCGCTAGCGGTAAGATGTACTGTTTATACATGTGTAATAATCATTGAAAAGTTAAATACATATACGTACAACATGCTAGAATATTATAAAATAAGAAATAAATGTATTCATTATTCTAAATAAAAAGATATAAGTGATTAAGTCGTAATGATACGTAATTTATCTTCAATTTCTTCCGAAGTTAGTGACGTTTAAACTAAAATCGATAGGCTACGAAAGTAATCGGAATATTTCGTTTGATCTATCCCTTGATGATAAACGAGATCCTCTCGAATTAGGAACACGTGAATAGTACGTAGCTCTAACGTGCTACACTGTACCAGGTTTTAGCGCGCTTTGAGGGTTTTCTACAGAAAACTCATATGCTTCTCTAACTACATAACTCTTCCTCATTACCGGTATTTATGCCAATTCGTACCGAAAGATATCTAGCAAACCAGTATGCAAATTAATGGTATTACGTACAAATGATTTCAAAGCTTTGTTAATTAGATCACGCACGCACGTTTCTTTTAGTTAAATAACGTGGAATTATCTTACATTTGCTCGGTATGCTGTAGATAATGAGCTGAATGATGTTAAAATTGCATATTACATATAGGTATTTGCACTATTCGCATCTTCTTGGTTTTAAAGCATTTGTGGGCTACTTATCTTTATCTATTTTTGTATACTGGTCGAATGGGAGTAATTACAAGTATTCTATCTATGCATGAAAGTTTCTTACTTTACCACTTACACATTTTAAACTCATTTTATTTTACGTTATTAACTCCTGCAAAGAGAACACGGGACCGTAGAAAATCCGTAAGAAATGGGAAATATTGAAATGAATCGACGACCTTGTTTACCTTACTCCGTTGTGTTTCATATGCTTGATTAACTAAATGGAAATAAGTCTTAATATAGGAAAAAAGCGTTTGACGTAAATGGACTGAACGAATAAGGAATCGTAGTTAAGGCGAGAAATAGGTGCGTAAATTGTTGAATCAACGTACCCGAATTTTAACGGAATGGTTTGTTATAAATCTCGACGCAAGTTTTACTGAAATTAGTTTCGTTTTCGTTAAGAAGGGATTTTCTAATGAAATCAAATTTGCTAATGTATTTTTTACGTATATATACGTCCAAAGTAAAACTCGATTGGGGGCAGTAATTAAGACATCAAAGAATATGGGTTATGTCCGTAATTAGGTATAGGTAAAGTAAACTGAGAAATCTTGAAATGTACCTCCTAATTGGTGTTTTATTTATACATAATTTTTCGCTCTGTACAATTGGTTTCGAGCCCTTCTGCAGCCCTTCTTCAGGCATTAAAAAATTAATTATCTGTTTTAAAGAAAACATTTTTAGTTTTCTTCAATTTTGATCTTTTTGATAGTAAATCTTTACAATTATTTTATTATGAAAAATTATTTTATATTTCGACGAAATTCGTGCATTACACGTTTAATTTTCCGTTTAAAATAAAGATACTTTTTTTTTGTTTAATCCAATAGGTTCCAGCCCACTTCTACCATAAAACGCTTAAATACTATTTAATTGAATTAAGGACTGCAGCGCTTGCAACTTGGCAAAATAGCTGTGTAAATAGTACCCAGCGTTGGAAACGAACTTCCTCCAAAACCGTATGGTCATTAAAAAAGTGAATAAAACATCTACAGCGCCCAAGTGCACTAGCACTAACATCGTTACAGAGTCGGCTATCTAAATTGTAAATCTGAACCAATAATACGATAAACCACAAAAGAGAGTGTAATTATTGGGATTGCTGAAACGCAATTAATTCAACAAATGCGGACTAGAAGCTAATGAAACAGTCAGGACGGGGAGAAGCAAAAATAAGCAAACAGACTGGATTCCATAGAAATATTGGCCTGTACGGTTCGAATACGTTTGTGAGTTATTCGGTAACGGTATTGGTTGGAGGATAAAAATAGTTAGTAGATTTATAAATTGCTGGAATTTTTAATAACCTAACGTATTGAACTAGAACTAGACAAGATTCTGTAATAACGCCCTGTTCTTACGATTTATTTCGTTTATTACATTGATTTCCAGTGCTTCTTGTTTCAATCACGTTTACTTAGTATTTTGGAATTTAAATCAGCTGTGCTATACAGGAAGGATGCACCAGCAAGATCTGTTTATTGTAGGAAATCATTATCACTTCGCGTGAATATGAACCTTTCCATTCTAATAAAATTTTAATTGTCGAATTGTAATGATAATAACTTTATAATATAAGGTTTGTTCAATCTTTCACACATTTGTTCAATGCTAAGGTTGCGATAATCTGGGCTTTCTAAAATGAACAAATGTGTGGAAGTAACTTTCCTTTTTCTTCTTTCTTCTTTCACTCAAAGAATTTGAATGTAGTAATAAGTAATAAGAGAAATATTCCTTTGTGTTTAAGAAATATTCATTTTCTATTGAAAACTACTGTTTCTTTCATCGCCGGGGGAAATTTGGCTATCGACTTCTTGATTATCATTGACCCTCTTCCGACCCTCAACGGACCGATACCAACCCCGTCGAAAACCTCAGATATAGACGAAAATAATTGTAAAAAAAATTTAATTACTAGTAACATGCACAGTGTAAAAGCGAAATGACACGTTTCATAAGGCACGATAACAGTTTTAATTATCCTTTATTTGGCTAATCGTATAGTACCGGTTTTTAATGGGACTGGAGAGCATCGATTGAACTAGTCAGAGTAAATCCACTACATTGTATGTATACGACAGAAAACAAATTGACGAACAAATGAATAATTCGAATCATCAGATCGATAGATCTGGCGGATGGTTCAAATCACAAACAGTGATATTGAAGCTGACGACTAAAAGCTTTGTTTATCTGAAATAATATATGATCGTAGCCGAAGGGCTGCTTTCTAATGTGCAGCATTTGTGTAAATATGTAATATTCATATGCTTGTGCTGCGGCTGCGTTATACGTATTTACATATACCTACGGACAAACATATTTATCTATGTTCGTGCGCGGAACCGTGAAAAGCATTTATTTCTAAATAAATTCATTTTTGAAAGGCCATTTGTTACGTTGCTGAAGGAAATATTTATTATACTTGTACATATGCACCCATTTGTTATGTACTTACATGCGCGTATAAATGTATGATGAATGAGAACAAATTAAAGACAAGAATGTAATATAGTGAGGGCACGAGCTGCAATTTACATAGTTTAACATTAAATTATAAAAACATTTTTAGTTTTGTAAAATTAATTTATATTGGTCCTTTTATTTTATTATCGCGACGCTCTCATATAACTCCATTTAAAACAATTTTTATAACTAATTGTAAATAATCCATCCCAAAAGGAGTAACGTTTCAACTACAAAAAAAATAGCACTTCTTTAGAAGTAGGGAAGAGGCTTGGACATGTTTTGTAAGTTGGACCTCCTTCCGAAATTGGCAAGACTAATGCTTCGGTTGACAAAGTAATGCTTCTTGGCCTACTTACTTTTCATATGCGTTTAGCGAAACTACACAGCAAAAAAAAATTAACGCTATTCAACACTACGGGAGTCCACTAAGGTCGTGGAATTTGTGACATAATGCCTATGTTAGGCTTTCTTAAGCATGCGATCGACATCTATAGAAGAGTAACCATTGCAATTGCAGAAGCCTACATTGTTCAAACGAAAAGAGCAATAGGCACCAGATTCAAGGAGCATATCAGACATCATAGATATGGTAGAATAGAATCGTCAAGTGTAGCACGATACACAAACGAAACCGGGCATAATATTAAATGAGAAACCCTGAAATTGATTAAGAACGTAACCTTGCCGCTCACGAAACTATTTACATAGAAGGCAACAGTAATGATAAGAGGACCCTTTCTTCTATTTCCTCGTATTTTTCACATGTCTCAGTTTCAGGTATGCAGGCGACAAAAGTAGGTACTTGTAATTAATATTTTTCTCCAGAGTAGAGATAGAATAGGCATGTTAGAATAAGAGTTCTTTCTCACATTATTCGATCTACGGTTGAAAATGAGGATCGACGTATTCTCGAAGCTGCTGTCACGGATTAATTAATTAAACTTGTGCGGTGCGGAGTATGCCGATACTTTTGTGTTGTTCGACTATTATTATTCAACACGTTGTTGGGTGCATGTAGAAACATACATTTGTTTTTGCCCTCAGGTGTAGAATACAACGTCAAAGTTGTAAAATTTTTTCCAAGTTAACCCCATCGTTCGTGAGAAACGGACCAACCAACGCTTGCTATAAGCTATAATAAACGCTCTCACAAAATATTTATACTGACATATGACTCGTAATAGAGAAAAGGAACCAGCTCGTAGTCGATCTTTCCCCCTTGAGAATCCAACGTCCGCAAATATCTCCATCTTCTTCGCACTTGATAACACGAAATATAACTTATACCGCTGCAATTACATATACACGCATCCCGTTCATATAATAGCCATCTTAATCCTATCTTATTCTTATGAATATTTTGAAAAAGAGAACACAAAAAGGTTTATTGTTGCCGTTGGTGCTATTGGCAACGAAAACGAGCGACTCGGTGAGTTTTAGCGTGTTTTATTGCTGCTTATACGTTACGGGGAAGTGTATTTAAGGGTAAAGTCTTGTAATTTTTTTCGTATGCGAAAAAGTTTTATAGTTTTCGGGTGCCATTGGGTCACATTGTTGTTGGCCTGTTTGTATGTAGGTGAATTTATTGCCAAAGAAATGGATCACTTTGTCTGAAACTTCTGACTGATATCTAGGACAGCAGGACATTTACATGAGCATATTCCTTTCGTTCTTTCAAGTTAGAATGCGGTAACTCAAGAGAAAAAATGCTATTTATATTCTATGGGAAAATTCGGAAACGCGCATCTAGCATTTTATCCCTGAGAAAAAAAAAGCCGATACATTGCAAAACATACTGAACTAAATAAATAAAAAAAAAACTTAAACAGTTAATTCTATGTTGAAGTTAATTACTTTAGTTCTATTTTTATACTTTGATATAGGATGACCCAACATTTTGTATACGGTATTCTGCGCTCAATTGGAGAGGAAGTTTCTTTTTCCCTTTAATAGTGTTGTGAAAATTCAGGTTTGATTCAATGGTCCCTAGGATAAATACTTCGTAGGGCAGCGCGAAGAAAATAAACAAATTCATCACGAAGAATACAAACCGAAAGATCTTAAATTGACACTAACTATCACAAACAACAAATGGGAAACTTTCCCGCAAAACCGAATGAATCGATTTTCTCCGCTATTAAATCAGATGCATAAATCAAATTGTCCCGCTCAAAACGTATCATTTAATGTGTTCATTATCGAACAAAACCATATAAACCGTAAATCCCACTACATGGATGGCAATATAAGTTATTTACGTATTCATGCGCATAACATCAGCAGTAAATGCCGATGAAAATGGAGAAATGGGTGTAAGAGAAATTAGTCGTCAATTTGGTGTTCCTAGCATCACACTCCGACGTCGACAAAATTTGAGATCTGAAGAAACGTGCTCTAGGTCCTACCTCAATTTTGGGAAGTTAAAGCGCGGCAAAGCTTGTAAAACATATTAAAAAAATTATAAAACTTTGGCTTTTCTCTCACCAAAATCATCAACATTTTCAAATAATGAGTTTCGTGAAATATCCTGTATACATAGGTACTGCTTGCACTATTCCATATTAAGTGCCGGAAAAAGCAAAGTGAACGGGATAAGTGAGAGAAGCGATATCGACAGACACCTCGCTTTAGCCGAGGTCCTAGCCCTGTCGATAAGAAAATGCTGATCCCGATTTAAACGATTTTAGGCGGCCTTGTCAACATAATCAACGGTCAAATAGTAACGAATTCTGGGATAAAGAGAATAAGAAGAAGGTTGTATAAGATATCAGATAAAGAATACAAGACATGAAACTATGTCATTTAGTGTTACTGGTATTTCAAGAAAGAAGGCTCTTATGGAAAAGCCCCGGGAAAAGGCAATGGCTGCTAACTATTTTTTTTTAAACTAGGGGCAAGAGTGGTTTAGTAGCCGTTAAAGTGTCAAAATTTTTTTATGGTAGCTGTGGCTATCAAAAGCTCTAGGCTAAATGGGATTTCTAAAGTTATTCCATTCAGGAGGTACCGCTCAAGAAAAACCAGTGAGTTGACCATATGTCATAGAAAACTTTAAGCAAAAGAAGAAGAGGTAAATGGAGAATGCGATTTGGAAAAAGAAAGAAAATCACTTCATATTTAGTTAATATTGAATTATTACCACGTGTTCCACATTTTTGTGTGTTTTTTTTTATATATTAATACTTCCTTTTCTTTGTATCCAAATACCTGCTGGATTTTTATTTCCTGCAGAATCGCATAAATTCAGATTGTTATCGGGGAAAATCAAATAAATCCAAGTATTTTAAGCAAAATTAAAGAAATCTTTTTTTTTTGTACTAAACTATAAGCTTCTCGGATTTCAGATTGCAGTACTGCAGCATGACTACGTGATGAAATTATTAAAATACTGCAATACTTTTGCGATTCACAAAAAACAGATTTGAGAAAGAGCTATTATAATGGATTTGTCTGGTTTTGCAGGAAAACTGCTCAAATTGTAACATAACATGTTTGTAGAGCGAAGATCGGACATGTTGAATAGATAAATTAGTCAAATAGTTTTCTTCTGAGCCATGTTCTCGAAAAGCAATTCGTTGTTTGCATAGTTTGTCGCATTTTTATAATTTTAACTGATGTACATCTGCACAAATGTCGCATTATAATGTTGATTCCTTATCGCCACTTCCATTTACGTAATTTATGTTTGTTAAAAGTTATAAATGGTGTTAAGCTTTTCACTCGAGAAACCATGTTACTCATAGTTAGCTGACTAATGGATATATAACTGTTTACGCATCAGGTAACATTCTTATCTAATTCTGATGGATATGCGTATACAATTCTGTTTCTTTTAACCATGTCAATAGTTATTTATTGTGTTTTATGTTTTGGCCGTTGTTTGTGAGTGCGATGAATAATACTTAATTAGAAAGACGATATGCGTATGATTCTAACATATGAGTAAGAAATGCAGCGTAATAATAATATTAATTGCTATTCCTTGAGGTTTGGCACGTGTATTTAATTTAATACAGTTTGCCTATTTGGTTTTGACTTGTATTACTTTTTGTTCCAACCTGTCTCTATTTAATTAACATGTTTTATAATGTACGTGGTAAGTTCCTTGATTCTCTTTTTAATTAATAAAATCTTTGAAAAAAGAAGGTTTTATTTGTTCAAGTATTAAATTTTAAAATCGACAGTTAGAAAATGGGCTGATTTACGAAATGCCGACCTCTGCCTGTTTACATTCAGATATAAAACACTCAAATTAATAAATTAAATATCCCGCCAATTTCAAATTTGGGGGCTACTATTTTTTGTTTATCTTTTTTTTTTTGAGTTAACCTGTAGGCTGCACTTTCTGCATTAAATAGAGACTAGCTAATTTGTATATAGGCTTATCACAAAATAGTATTTTTTACACTGTTTTAGGATATTGAAATAATTACAAATAGGAATTAGATCCTAGTTGCTACAATAATGGCACTTTTTTGAAATAAAACTAATCTTATCGTCCATTCAAACGAGTTGAATTAAAAAAAATGGAGCTGCAGAGAAGAATAATGTTATTATGAATGTGATAGAGATTATATTGTTGGTTTGCGGAAGGTTTTGTACGAGAATGGGTTTGAGAGCGGGCCTTTGCAAAATGAAGGCGTAGTAGTGAATTTGAAAGAACGGGATCTATAACTAACTTCCCGGAGAACAAGGAATAATGATGTCCAAGTTAGAGAAGTTCCTCGGGGAAATAAAAATAATAACCGATACTAACCCACTAGAAATTTATGCAAAATTGTAAAAACTGCATTTTTATAAACTGATTTGAAGGAAGCAGATTTGATAATCAAGAACGTTGTGAATAAGGGCACGTACTTTAGGGACAGATGAGGCCTAAAACTGTCGAATATGGCTAATAGACAATCCAGAGGCACTTGGAGGAAAGCTTCATGCTTTTATATCTTCAAAAAGGAGGTGATATTCAGCAATTGTGCTAAATAGTGTTGAACAAAAGAAATCCTATTTTTCAAAAATTAATCTGTTGATTTTTATTAGTTTCATTTATTGAAGTACATGTATCCCTCACTTTATGATAATCTTGTATTATTTAAATAAAACACTGACTTATTTCCGCCTTTAGTTTAAACTTTAGAACTTTTAGTTATTTGGTGAATAAAATGTTAGATCACAATTTTTTTTGTTTCTATTTACCCTCATCAAAATGTCTTCGGCGTACACAAATAAAGTTTACTCTATTAGTATAGATTTAAGATTTGTGGTGTTTAAGTAATATTACATACACTGAGAAAAATGATTGCGTTAATTCAACGCAAAAAAATGTTTTACCGTTTTTGGGTTGACTTAACTCAAAATTTGATTAAATTAACCCATTACTGTATTTGACTCAATGCAACTTTCTGTGTTCGTGTTTTGTGTTGAAGCAACACTATTTTATTTTGATCCAACACTAATTTTTCGTTAATATTATATTATTTCCACCAAATATGATGCTCTGCAACAGTTTGACTATCAAATTTAATTGATTTTAATTAATTAAATTTAATTAATTTGACAAATTTAATGTGTACATTTTTAAGGCATATTACACATTAGTTACTTGAACATTAGAGTGGTTCTAAATACAGTGTTGCTTCAGCATAAAACAATGTTGACGCAACACTAAATGTGAACATAAATTTATGTATTGAATCAATACTTCAGTTGCGTTGTTTATATATACCACTAAAAATGTGTCGAGCCAACGCCTTTTGCGTTCACTGAATGCAACTTCTCAGTGTTCACACTCAGTACACTTCTCAGTGTAGTTAGTGTTGTTCTCCGCAGTTTATTTTCACTAAAAGTGCCAATTAACTCTCCAGTACTAAAACTTCTAATGTAAAGCTTACGTATTGTGGATGCAAATTAGTAAAATACAGAACAGTTAAAAATCTAACATTAGAAAGATCTATTTAAACTCTAAATAGTGACAACTTAGTGTTGAAATTTATAATATTGTGGAAGAGTCTAAGCAAATTACCGGTAAAATCTAATCCTATTTCGAAAATTTTCACGAATACTAATAACACACGGTTTCTCATGCATACGCCGAACATCCAGTTTCTCTCTAAGCACAAGTTCCCGAAACTCGTATACGTAATTTTAGTTCGTTTAATGCTGTACTGCACATATGCCTATTATTTACGGTACGTATTCATAAGTTTCAGATGACCAACGGTTTATTTTAATGTGTGCGCATTAAGTTAAGCTTTTTACAGATGAAGAAACGGAGGCATAGAAAGGGTGGACGTTTTGTACATTCACGAGTGGTTTCTAGGGGCTTTAGACCCCCTAACGCATACGTATGTACCTACAACATCCGCGCGCAGATTACCCATCACATTTGTGTGGAGCGGTACTTTACCAACGCCGCTGTTACCGCCGTGGTTGTTAACCGGGCTTCGGTCCTTTCTGTAAAAATGTATTAATGGAAATTCGTTGGATTGTGAAGAGCCCATTGCCACATTAATGCACCGCCAAAGTTGTAATAACTCACATTATGCGACCATTCATGCAGTTTTGACGTGCTGTGTGATTTGTGTTGTAATCTTGTATGCATGCAACGTTTTTTTTTTTTTGTCAGATATACAGATTTATGCATTTTTAAAAAAAAAAGTACCAGTTATTTTAGAAAGTACAATCAAATATCGTCAGTTAGGAAATTATATCTTAATTGATAGCTATGCATCAGAATTAGATAAGAATGTTACCTGATGCGTAAACAGTTATACATCCATTCGTCAGGTGAGTAATATGGATTCTCGAGTGAAAAGCTTATCACTATTTATAACTTTTAGCAAACATAAATCACGTAAATAGAAGTGGCGATAAGCATGCAACTTTATACTGTGACTCAATTACGTTTATGCAGATGTACATCAGATAAAATTATATAACACAACACACAAGAAGCCACAAACTGTAGCAGTTAAATCGTTCCTAATTTTCCCATTTCTTCCTAAATTGATTTTCCATTAACTGTTTTACACCATTCTTCTTTTTTTGCGGAATTACATTTCGCAGATTTACTTCCGACAATACACACACAGTAACATTTCCGATATGTTTGTCTTTTTTTGAAAATAGACTTCGGTATTTTGGATTCAGCCGTGTTAAAAAATGTTTAGAGATACCTTGTTTTTTGCGGTCTTTTGATCTTGTGATTTTTTTAACAGGACTCGTTTTAAATCTGATGCCCTAATAATCTGTTTGAAATAATTTTGTAATCTTTTAGTGTTTATTAATTTCCAATATTTCCTTAATACTTTTACTCCTCCATCTTGCGAATAATATTGAATATATTTCTCTTTAGAATTAAGCAGGGCTTTTGCGAAAAATATTTTCCATTCTCTCAAATACAATGAATGGCGAATGGAAAAAACTGTGACCTTTTTTTATAGATGCAGTTGCATAATTTAATAACCAAAAAATTAACATTCTTATTTGCTTTATATTGTCAAATTTTGAAGAATTCGAATAATTAAATAAAGCTGATCCAATATTCATAGACTCCCTTCCAGCCAGGTCTTTCGTCTAAATATAAAATATTGGATCCTGGTTGGAAGCCAACCCTACGCAGCAGAAAGGGTATATGCAAGTAAAATGCATCAGAAATTGGTGTGCGTGGGAGAGGCTAAACTTGCCGAAGGTCGAAACAGAAGAAGGCGTTTTCCAACCTTTCCTTGCAAAGATCATAAAACGCTTTTACTCATTTTTTGTGAACTCGTTTCACTAGCGGGTTTTTCATATACTTGTCTTTCCCTGCTTTTATTTGGTGACATAGTCGAGTGCAATGAAAGCAGGAATCTAAAGCAGGAGACGAAAATCCTAAAATCCTAAAAATCCAAACAAAATATTAAATTTAATTAAAAGCACTTTATAGGGAACAGTGTATTGTGGATAAATAATTTTTTTTCGATTTTGCTCTATTTTAGTGGCTTTCAGTAATGCCTTTTGGTTTAAGTTTTTTGTGACATATGGTCACCTCACGGTTATTTTTGAGCGCTATCTCATAAATGCATCATTTTACAAACCCCATTTAGATTGACGGGGTTTAATAGCCACAGCTGCCACAAGAAATTTCTCTTAGTGAACCGTGTGGCGATGGTTTCATCGCCATTGATCATCGATGCTACCCTTTGACGAACATGCCCTTATCTTTGCAGCATGCGTAAGTTAGCGAATAGAAATAATTCTATATGCGGATTTATGAAGATTTCGAGCGTATAAAGCAGAAACAATTCAAGAGCCAATAAAGAGCCCTGCGGTCTCTAGTCAACTGTAGTCTAGTGGATAATAGAGGCGATCTATATCAGACAGGGAACGTTCTATCTTGGAGATAATTAAATAATTTGCTCAAGTACTTGAGGCTTCAAACCACTTTTGAACTAAATCCTTTTTTTTAATATTTGAATTACTTTTGCTAGAAGCACTTTTAGCAATGCGCGAAGTACTTTAAGGGCTACTTTACAGTGAGTAGGTACTTGGTATTTCCAGTATCAGGACTTGGTGCTTCATTTTGTCGTACACCGTCCAATAATTCAATATACACTTGAAACGATTCTTAAAGGAAGTACTTATTTTTCTGGGTGTATTGCTTAAAATCGATATTATTTTTTTAATCGGAATTGTACATTCCGAGTCCCTCGATTAGTAACGTTTTCACAACTTAAAAGTTTTGTTGTTAGTAGCAACATTATATTTCACTTGTGCCCATATAAGCTCAATGAGGTTTAGGTGCAGTGATATGGAGGCAATCTTAAAATTGTACGATCACTGTCTAATACCATTTGATCAATACAATGATTCAAAAACGGTATATACCAATACGACTTTGACATTTTCAACACACATAGCCTCACTACGTGAGTGTGACGTAAGGCATGTTACGGTCTCAAATTTATGTCAAACTACTGTAGTCAGGAGGTTCTTCCGTTACTGTCTGTGTTACGCGAACTTCTATTATCAGATGCGCTATGCCATAATTATTTGGGATAACCGCGATTGACAACATCTCAAGTTACTGACCGTCCACCCAATTTATGTTATAATTGTGCGCGTATATCTTAAAGTATAAAAATCTTTTTAAACAATATGAATTGATCACTCTAAACGACACAATTATAATCTAAAGAGGTAAGTCGCCACACTAGAACAACATGAATTGTACTAGCCCGAAAGCAAATTGTTTTCAGTAACTAATTCACACAAAATGCAGCAATGAAACAATAATTATTGTTAAGACTCTCTCCGAACCATCCCGAAATAGCCTGCACTAACTATTATTAATTAACACCAATTTATTACAATTTTGTTTGGTATTAAACACTACGCAGCCAAAAAAAAAAAAGATGATATGAAACTCCGTTAATTACAAAGCTTTCACATTTGTACCACAGAAGCACGTCGCTGGCCTTTGAAATTCCATGAAAGGTGATTAAACGCCGTAGCTTTTCAAGAAGCACACGCATCACATTCGACTCGCTACATCGATGTAAGCATATGCATGTAATTTATATTTCTTTCGCCCGACCATTTTCTACTCTCTAATTAATTAAAGCACGTCGAAGCGTTCGTTCGGTCGAAGCGCATAGATACGAACGAACCATACATATCTATGCGAACGAGAGCTTTTATGCCTCCATTTCATTTGCTCGAACAATCGTAACGCTATAAATACGCCGGATTTCTATAAATGCATGTAGGTACAATCGGAGTTCCTGGTAGATCGGTAGATAGCTTTATGGCTTGTCTCTTCACTTCATTTAGAAATACGATTAATGGCGTATTTAATGGAGATTCATCAAATCGTTCCATTCAATGAGGGACTATCTTTTATAAGTGTGTATACGTAGACATGCATACATATTGTGCAGTAATCACAAAAAAGGGAACTATAGATTAACGGTTTCGAATGCAGCGGTAATCTTTGTACGTTAATTAATTTGCTATCTTCCTATTGCTACGATCTATTTTAAGAACAAGAATTTAATTAAGGTTATTTGAAGAAGTTTAGAGTATGATTTGGGTTTTTAATAAAATAGTTGTTCGTAATATTGATGGGGTCGCCTTTTATGTAACCTTCACTCACCTTCATCAAACGCGTGTTCGATTGGATTTTTCGGTTAAAATCGTCTTTTGGCAATTCCTGCATCAAATGTTTTTTGCTATTTGCAACAGTTCCTAACCCAACAACATACTCCCTTCATATTTGTCTTCACCTGCTAAGAGGATGGTTAATTTAGTACCTTAGGTACCTCGGATAGTCGAGCTTAAGGTAGATCCAAACTCTCTGAATTTGCTTTCGACATAAATTTTATCCGAATTTATTCTTTTCATCGTGAACGCAATGTATAACAACGTTGATAGAACATTAAATGATGTAAATGATAAATTAACAACTATTTATCAACCGCAGAAACGATGTACCAACAATGTACTCCGACAACAAATAACGTTTCAATATTTTCGTGTACACAATGATATGATTAATGTCGGTAACAAATCAAACGTGCTATGACTGGTATTTACACATCATTTACACATGTACCGGAGAACCTAGAAAGTGGATTCGAACAAAGCGAGAAAATAGAAGAAGCACAAAAAAAACCAAGTGTGAAAAATCAACCCTAAAAGTTCCATTCACCCTATTGTTAAACATGCCCGGCGAGCACAAAATAACCACTTGGAGAGTTTTAAAAACTTCTCTGTTTACAACGCGACAACCGTAAGTTGGTACGAATTGGAATAAATAACTACGTGTATTTAAATTTCTTGCGGAGGTAGATAAGGGTGCCAGTAAGAAAAGCTGCCAAAAAGTAGCATTTTCCTGCTGAACACATTGATTAACATTTTAATAACAATTTTATTTCTTTAAAAAAATTCAAATGATAACAATCATATTCAAAAATAAATAAAATGGCCGAAATTTGTTCGTATACACTGCTATTCAGAATAATCGGAATGCGTTAATTATAACGAGTTGAATAAGGACAAGAACCAACATGATATTGTATATATTTAATCAAGATACATCCTTGGGCGTTGAATAAATCAATTTCCCAAAGTCCAATACTGTAAATTTCTTGGATACACGCTAAACAAGAATCTTCGTTTGTTAGTGCATATTGAAGCAATTCTCAGGAAAACGAATGTAGCCTGCTGCGTTATTCGATACCTTAGAGATCGTATAAAAACGACCAGTTTGAGAATCTTCTATCTTGCTTATGTCCAGTATACGGCATAATGTAGTTTTTGTTCTGGTTTAATTGAACAGAGCAATCTTCATTAGTCAGAAAAGAATTTTAAGAAAATTATTTCCTACTGCGTTGTACTGGCTGCAATTAAAAATGCACCACTCCTAAATTGTTGGGAGTATTTCGTAAATGTATTTTTGAAGATCAACTTAAACGATTGATTATCATATTGCATTGGTCAAGTTTGTTTTCCAGTATTAAACAGGAGCCACATGTTCCGCACATGTTTTTACAGGAGCACCTGTTGCAATCCGATAGTTGCAATTCAAAGGAATAAAATGGGTGCAGTATATTTCAAGTCATCGTGAGTAATGCCTCGTGGACGAGAATGTGCTTCTTATAAACAATTAACCTCCCTCGATCATGAACGGATTTTTGGGCTACATGGCGTCGGCGTTAGTTTCCGGGAAATTAACCGTAGACTGAGGCGTAATCATTCGGCGTTGGAACTTGTGGATTGCAAATAAAGGTAAAGCACGTAGATCAGATATAGGCGTACTTAGAAGGACCAACCTCCGAAAAGATTTTCTTTTGAAGCACTTGATTGTGGAACGCCGGTTTTTTACTTTTCTTTTGGTGACGCATTTCTAACTGCGGCCAGTGCATACATGACAATAATGGATTCTATTTATGTGTATTTACAGTATTGTGTTACATGCTAGGAAACATCTGCCTGGTGGCAATTGCAGTTACATATAAATTGGAAGTACAGCTGATTTTGCTATTCAAATATGTCGGATTGCAACGTTCTCCTTTTCGCTATTAACTGAATATTTATTTTCTGCACCAAATTCAAAGGGATTATGAGAAATATTATCACTTTGGAAATTTATATTGTTTTGTAGGGCTAATATTAATAGAGGTAGGCTATTGGCTGAAATGAAAGTGCATTTAGCTGTTAGTCACTTGGCCAGTGAGAATTGAGAAGGAACTAGTAAACTCTAATTACAATTGAATCATGCAAGCCCTCAATATTTTCAAGGTTCTCAATTTGTTTCGACTGTTTTGCGTACAATTTTATAATTCTCTAAGTAAACAAATAGAAGTGGTGCGTGCTTATTGCCATTACGTAACTGTGAGTGCTATTATTATTACCATTAACGTTGCGTATAGTATAATTTTCTCTTCCGTAATTATAAATGCTCGCTAGTAAATCGAATAGCTACAACACATGACATTACTAAATTAGAACAGAAATATTTTCCGCAAATGATTTTGAAATTACAGTTCGCAAACCGAACAAAATCAACAGCTAATGGGCAAATTAATATGTCATCTACATGTTAATTAGCTTCCTGTTATTGATTTAGTTGGGCTATAGCTATCTAGGGGACCGCCATTATTAATTACTCAGCCTTCTCGATTGCGAATCGATCCGGAGATGTAAACTCACGGTGCCCTAAACGCAACTGTTGGTGATCGAAGTGTAGCCGCCAAAGAAGGGCTTCACGAAGCGTACTGCATTATTATTATCATCACCATTATGTGAATCCTGTTGAAAAGGGAATTTGCATAACAGTAACAGTATTTGTGACAGCCAATTGACATCGAATAAAACAGTCACGTGGTGGGAAACCAATTCATGGAGTAGGTAGCAAAATAGATACTTTTATACGATCCTAAGGGCCGGGTCGCGCTACCCCTCCAGATTACAGTTACACTAATTTACATTTGCTTTGACCCCATGTGGAATTAAAGGTATATTTTGAGTGAACGGTAGTCATGGTCAAATGTACCTAAGACGAAGTAATTCCGTACCCTGCGAGCAACTATTGTAACCCTGTTGTTATAAGTTAATCTAACCAACATCCTTTATGCATGAATGTTTTTCTGTTTGGATGTGTATGTGTTTTGTATTGTTACATGATATATATGTGAAATAATGCTTTTTCATATGTTACTAATGCTGGGTTTTTTCCAGAGATGAACATCCAACATATGGTAAACTCATTTACCGTAATAATTCTTAATTACTAACAATGGTGTCACTTGTATGTGTGATCTTGGAGGTATTCCACTGCACTTAACCTAGAAAAGAAAGTAGGTTAGTTAGATAATCATGTAATTGCGTTGGTCAACCGAAATGTTTGAAAAAATAAAATTTAGTAATTTTTCTCCCAATTATTTTTAATTAGAAAAGGTAATTAACTGGGAAAATTTGCTTTCAAGGTGCATATTTTGGACATCTATTAAGATAGCTCATTTTAAATATAGCCTTTCAGGAATTTTCCGTTGATTCTGTCCTAGTACAATGTCAGAGAAAAATAAACGAGACCCCCAAATTTATTTTTAATTCATATCATAAAATCTTGATTTTTTTGTTGATATTTTTGTAGACGTAAAATGCGTCAAACGAATATAACGAAAATAGTTTCATGTGTTAACATTCTTTGTATGATATCTATGTTAAGATTCTCTATGGACAAAGTAGGTTCTGAAAAATTGCCTTAAGCTAAAATCCAAGTCCAAGACAATGAACTGTCCACCAAAAATTCACAAACCGGGAAAATCTACGTGACCAGTATTTGCCCACGTATAGATTGTACAAGTCAAAGTAGATGGTCTAGAAAGAGAGAACTCACCAGACTTTGTAAATAAGGCAAATAACATTGAATTAGCAGATGGGGAAATTTTAGGGGACAAGATATGAACCTCCCAGAATATCCTCAGAAACCTCGTAGGCAATTCGAAAGTTAAAACCGGATATGAAACAAATGATAGAGCCTAACTGGACAAATGAAACGGGCGATATTCACCAGATTCCAAGAGCATGGAAGAATCGAATCGTTAAGTGTAGCAAAATACCGGACATAGTATTGAATTAGAAAACCTGAAATTAATTAAAAGCGTATCTTTGTTGCGAGAATTACACCTTCACAAAATCACTTATATGAAGAAGAGTGTAAATTTGTTAATCAGTCAAAAAGGGTCCTCTGAGCCACTCAGTTTCGATAGATTTTTTTTTGTGCTACGGGCAAGAACCTTTTCTTTGAGTTTCGTATGGTGACAATGGTGTTTCACAAATTACCGAAATAATTATTTCGAATTAATGAAGAAACTTGTGTCGTGTGGAGTGTGCCGATGCTTCGATGTTTGTAAAGCATATGCGCAAAAAATTGTTTTTATTTACGTCTTCGCTTAAGGCACGCCTTTTTGGAGACACCTTGCGTGAAGTGGTGTGCTTTAATAACTTTCTCCACAATACACCAAGCTATTAGTTGAGTGTAGGCTTTCACGACCATAATCCATAGTAGAAATGTCTTTCGGGTGGTGTCGCGTAGTTAATATTTTACTTGACGTTTGCTGACCATGCTGTCAGCTTCTTCAGAAGATTTCTAAAGAGTGTCTTTAGAAATTTTCTGAAGAAGCTGACAGCATGGTCAGGGAAAGGTCAAGTAAAATATTAACTACGCGACACCACCCGAAAGACATTTCTACCAAGCTATTGTTCATGGCTTACTTGCTGTTGCTCTTAATATACTTATAATACCACATAAATCACTAAAGAAAAAGTATTATTTTTCGTTTTACGTTTACAACGTAAGTATGTCTATTACATATTTTTTTCTTTTGAGATACATTCCTGGAACTTAATATATATCTTTAAGAATATCAGATAACGAAGAACCATAAACGTTCTATTTACGTTTCAATATTTTATGCCTAATTTAATCGTCTTACGGCGGAAACATCTTTTGAACAAACACTCATATTTCAGTCTAAAAGCAAACGGACCTTACGAAATCCTTTAATAAAGACGCTTGTATACCTGAAGTGCAACATTGTACGCACGTATAGCCATTTCTGAGAAACGCCCGGCATTATGGCCCACCATACGAAAGATAAATTATATAAAACCGTCCATAGAAGTTCGAACAAATTATTTCCTGTTTACTTGAAAATATGGAATAGCATGTTTATCGGTGCCTCATCTACAGACCGTATGACACCAAAACTCCATTAGAGTAATTCAAATCACTTTTTCCGATAGTAATTTCCATATCAGCGTTGGGGATTAAGATTTTCGTGGATATGGGAGGCCATTTGCGTTTGTAATTTGACTTTCTAAATGCAGAGATTAAAGTGCATTTTTATATGGGTCTCGTAACGTAAAAGCTGTACTAAATAATTACTTCGGATAACGTATGACAAAGCTTTACACATTTCTACAGGTCATAAAATGTTCGGAGAAATTATGCTACATAGTTTGTATTTTAATGTTTTTAGAAAAATTTCTCAAGGAAACAGTTAGATTTGAAGTTGAATGTACGGACTACATTGAAAAAGTTAACTTACTTAAACCGGTAATAGAGAATGTTTGGAAATTATTGGAGTTTTTGGGAATAATCGTTACGTATTTTCAATATATTAGAGCATATTAACAGTTCAAAAATAGGAATAATTAACAAAGAACTCATGAGCAATTACATGACTTTTTAATCGCTAAATTTGAGACCTTTTTTTAGAAAATTGCAAAATATTGCATTATTGTTTAAAATCTCAAACTGTTGCTATTTTTAAATATTTTAACATGTTAGATTTGATACCGCTGGTCATGAATAAAGCTTCTATACATCTCTCTGTCTAACTACCGAAAATTCATAGAGGTAAATAACACAAAAGTATCGGTAATCTCCTCACTAAACAAGTTTAATTAATTAATCTGGGACGGTAGTTTGGAGGATACGAATGATCCACATTTTCAACCGGTGACCGAATGATGTGAGAAGCTTCTAAAATTAACATGCTTGTTCTATCCCTACTTTCGAGAAAAATATTATTTACAAGTACACTATAATAATTTCTGGTACTTTAATATAAAATACTTTAACTGTTTAAATAATTATGGAAATTTTCGCAATTTATTTTCTAGACGATATAACTATATTTCTTGGCAATGGATGGCGCCAGAAAACTATTGAGTTATGGAAAAGATTTACATAAGAACTGAAACAATTGAACAAAGTACGGTTAGTGAGATATGATCCGATCAATGTTATGTTACTTACCAGGCTAACCAATTGGGTTTTTCCACGGACGATCTAAAACCCAATTTGCCACGGGTGCGAGAATATGTGACGCGACCAACCTGAAAGGGGGCATTCCTACTAGCCTTAGGAGGTCAGTTACTGAAGATACTCGATAGTAAAACTGGTACCGGTACCCTCGCATACCAACATACAAGACAAGGAAAAGGCGGACCGACTAGCAAAGGGCGGCGGCGGACTTCCGTTGACCCGCCCTGAGCCCTCCTTTAGAAATGGCTAAAGCGGAGATTAAAAGACTGCTACATCAGTGGCATGGGAAACATTTGAGAGAAAAACCAGGGAACGTGCATTCGGTGGCTTTCCTGGTAGGACCCTTAAAAGAAAAATCGGAAGAGTTGTCGATGCTGAGTAAACCCAATGTTAGATTGTGGACCAGCACCTCTACACTAACTACATAAGCCATTAACAAATACAGTGGCTCAGGAGTTCGAAAGATTGACCTGGGAAAACTCTGAAACATAGAGTCGAAGAGAATTCTGCACTTTTTGAAGGCCACAGAACTCCTTCGGGATTATACAAAGGACATCATAGGTCGCTTGAGTGCTGCAGTGCAGGAGACTGCTATTGCAATGAAATTGCAACTTTGAATAACTGAATTCTTTAGTGACCAATATTTGTACGAAATAATTAATAATTCTAGTATGTAATATGTATTTTTATTAATTTAAGAGTTTTCAAATTTCTCACGCTTGAAGAGGAGGTATTAACATTGGATGCTCCCTGACTTAAAGTTCAGAAAGGATTTTCTTTCGTGTAAACTAAAATATTCCTCACTTCCGTCGGTGAAATATGAAAATCCGCGATCTCCTTGGGTATTTCCAACGTAATTAAATATTACATGAAATCTCGCCCCGGTAATGAATCCAACCTAACAATCCCCCGTTTGCCGGACAGGCGTGTTAACCGCTACACCAGAGGAATTTATGCCAGGAACGCAGTCACTTTTTAATACCTACACTGCAAATATATTAGATATAGTATTCCGATCTTTTTTAATATTCTCCATTTTTAGACTTATTGAATATCTGCAATATTGGACGACTTGCGAGTGAGTCTAGGTGGATATTCAACAGAAAATAAATCTCGAATCATTTTTGAACTGTTATGTGTCGTTTAAATAACCACTTATTTTAAAATGCCACATAGGGAAACGCTGTAGTAGAACAGTAGTACGGTTATATTGATTAATAAAATAATTTACCATACGATATGGATTTTATGGGTAAGATTATGCAATTAACATCCAGAGAAAATTATGACCGATCCGCATTCTATTCTTCTAGGAAGAACAGTTACCAAATTAATTTATTGAATAACATGATACTTACAATGTCTCCACTTATAACAATTCCTGTTGTCTATGAATGTTATCATCACAATAACCATGCTACGCAGATATGTAGCATAATATTTTACACACCCTGCATAAACGTGACGAATTGTACATATATTTCTGATGATTTATACGTTTTCCATGTTTTCTTATGACATTGACACCGTTTAGATCCGTTTGTAAAACAATTCTAGGCCAATATTGCATCAGTTAATGTTCCTATTGTGATCTATTTTTAAGACTAATTACGGGTAATCTACTTTTAAAACTCGTGAGCTAATTACAATTTACTTTTACACAAAGCCTCATCCAAAGTAATCAATTTACATTGAATAAATTAGTTTGCTATGAGAAATTTGTAAGAAATGTTTCTCTTTATTTATCAAATAAAAATGCATAAGTACGGCGCTATTTTAAAACCGAAAAGAATAATTTCTTATCTGAACTCCCTCAAATTAATACGTAAAACCATCACCGACAGTGGAATTCGGATCACAAATATCCGATTCCCTTCTACCTTTATGATTTCCGTTCTCACGAAAATATTTCTTCCCTTTTTGTGGTTTAAGAAAGGAAGTAAAGCAGGCATACACATCGTACCGCCGGAGAGAACAGGGTTCCAAAGAATTCGCCTGTTCGCTTCAATTAGGTTGCCATTTAATGTAATTTGTGAAGAGAAGGGAATACGGCTTTTTCTTTAAACGATCGTCGTTGGCGTTGGTAAATTTCTGCGGAGCTTCGTTTCGTTGATTGTAAATACAGTGCTTATCATAACGCACAAAATCTAAAAATAGAACTGCGCTGATATATCATTAATGCTAAGTGTATATAATATATAATATATACATATCTTTATATGTACATATAAAGATAACTTTAATTGAAAAATTATTGAGATTGTAATAGGATCTTGCTGATTTAGTTCTTTTTTCAAAGAATTCTTATACGCAGTAAGTATTGATGATGGCAACTGAGGACTGGTGAACAGCATTTCTGAAACGAAATTCGAAGTTGTAAATTATAACTCCTGAAGCCACAAACTTTGATAAAGAAAATGTTAACAAGTATTTTGACAACTTAGCGGATGTCTTGGGCAGATATCACTTTGGACCAAACAACATCCATAGTGTAGATGAAACAGGTTGCAGCGCTGTGCAAAGACCAAATACAGTAGAGTGTGAAAGAAGTTAACGTTATTACATTTCAAGAAAGGAGAGGGTGGCTTGTGACTCTATGTTTAGCTGTAAATGTTCTTGGTAATAACATACCTCCGATGTTCCTCTTTCCATTATAGCGTTACTATGAGCATCTCGTTTGGATCGGTTTGGACCGTGAAGTATACGGACGATTAGATAAATTTTTAATAACGAATGTGGCCAGTGGATGAGAGACAATCCTCGTGAAAGACATATACCAGCATTAGCAAAGGAGGCTTTGATATTGACTGCAAAGTCAAAAAATATAACGGCAGGATTTCGTTGTTCTGGAATGTGGCCTTGTCTTTAATGAGGAAGACCTTGCACCATTTAATGAAACGGATAATCCACAGAATACAAATTTAGCAGAAGGATGACATATCTAAAACCAACTTTTGCGTAATTCCACCTATCAGTAATACCAGTTAATTATCATCATCTACCACAAAGACTGGTTGTTTTTCGGAAGTAATTCGCCCACTTCCAAAAGTTAATTCTTACCAAGACCCAAACAAGCCAAAGACGGAAAGCAAAAACAGCAATATTCGCACTCTCAAGAGAAAATAAGTTACTTGAAGAAAAGTATAAAAAGAAATAAGTTTCTACTGTTAGCAAGTGACAGAAATTGAGAAACAAGAAAGGGTGGAAAGTTGTAAGGCATTCGAAGTACAACAAAAAATTGAACCGGAGAGTCATCCGAAGATGATTGTATCTGTTCAGTATGTTGTGAACTCTATAGCCAAAGTAAAGAAGATTGATTACAATGCACAATATGTAAAGGATGGACCCACAGTTCTTGTGCTAACAATGATGGTTTCTACATTTGTACAAATTGCAGATTAGTTTATATTTTGCACATGGTATGAGCGTGAAGAAATATTATCCTTTATTCGGACCTTTAAAAATGAAACTTTTTATAGTTTTGAAATTAATAAATATTATTGCATAAATTGCTACAAGTAGCGCTTGCGTGTTATGTTTTAGAGTTTACGTGTGTTATGATCGTGAACATATTATTAAAAGAATAGATAAATAAGAAATTGTACCTCCAATAGTCAGCAACAGCGAAAGCAGACGAAGCAGGATTCATTTGATTAAATAAATTAAAAAATATTTGCTAAACGTCCATTTCTATGGACGTGGTAGCATCAATCCCTATAAAAAATAAAGCTTTTACATTTATATAGATGACAAACGTAAAGAATCCATTTTTGTAACTGGTGTAGCACGGTTTGATACACGTTAATTGGACATGTGCAAGCAAATACGTAAGATTGGTTGAGGACGATAGAATTCGCGAGATTGTTCTTCTTCCAGCAGGCACTTCATTTCAGTGATTATCACCACGTTCAATTACATTGCTGCTCCTGCAGTATCTTCCTACAAGTAAGAAAATTAATTGTAAATACAATAATTATTACTTGTTTGCTTTCTACATTTAGGGACTGAAAGACCCGCCTGAAATTTAAAGCGGAAGAACGAGCTTTGTTAGGATACACAAATGATAAGCTAAGATCCAAGCTTACAAGAATCATTCTTAATTTTGTATTAGAAAAATGCCGCGATTAAAGGTAAGTTGAGAAGACTTCTGAGGTCATTATAGCTTGTAAACTTATAGATTTCCCGTGGCAGAATTTAGAATTTAAACCAACAGCTGCAGAAATTAAAGAACTGTTCTCTCAAATATATATTTTCGAAGATATCTGCCTAAAACCCTTGCATCGATATTCTTCAACGGAAATGTTATTGAAATGTAATTAACGTATTAGAATTGAGTAAACCACTAAACAAAGACAAATACAAAGTGTACGCGAAGTAAATGTTTCTTTTTCTAGTAAAAAATGCATTTTTATTTAATATTAAAAAAGGCTATTTAACTATAAAGACATGACATTATATCGTATTGTTAGTTTTAATTGGAAAAGATATTTTAATTTATATAATAAATATTTAAGTTTAAAATTTAAAATTTAATAAATTATATTGTGGCCGGAACATTAATATATTTTCTTATATCTTTAATATATTGTACTTCTCTGTTCTATTTTAATAAAAAATATATTAGGCTGATATATTTATATTTAATTTTGCATTAAATTTCTTTTCGTGTTGATTATAATAACAATAACCCACAGCTAACGATATCGAGTTATGTTGATGTGCTTAGACGCACATGAATGATGATTTGTTTTCAATGGTCTAGCTTCACAAACTAAAAATTAAATTCACGCTTCCTTTTACGTAAAATTACAGCGAAATTTTAAAAATATTGTGTTTTAAGGGAAATTACATAAAAACTCAATATTCCATTGATATTGAAAGGCTCCGTGCTAAAATAATATAATAAATACATGAAAATTCATTCTACGTGAGATACTAATAATAATACGAAATAAGATAATTTGTACATATGTTATTACGTAAAAGAATTGAAAAAAATTTATAAATATTATGTAAATTTCCCAGCTCTTTTTTCGGTGAACTTCTACAACGAATTTTACTATACATATTGACCTTGTTTGTGGCTGATACAGATTCGAAAGAAGCGATAAGCGGTCTCGTCCTGCTCGGAAAGATTTTATAAAATCCATTCTACTGCTCCTAATTAAATGACGAAAATAAGGAGAAAAAGTGGCCGCAGCGACGGTTTCGCTGGAAAAAATCGCCGGGTAAAAATTTAAATATGTGCGCGCAGAGTTCGGCGGGCCCACTGCACCGCCTTCATGCACCGATGCGATGCAAAAACAATAACAACCGAAAAGTATAATTCACGAATTCATTCTGCATCGATAAACTTACGACCGACGGCGGCGTTTCGCAAGAGACTTGGTAATATTTCAAAGGTATCGAGTTACCATCGGACACCCAGACAAACAAAAATATATATTCCTGTCGGTGGCCCCAAAAATGCAACTCAATAATTTACAACGGAACGCGAACGAGACGGCCGATCGTAAACAGGTGCGCGCACGTCGGTCATTACCAGTCGCGGTTCGCATCAAGTTCGACGAAATTACATTAAGCCGAATTATGAATAATATCGTAATGGTGCTTTATTATGCCAAAATTATTATTATTTTTTTACCTCTGCTTGTTACATGGTAATACTCGGAAAATCATCTGCCAGTTGCATATGCGAAAAGTTGGAATGCGCGCAAAATTGAATATCCACTGCGATTACCAACAACGCTTTAACAGTAAGTTAAACAGTAACGAATAATTAAATTTTCGTGCATACCTAATTGAATAATTTACTAATCTGTAACAGGATTTCAACTAATCCTAAAGTAATTTAGCTGCGCAAAATTTAAAATACTGGAATGGGAATGATTAAAATTATAAATTAGTTTACGATTTTCGGGTAAATACAGTGAAAGCCCTCAGGAGCAGACACTCTTCGTTTTAGCTTTTTTGGCCGCTTGTGGAGGCTGTGGTTGTAAAACAAAATAGACAAAACAATTCTTAAACATTTGATCAAAAAATTCAAAGCTGCGTCTACATAAAATACAAGTTTTATTTTTAATAGGAGTCGGATGTTGTTGCCTTTTTTAAATTTAATTTTTTTTTCTGTAAAAAGCAATTTTCAAAATGTGATTCTATGTTTTTCAAGTATTCAAACGTCAAACGATCTTCTTCGGAAAACTAGATTTTCGATCGCCTTGATTGATGTTTCACGCCTTTTTACTAAAATAAAAAACCTCTAAAATATTAAATTTTGAAAGTTCTGAAGCAGAGGAGACATCATCCATTTTTAATAGAATATGTTTCAAAATCAAATTACGACAAAAACACAAGAAATATTTGCGATTTATCGTGAAGGCGGGTGCGGTCCGTTGGCGGGAAACCGGCAGCGTTTCGCTGGCGAAGAATGAGCAGCGTCTTCTCGATCTTCCGAGGGTAACGGCCCTCCTCATGGCAGCTACTATATACATTTTTTTAACTCGCTTGAACCGTGGGCGTTTTGCGTTGCTCACCGTGGTTAGTATCGGTCATAATGTATCTATTAGTTTGTTTCCTTTATATAGATCTATTTTCAGTTTTTTCTATCGAATTACTAAACTATCCAGGAACTCAAGTTAATGGTTCATATCTTCTTCTACTGTGAATTTAATAGCTTCGAATTTTGAATTAAGTAGCGCGAGGAAATCCGGCATAGTACTTTTGCTAGTATGAAAGACCGCGAAAATATCATCCACATACCTAAGCCAAATTCTTGGAAAATATGCAAGTGTCGTTTCTCGTTCACGTTCCAAATTTACTCATGAACAAGTTGGCTATCAAAGGGGGCAGGGGATTGCCCATTGTCGTATCCCCCAATTGCTGATAATACTTGATCTCTACTTGGAAATAATTTTGGTTCATGCAAAGGGAAGCTAGCCTTTTGTTTTCTACAAATTTCGACTTCTTCGATTTTTCCGAAAATATGCAGCAATTTTATTAAAATAAATAAATAAATAAATAAATCGGAAATCGCAAAGTAGGTAAAATTAAATTAAGCTGTGACCAATGTTAGGATTAACGATACTAATATTATTTAGGCCGAGTTATTTTTCTTTATTACACATGCATTTTTGCTATGTTTATCATCGCTTCATTTTTCGACGTTTAAAGCATTATATGGAAAAATTTTATTTACTTGTGACTTGCATCTACGTAGCTATGGACACGGCGAAATACACACACACAAATCATTTCTAATCAATGATAATGCTTTACTTCAATACCCATACATTATATATGTCGCAACACCACTAATAAAAAGATATAAACATTTTAATGTATTTATTTAGGAAGGGGAATTTTGTGAGTGTGACTAACACGACCAAACCTACGATCGCGTTAATTACTCCTTGTGTATATTTGCACAGGTAATCAATTTGACATTACTTATAGTTTTGAGTTCTATTTTTCCATTGAAACATGCGAAAGCAATTTAGAGCTCGAGAAATGATAGAAAATCCATCGTATCTTTATAAGATAAAGTTTTCCAGTCGAGAGTAAATATGTGTTGCTATTATTATTATTTTTATTAATGTGTTTCTTGTTGACAAAGTCTATATCCTCAGAATACGCGACGAGTAAAATTCTTATTATTATCGACGTGCCCCATCTACCACCTTTGCTGCGCTTTGTACCGCGAAAGGTGTGCCAACGCAGTGCTACCAACTAATTACAGCTCTGCCCCCAACGCACCTCCCGAGACACCGCCCATTCTCCTTTTCTTGTTTTGTTTTTACATTTTGAATTATATTGATTTTTTAAACAAATTATATTTACATGCACCTAATCAACAACTCTTAATTAATCTATTAGGGTTTAGATGTAGATGTTAATTTCATCTTTGGGGGTAGACGGCTTCCACCCTGTCCCGCACTTCGGTCATGGTATTACGGAGTAAAAGGTTGCAGAGTGGCTTCCCAAATTGATGATTAGTTGCTCTCGAACTGAAATTCGTGCGCGCTTATATGTGCAACGATCCGAGGTTTACTTGTTTTTGCATGGCTCCCGTTAAGAACCTGCATTGTTGATTGCAGTATGGTATTTAATTTAGCAAGGAGGTATCAGCGTAATGTTGTGTTTTGGATAAGTTTTAGCGATTTCTTCTCAGCCAGGCAAGCCAATTCTATGATGGATATTGTTTTTTAATTCTTTTTAAGTAACACCAAGTCCAGTTGTTGGCCTTAATTTGGCGCATTGTTGCGAAGCCCTAGTTTCAAGAGTGTTGCAGGTTTTATTTGTTATGGCGTCAATCTTCCGTAGGGTGTACGATGGCACTTTGCGATCATCAAACTACAGCTCTAATCTAAGAAAGCTGTACAGTTGGCGTAGTGCTGCGCCGTGCCTGTTGATAATATAGCGTTATAGCGTAGTGTGAGTAGCTGCTTAAGGGATGAGACAGCGTTTTCGATTGTTTCTGACATACTCTACAGGATGTTTCATTATGGTCTTCTGGTACGCAAGAGTATTTATTACGTTATCCTGTGCTGCGATAATAAAGCCGACATTAAGTCTGCACTCTTCAAGAAAGAAGAAGTTAGTGGTCTTGATGCCTGCCGGTTTTCGATATTTGTAAGGTACCTACCGCGAATTTATTTAACAGAAGTTCCACTAAGGAACTTCTGTTAAATAGCTCTTTTTAGCTGTTTTATATCGGCCGGTGTCCACACGTTCTAATTTAGCTAGTGTGCGTTATATTGTGGTCTTCAGAAAAGCGCCTATTCTTGCTATCTTCCAATTCTTCAAATTTGTACTACTAATTAGCAATTTCGTCGTTTTGGCGTTGAAAATTGGTTATCAATGAGAGATTGTAATTTGATTAGCTGTGTCACAAGCACGAGGACGTCTTTAATATTAAAACGTTTTGAATAATTTAGCATTCATTTTGCACTGTTTGCACTCAACGACAACGCTTACAGCAAAATTCTGTTACCTTTAATCAAATGGCATCTAAGGTGCTTTTGTTCCGTAATTTCTCAAATGTTAATATTAAAAGACATGTCGACAGTAACAAACTTAAGACTTTTCCTTAGACCGAGAAAAGTGTGAACAGAATGACTACTCTATGTTAATTTTTACATATCCTATGTAAGTAGTAAATATAGTTCATTAGTTGCCTTAAAAAGGAGCCATGCACGATTGTTTTTACTTCACATGAATATTAAATACGCGCCCTGCTGTACCAAACATTTACTATAACACCTGGTACTATATTATTTACTTATTAACACCATTATGGTATCTCGAATTTTACATTAGCCTACTTGTTTTATACTTACGCTCACACGCATTCTTTTTAAAATATTTGTTTTCAGAAGTGCAGGTGCGCTGCGCCGGTGGATACGTTGTATAATACCCGCGGCGTCCGACGGCCGAAACGAATTTGTTGCTTTTTCAATAAACATCTTTCTTTTATATATAGATTAATTGACTCGTATATTGTATTTCGTATTTATAGCCGCACTAAACGTACTTTTATTGATGTGATGATTCGAAATGCCCGTATTGTGTAGGCAGCTGCATTTCGATGGTATCTGTTTTCTCGGTAGCTGTACCACCATTTTGGTATTATTAAGAAGAAATAAGTGACATATAAGATATACAGCCACCGAAATTTGTTGAGTTGGAAAGAAATTAATGTAAACTATAAAATTAAGAGAAGATCGCTGTTTCGGTTTTTGACTGCCCCCGGGGATATTATTTATAAATTTGTAACGGAGTTGAAGTTGAATTCGGTTGGACTTGATTACAGAAGCTGTAGGATTCTCCATCTCTGTTGTCCGGTTTAACACACATTATAAACTCCGCTATTCTGCAAAACCATTTCCCGACTTCCTGGCGACATGCAGTTATTTTACCGTTCTCAAGAAAAATGAGCCTGATCTACGACCGATCACAATCCACACAAATTTCGTCAATAATGATAGCAAGGACAAATTTCGTCACAAATAAAGGTTCATCTGAATACTCGTAATATTTTGTTTGATACGCAGCCCGCTTTCAGGTCGGTTTTCGGGTGTACTACCGCGTTACTAAACCTTACTGATGATACTGATAGTAGTGATCTGACAGCCTCGGTTCTGTTGGATTACTCGAGCATTTGGCACTATTTCTCATTCTACTTTGTTAGTAAAGCTTCATTATAAAGGCTTCTCTGTATCTAATTAGGTCGTATTTTACGAAAACGATTTTTCTGAGCAACGAAGAATTAACAGTGAGGTGTGTTAAGGCTCTTTGTTTAAACGTTTACCCCATGGCGTTTATCCATAAAACCCTGCAGCTTCACTATCCAATCTGTGGTTGGGTACAGAGCAACGAGCGTGGCAGGGGCAAATATACGTAGGGGAAGAGGTAATGTTCCCTGCGCCTACCGTATCCTAACTGGTTGCGAAATTCTTTGGATTCGCCCCAATGCCAAGAGCTCCTTACCTAGACCCAAATGCCTGGAGCTCGTCATCGTGGTTTGACTCAACCCTAGGTTTCTGGGTAACGAACATCCTAGCAGGCACGATTTGGGTAGGGCTTTGGCCCGGCCATCACCGTTGTATAAGTTTTAATCACAGGCAGGTCAACTGTACCTCATGCTCGGTTCCGTTTCCGTCGCTGGTCAATAGTTGCTAGTGCTCGGCGGGTTAGGCCTCGAGGGGCCGATAGTTGTCGCACTTGGGCGATGCTTAACTTCTGTATGGTCCCTGCTTGAATCACACATCTCGTAAGATCCAGAAAGTGCAGAATTCGTGCGTTAGATATATTTCTGTCTCAAAAGTTTGTTTCATTAAAATGGCCCAATGTAGACGGGTTTATATGGAGAAATTATGGGATGGCAGGCGACGCACATCTAGAGTACATCCTCAGAAATTCTCAATAATAATTCTTGTCCTTACAGTAGCAAGTAAAATTTTGATTTTTTGTGTGTGTTCTGTTCATTATAAAATTGAGCTTGCTATATTTTGTGAGCATCCTTAGCCCTCAAGGCAATTAAATTTTCAACTTAAATTTTAATTACTTCACACTACTTCATCAAATACGTATTTACCGTTCTGGTATTAATTCTTTCAAATGCTCCTGATGTACTCACCCACTTATTACATCATAACTAAAAAGAAAGAGAGAGGTCATTTGAACTTAAGGGAATTTACATAAATCATCTAAATTTCCAATGGAAGGATATAATTTACTTAAATATTCAGGGTTTTTTTTCTGCACACAGAACATTTTACAGATTGCTCGCATATACAAAACCCAACCTTAATTCTCATATTAAGGTTTCATGAAGCATTCAAGACTGACGGTATTCAATGGGAAACAATGAATATTCTCGCTTGGCTAGATCGGAAACCGCAAGTAAAACGAACGGACTGGCGACACAAAACTGGAGATATTCAAATTGGTAAACCCGTAGTTACGTGCCTATTAAACGCATCTTCTTTATTACCTACGTACCTTTACGCATAAATTAACTCGCTTGTATCTGCTAGTAGAATTTGGGTGCCTCTATACCAAAAGATGCGTCAGTTCAACCGTGTAACATGGTAGATTACCGGTAAAGTCAACATGCAATTGTCGAATAAGACTCACTAAATTAACGTGAATCCCATTCAATTGCTTATTTTTATATTAATGGAAAAATCCTCCAAATTCTTGGAGGATGTGTGTAACAATATTTAACTAGCAAATGTAGCAAGTGAAATAAGTAGTTCTATTTTTCCAGTCAAATATTGAAAACTCGAATTTTCTGCATCCAGCGTTATAGTTCAAGCAACCAATCGCGTTATTTTGATCTTCATAACATCAACTTTTCATGTGCAAAGTGGAGTATACTTTAAAATAGGAAATTATTTTCTTAACCCAAGAATAAGCGCAACAGTCATCGTCACAGTCTGCACCGCATTCAATATTTAATAAATTCGGAACGTATTGTTATGATTTTTATGTATATAATGTCTATCGCATTCAGATGTTTTCTAGTGGATGTACTTGAACAATGGTTACGGACAAACACCAGGGAGTTTTTAGTTTTGTATTGAAGGGGCGTGGATAGGAGTAATAAAAAATTAGTTTATTTGTGAAGAATGCTTAGGTATATTAATTTATAAAACAATAGCAATACGGTAATGGCTATTATCGCGACAAAAGCTAAAATTCACATCCTGGAAAATGCAATGGAGGACTACGGAGAAAAAGAAAAAAGGATTAAATTGAATTCAGCGAGAAGAAGAAGAAGCAGGGAAAAGAAATTGAATTCTATTTAGCGAGAAAAATTACCGGCAAATGTGCGGGCACCAAGTCATCAAAATCTTTCTAAATTAAAAGGTTACGAGACTCTTAAATAAACTTCTTCTATTTTACACTTTTAAAGGCTAAATTTTCAAAAATTATTGCGTGTCTGGATGCAAAAGAAACCTACAGTTCAAATGTCGTATTTGTGATTTTAATAGTTCCGGTTCTGTGTTGACGTGTCGGACAATCAGGGCTTCTATCTGTATACAATTAGTATAGGTGCTCTTATAATATCAGGTAAAGAATTCACCATATATGGTTAGGAAGGTTTAAGGAGGTGGCAATTTGTTTCCCGATCGCTAAAAACTACTTAATGTAAGTTATCTGACTAGTGCATTTTCGCTTTCTATATTTTCAGAAGCAGGAGGACCTGGTCATCAGCATTTTCAATTAAACTATTTATTTGTTAGAGAGTGTAAGTTTTTGCTATTTTTGCTTAGTTTGTTGCCTTAATGTTGTGGAGAACCTCACGCGCACTTCTTAGTACTTAATACTGCGTCCATATCTTGCCCTAGAATTAAACTAATATCAGATTGTCGGATCTTACGATCACGCCATTTTTAAATGATTTGTATATGAACTGATAGACTTTCTTGGATTTTGCACGCTGAAGAATCCCGGTTGTTGTGTGGGCCATTTGGAGTACTTCCGGCGGAGTATAATTTTCTTCATCACTGCTAATATCCACTTTAATGTTAACATTAAACATTAATCGGTACCTGCATACGTTGAAGAACGTAAAGAAACAATATGGCTACATACTTGTTTGTTATGCGAGTCGATTGTCAGCCGCAGAAAGAGTCGATTGCGAAGGAATTAAAATATATTAATGGATCAGCGAAGTAGGTTTTTTTTTGGCAGAATAAAGCGAATTACAGGCACGATTTTACCCGAATATAATTAAATAGGGGTAGAACAATGTTTACATACTGTATATATGTGAGTAGTAGTACGAGCGCTAATAAGTAATGCATTTCATAGATTTATGTTAAAGAAACATTAAATTAAATTTGCTAATTTTGCTATTTGCTATGGCAACGGTACGACGCTTGATCAAACTACTGATTACAGTCCAGCTATTGTATATCCATTTAGGCCGCATGATTTCTGTAGCCAGTCTGATTTTACATGGAAGAGGGAGAGTTGTCGTTTAGATAGTATAGGTTTTTTCAGGATTTTATACAGTATCAATGTAATGTTAAAAGGTGACTAAGACTTTCTCTGGAAGAAAAAAAAATAAATAAAAGAGTTAGGTAGGCTACAACTTAAACTAAAATTGGAACAAATAACTGAAAAAAAGCTGAAAATAAGTGGATATATGGAAGTGAAGTATAACTGAGCCTTCGTCAAGGTTTACTTCATTTAATTTATCAATATGTATCTAATTTTATACTCTTAACTTGAGAATTGGCCCGAAGACGTAATAAACCTCTAATCGAGGATGCTAAAAAATGCCTTCCCTGTATATACTGCCGTTCAGAGAAGTTTGGTCGGTTGGTAAAAAACATGAAAAGGTTACAGAAACAAACGAAACTAAAAACAAAATGCAATTTTATTGTATGTACAGGTAAAAAAGACAAAAATATATAAATAAAAAGTTATTCTGGCCTAATATAACATAATGAACATTATTTTTTTTTTCGTCGAAAAAACCTCCTTTGCTGTTAATCATCGCTCGAACTATTCTAGGCATTCTTTCGATAAGTTTTGTTAAAACGGATTGTGGAATATTAATCCATTCATGTTGCAGAATATTCCGTAAATGTTCTTGTGAAGTTGGGCATATTTTTCGGATCCTCCTGTCCAGTTCATACCACAACAACTCTATAGAGTTCAAATCTGGGCTTTGCGGGGGCCATGTCATTACTTGAAGGGTGTGCTGTTCTTCTTGCTCCTTTAGATAGTTCTTACACACTAACGCAGTGTGTTTTGGGTCGTTGTCATGCATGAATGTAAAGTTACGGCCTATTATACGCAAGCCTGATGGCACTGCATGATTCTGGAGTATTGCAAAATAATTTTCCTTCCTCATTACACCCTCCACTCTGCATAAATCTCCCGTCCCAGCAAAGGAGAAACATCCCCACACTAACACAGAACTACGCCCTTGCTTCACTGTTGGCACAATACAGTTCGGGATCACTTTTTGGTTTTAGATCTTCGGACATAAACTCGTCGATTTTGCCCAAACACCTCAAACTTTGACTCGTCACTCCAAAGCACGTGTTTTCAATCATCTAACGACCAATCTAGATGAGAACGGGCCCACTGTAATCGTTTTGCTCTGTTGCCCCGACGTAATAAGGGTTTTCGAATGGCAATGCGTCCATGAAGGTCCGCTTGTTGAAGTCGACGTTTTACCGTACTCGCCGAAACTTGTTCTTCACGGCCGCGATTGACTTCGGCTGCTATTTGTGGCGCTGTTAATTTTCTATTGCGTTTGCTTAATAATACAATTCTCAAATCTTCAGCTTTTGTTGTTTTCCTAGATGCTCCAGGACGAACACGATTTTCTATAGTTCCAGTTGTCCGATATCGCTTTATGATGTCATTTACTGTTGAACTTCTCATATTTATTTTTTCAGCAATTTGTCGCCCCGAATATCCTTCTTCAAACAGCGTAATAATGCGTGAACGTGTTTCTACACTGGTAGGCTTGCCACGTTGCCATTTTGAAGTCAATTTTGATGCACACCAACACACGTTTAACAGTAAAATGAAGCAAATTTATATCTTTACGCCTGTGATAAATAAACAAGAATGATACTGCGGTATATTTCCTAAATGTATTGTTCGTTAATAATCCCCAAACGAGCCGTTTCAAAAGATCGGCACTTCCGAGAAAATTCTTGGAATGACAATAAAAGAGACTTTATTGTGGTTGTCGCAATATTTGTACTTTACATAATAATTTATGGCTTTAATCCCTTAGAAAAGAGTGTACGCTTAATATTTTTCTAATTTTATGTATTAATAATTGTATACAGTGTGATATAATAGATTTTTATTGTATGACCGAACTTCACTGAACGGCAGTGTATATGTCTTTTATACAATATTTTTATTCTTCTTATATGTCGGAGTTGTTGTTTATGTTGCTGTTTGTTTTTCAATTTTCCTTATTTGTATTTTGTTAAACATATTTAATATGTATCTCCAGTAGTCCTGTTGTAGTAATTAAAACGTATTATAACACGCGTCTTTATGACCCGTACAATTTCGGGTTCTTATCCTGCGCGTCGCTGCAAGATAACCTATTGTAGTAGTTTTAGGCGATATAATAATTTACGTCCACACATACACACTAATTGGTGAACGTAATTACTAACAATACCGCAGTCTTCATCAGCATGAATTGCGAAACTTGTTTATGTGTTCGATAGGTTATATTCCAGTTTCTGGTGTGCCATAAATTACTGAATTATTAGCAGTTGATTTCGATCGGGTACCCAAAGAAAGAGGCTGCGCTTAATTTGTTGAAATAAAATATTGTTTTGTAAACAATTTTATTAACATCGCGGGCCACCTGTCACTAACTAATAAAACATGAAATATCACGGGCAAAAGGCGAAATAGATCTTGAAGCCAATAATACTAACCTTCATTTTATTTTTACCGATTTTTATGCACGATGATCTGTCCGATGAAAAATTCATGTGTAAAATGTCAGTGGAATTTATTATCGGTCGTTATTGGAGTTGATTTAGCATTTTCTCCTTCGCTTAGTACGGTACACATTAAATTAATTACTGAGGCGGTTTAGAACATCGTAAATGGAACTAAAATTTATATAGGTACTTATTTATGGGTATTAAAGCATGTAAAGTACTAGAAAATATTCGTGGTCTATTAAAGTATTGAATAATAACTTCTTTATTATTTTTGGATTTTATAAGTATAGGTATTGATGCTAATATTTTCATCCAACTCAACCTTCGGGTTCTTTCATTTCTTAGAGTGCGCTGAAGGTTATCCTTTTTAATTTGATATAACAGGTTGTCAACCATAATTGATTTAGTAGATACACATTTAACGTAGGAAAAAATTTTGTGGTGGGAACATTGGGTGGTATCACTCCCTACCTGGACTCCTACTCTCCAATGTAAGAGAACAACCACAACGTGAGTATAGTGGGTGTGGTTCTCATGACATAAAATTGTTCCTATATTCTTTCAACTTCGAGTTGAAAGAACCTTGTTCTCTACGAAATTTCCAGGAGAATCTTGAAATATTAGGAGCAGTATGTGTTGATTGTGGGCTATGATATCTTATGCAAATTTAAATCAATTTTCGCTTGTGTGCGATGGATGGCACTTCTTTGGCAATTTTCAGAAAGTTGCTACAAAAAATTTTTCTTCTTTCTTTTGTTCTAGTCACAGTAATGTTTTGAGTGCACAAAATAAATTGCCCGAGGATAACTGCAATAATGTTGTAGGAACTATTTTGTATTGAAAATTCACATAATTGTAGAAAACTGTACCATTGTTAAAGAATAATTTTCGCAGCAATTTCTTATAGTATGAACTAAGTCTGCAGAAACGAGTATACTTTCCGCGCGCTTCACGAAATTAGCGGAGACTAGACAGACTCGTGTTTTGTCGACTTTCGGGAAAATCAGTAGGCAACACAAATCCATTCTCCCGAGACGAATAACACGAGTCTAGTCTCTGCTAATTTCGTGAAGCACAAGGCGTTTCTGCAAGCTTACTTACTTTCTAAACATTGTAATTATAAAAACATTTCTTAATTTGTGGTAGTTTAATGTAGAATGTTTTGATTATTCAAACAATTGTTGCAATTCGAGTAATTTAACGTAGTAACTGCTAAAATCCGCTATATTAGCATTTCAATAAGTACTAACATACACTGGCACAATCGTTGAAAAATATACAAGCAAACGCTACTAATTCTTAGTTAGGCACATGGGATTCTCATGATTCCAGACAGTTGATATTCAACTATACTTTCTACATGCAACACAATGCACTTCTGTGAACTTTAGTATTCCTCTTAAACTTTGACAATTTAGCATGCCACCTACTGAAAGATTATTTGCAGGGATTGTTTTCAAAAAATTTTGTAAATACGAAAGTTTGAGGAAATTTTGCAGCCTATATGAGCGATACTGTAACTGAATTGTTAGAATTCATTTTTCTTTTATATAACCTTCATTATGGAGTGAAGCAAATCAACAAAACAACACAACCCAACCTCAAAAAAGTGAATTGCGACCCCTGTAAGTATAGTTTTACCATGCAAGGCAAATTGGGCGCGTATAAGTAAGGATTCACCTATAAATAGACTACGAAATGGGCTACTCATCGTGCAAATCCCTAAAATTTAGGTGGA